>OY856187.1:411724756-412125749 GCA_963693315.1 Diogma glabrata | reverse complement strand
TTATAACCAAATATAATTTTTTGAAATTTAATCAATGAAAAAAGTTTGTCAGAAAATTTGTTTAATATACTTTGAGAATATATACATAACCTAAATAATTCTTAGAAAATATTGCTTGACTTTAATAATCACTGGAAATAACTTAATATTGTTTTATAAAAAATAGCAATAATAATGAAGGAAAAATCTAATATTTTTGGTATTTTAAATTTAGAATTGATTTTAATTTATAATTTAATAAAAAAGTTTGTGGTAGTAAATATTAACATTGAAAAACAAATCAAAATTGTGAGAAAAAAATATTAAATTAGTCAGATTTTACATACTTTACCGAAGATTTTACCAGATTTTACATACTTTACCATACTTTACCATACTTTACCCTTACCGAAAATTTTACATACTTTACCCCTACGACCTTGTCTCAATCCATTACCCAAATGAAATTTTTACATCTTAACCAAAGATATCATAATATAATATCTAATGTTCTCGTTCAATAACTCTAACATCTTTCATTCCCGTTTGTTCTGTTCTAATCTGAACTTATGTATTTCACTACTCTATAACAACAGAACAAAATTATTCTATTGTCAATAAAAAAAAATATGTGTATAACAATAAAATTTTTTTTTATTAAATTCTTTTGTGTTCGATATAAATTTGACGGATATTCCATTTTATTTTTAGAATATTCATAACAAAACGAACCAAAATTATATTAAATAAGATTTAGTTTTGTTACTTTTTTTTTTGTAAGAAAACAATAAGTTCTAGGTCGTTTCTTTTTATTATTATTAGTTACGTTTCTCTAAGTTTTATTCTTAATTTGATTCTTTGTTAGGATTCAGATGTAAAATTTTGATTGATGATTTGTAAAGTTAATTAGTCGTTGATGTGGAGATGTATTGATGAATTGAATGAACTCTTTTTCGATGTTTTTATCAGACAGTTAGAACATTCTATACTATGTCTATCTATTTAATTAGTAGTATCTTTAGGTCTATTTCCTAGCCTTTTTTTATACACTACTTCTGTTTCTCTATAGAAAGGGCGCCAAGATTGGTAACAGTAAGGTTAGGTTGCTTGTAAACAGAGATTTATTCGTTGCTTTTTGAAAGTATATCCTGAAATGCTTAAAAAAAGTTGGTGCTCAAACACCGTTATTTGACGACACATATTTGTTCGTTTTTTATAAATTCAAATGACCTCACGTCAAACCTACAAAACACATTAAGGTGGACTTTAATTCTCTCTACTACAATCGAAAAACAAAATAATATTTAATTATCCATAAAAATTGAACAATTGCATGTCCCAAGCAATAATCACTTTATTTGAATTCAAAAGCATGAGATCTAAATCTTAATATAATTCAGTATTTTTTTGAAATGACAAAAATATAATTAAACGTAGCATAAAAAAACCAACAACAACAACAAAAACCACTTGCTGCTCATTAGAATTTAAAAAACAAACACAAATATTTCTTAAACATGTCGTAGTCATTTTTATTACAGAATCATAAAAATTATTAGAAAATAAAATTAATTATTGAATTACACATTGTTTTTTTTTTATGGATTACGTGGCGCGGTAAAGTTGTTATATGAAATTTTGTTTGTTGAAAGATCGCGTAACCTAATCATAATAAACAGAATCATACAATTATTTACATGAAATAAAAAAGAATTTAAAGAGCTCTCTTCTGCTACCAGAATATATTGTTGTTATTTTAAGAAATTTAAATACAGAAAAAAACGTTATTTATAAGAAAAAAATTTATCTCATAAGAATAAAAAAAAAATATTGTGTATGTAAGAAAACAAGTTTTGTTTTTTACAATTTGCATATATTATATTATTTTTTTGTAATTTTTATCGTTTCCTCCAAAAAAAAACGTTATACGTTTTTTATTGATGTCGATCTGTGATGCTCTCGATACCAACAATAAGCGCCAACTATAATTTGGAAATTAATTTATCACTCAGTTTAGCTGTTGTAAAACTTACAATAAAATTTTGTCTATTTAATGACATATTTTTGTTACAATTTGTTACATTAAAACATAGAACTAATATCATTTGTGTCAATCAAATCAATCAACAATTTCATCTGACACTTTTGAATATCTTATATATATATTCTTGTAGATTTTCGAAAGTTAAATTTAATTTTATGTTTTTTTTTTCTGTTGTTATACAATTTCATTATTTTTTAATTAAAACGACGTGGCTAAAAATAGGAAATATCTTTCGTTTAAGATCATGTTTTTGTCTTATACAAAACAAAAAAAAATATGTGTCTCTCTTCCGATGAAATTGATAAAAAAAAAGTTGACAAAAAAAGACGTAAAAAAATATAATTTTTTTTTCTGCTATTGAATTCGTTATGTTTGTTTGACATATGCTGTGCAAAGTTTTTTTTTGTAATTATCTATGGGAAGCGAGGAAATTTGTATAAACGGATCAGTGATACTTGTTTTGCTTAAAAAAAAACAAGTAATGTAAATATTTAACGATTGAATTTTGAGTTTGGTTTTATATTACTAAGTGTAACATCAATAATTATGCATGACGGTAGTAAAACTATAATAGCCCTATTTACTTTGTTTTATTTTTAGAGATCTTCTTTTATGCCCAACTTGTAACGGTCTTTTATACACTCAAACGTAAACACTACAGGGCAGGACGTAAGGAACGAACCTTTCGTATTCACGCTTGTTCTGAGAATATATAGAAGAAAGAAGATCTAGAGAGCTTCAAACCCAAACCTAGAGATCAACTACCTCAGGTTCTCTATAATGAAGCTAAATACAGGCTAAAGTCACATCTAAACAAATATGAAAAATCAAAACAAAATAAAATATTATAATGAAAAGAACATAAAAAATTTTTTAAAAAACTAAAATAAAATAACTATCTTTATGCCTGCACATCGTCATCATAATGAACAAGTTGTAATGAAGAGCTTTCTCATTGGCGAACCAATGAGAATGGCATAGCAGGATGCGTACCTAGAATGATTGTTATGCCTTACGACTAAAGCTCGGTCCTCGTGGATTTGATGGAGTAATACCTGCTGCTCCAGCACAAATGCAGAAATGTACGCAATTTATGAAAGATCACAGATATGAAAAAAAATACAAGTGGAAAATGGAGACTCTGGCGACCCCGTTTGCGAAGGACCTACGATCAGCGCGTCCAACCCCCCACAATCACTCTCAGACGCCCACGCACTCACGCTTCACACATGCTAACATTCACCCACACAGTCAGACGGGGAAGCAATACACTTAAGCTCTCAGACCCGCAGCACGCATCGCAAGTGATAGTAATCAAGATTGAGTTATGTTGCCTTCACATGAGCACCATGGTACAGCCCATAAACCACTGCCATTGCTGGTACAACGCAAACCAGATCCCAGAGCACTGAAAAACGTCACACACTACATTGAAAGTCCAGATCGATTATTTCCCTTTCTCTTCATTAACAGCATTTAAAAAAAATTTATAAAACCATGAGTAATTCAAAAAAAAATTTATTCATAACCCCAAAAAAAAAATGTAAGTTTGTTTGTAATTTGAACCAACATATCCAAACCAGTTATTTTCAATACCTGTAGTTTACAGCTAGTTAATGAATCATAGACCTAATAAACCTAAAACCAGACAAGAATTTGTTTCTTTATTTTGTAGTTTTTAATTCCTTCTTTTTTGAATTACAGGACATTTGACAATGATTATTTCGAGAATATATAATTTTGTTAGATTCAGGAAATATAATGAAAAGAGGTATTTGGTAAGTTAAGAACTCGGAGCACCACTATTTAGATTAGAATCAGTTCCAATCCAGACCAAATGTGTCTCGCTACCCACACCGCCAGTTCGCACACACAGGCAACGACTAACACGCCCCCATTCGACCACTGACACGCCCTTTCACACACATTCACCTTTCTACGTTAAACAAAAAAAAACAAATAATATAAGTTCACTCACCCATGATTATGCCCTCCAGGCCTCCAAGTTTCCGTTATCTCAGCCCTCCATCAGAAACAACGGTGTCCAATTACTTTGATTAAAACAGGCAATAGTTTGTATAAATAACGTTGAACAAATTTCCAATATAGCTGAATACGTTGAAAATCCAATACAACAACTTGTACAAATAAACGTTGAATAAGTTTGTAAATTATTGTACGAAAATTCGTTGTGAAAAAAGTTGAAATTGATGATATAAATATTGTACAGAAATATGTTGTAAACGTTGCAAATAATGATAACAATATTGTACAAAAACTCGTTGTAACAATTGAAATTGATGATATAAATATTGTACAGAAATATGTTGTGAACGTTGCAGATAATGATGTAATTATTGTACCAAGATTCGTTGTACAAATTGCCAATGATGATACCAATATTGCACAGTATTACGTTGTAAAACTAGGCAATGAAGATACAAATATTGTATAAAAAATGCGCGGCAAAGATGAAAAACGCTGATATAAATATTGTATAGAGATGCGTTGCAACAGTTGAAAATGACGATGTAAATATTGTACAAAGATTCGTTGTAAAAACTAAGATTGAACTTGATGATATAAATATTGTATCGGACTATGTTGTAAAAGCTGCAAATGATGACATGAATACTGTACAAAGATGCGTTGAAAAAAATTGAAAACGATGATATAAATATTGTATAGTAAAGCGTTATAACAGTTGAACCTGATGACGTAAATTTTGTACCAAAATTCATTGTAAAAGTTGGACTACAATGATATAAATATTGCACAATAACATGGTGTAAAAGATGCCAATGTTGATATGATAATGGTATAAAAAAAAAATGCGTGGTAAACGATGTCAATGATGATATAAATTTTGTACAGAAAAGCGTTATAAGAGTTGAAACTAAAAATGCAAATATCGTACAAAAATACGTGGTAAATTTGGCACTGACCGTATAATTATTGTATAAAAATGCGTGGTACAAGAGCTTTAGACGATAGCCAGTGAAAACGGTGGCGTATGTTGAACCAATATTGCAGGAAAGTAGCGCCGCAAGAGCTCGTATAAAATCGAATTATAATCGTGTTGTCAACCAGTTTATTGCGTCAGATTTCTTTAAACCTCCATATGACATCACAGAATGAAAAAAAAAATTATCATACACGAATAACATTAATATTTATTGGTAAACAGTTATTTTCAACGTATGTAATTATCACAGTTACTTGGAATATAAAATTAGTATCACAGTTAGTTAGTATCTAAATTATTATCACAGTATATTTTTTTTTATTAATCTGAATAGAAGTTTTAAATATGTAGATATTTCCTTTTTTACTATGACTAGAATTTGATTTTATTGAACAGAATTATCGCACCATACGATAAACCTTTTATTTAGGAATATTATATATATCAACCAGAATAACTTGTGTTTTTATCTCAGAAACAATTTAATAATTCAGAAATAACAATTATACAGACCAAATGAGATGATCACTACCCGTGTTTTTAATAACCAACACAATAAAAATGGGCATCACTTTGCATTTCGATTCACATGCAATTTTTGGTTTTCTATTCACAAAATATAAACAAAATTAAAACATCTGACTGCCATGAACAATTATACACGTCAAAATTCAACGAACTAATAATCAACTAGAAATTAAATTGTAGACTAAGAGAAAAGGGCTAGGTTACACCCAGTATTTATAACAAAACTCAATGCCGACAATGGTAATAAAACTTTTCGGAATTTCGTAAGGCTGGATTACACCCAGTGAGAAAATACGTATTGATAATAAACTTTCGAAGACCATTTCAATGCTGATGGCGAGATATAATTTTAGGATAGCAAGACGAATTGGCAAATATGCGCAGCTGTTTGGATTTTGAAAGATTCGAGTACGGGTTCCAGATGTAAATTAATTATGTAAATAAATGTTAGGATCTTTTTTCAATAAAACGAAACGGGTGGTTACTTTGTAATACTGACCATTGCAAAAACGTAATTTTGCGAAACAAATTATTTCCGACACATCAATAAGAGTCATCAATGAATTAGAATGAATTAAACGTAAGTTTAATCGATCGTATGATGTTGATGTATTACAAAACAACAACTTACAACACTATTATAGTGGAACTCAGATCCATAACGGAAAGAAAATCTGATAACAAAAAAAAATACCCATACAGAAAATCGAATGCATAGCAAGTTAGGATATTAATTCTTTTTATGGTGGCGATTGGACAAATGCGCACAGCTGTTCAGAGGTTTGAAAACTTCGTTGTTCACTTACGGTTAGTGTTTAGAGAATTCAAATTCAAGTAGCATGAAAACGCAGTATGAGTCAATTTTAGGGGGTTGCAAAATTAAATAGTAATGTTTATATAGATAAATAATAAAAAAAAACTATGGGTTACTCAGACTATCAGAAAATATGACTATTGATGATGGATGGAAGAGAATCTATTACGAGCCACACAGGTTAGTAAAAATGACACCTAATGAATCTGAGACTATAATACACTACGTTCAGATGTCGTCCCAGGCTATCCATTACAAAGTCACAAGGGGTTTCCACAACCGTCCTAGAAGGGATATTTCTTAAGATTTCTAAGGAGGAGGATTTCTTAACTAGAACCGACGGAAGACCAGTGCGTATACTACCTAGTCTTAAATTTAGAGTGATCAAAAAAGTCTTAAATTAAGAGTTTCATTCTATCAATGCCTATACCCACTGTCATGACGACATCACGCTTACCTTGGTTATTGTTTTATTGAATCTTGAAAACTGATGTGGTGCTCAAGTTTAACAAGAGACTTCTTGAGAACATCAAGGAGTACTGGTAATAAAAATTATATATGATGAAGGAGGGCTTCCATTGAAGCCTTGTTGCTTCAAAATATATATTATAGAAGTTTCTAATACAGGATCACTATTCGTTCTTACGGGATACGAATTAGTGTTTAATATTGAAGCCTATAAAAGCATATATGTGGAGATATGCCGGTTCATGACGCCAATTGCTGCATTTGGCCCGAGATCACTACCGAAATGGAAATTGATTGAAATATGTGCCTATTTGAAAGTTGTATTAAGTAAGATAGTCTAGGTCAGTGATTGAATACAACGAATAAAAAAACTTTATTCCTTGCAATCAATCCAGGCATCATTAAATCAGGTCTTCAAATTTATAGAAGGCATCATTAAGGCAAAATTAAATTCCTATAGATAACGCAAATGTAGAGGGCAGTTTTTGATGCAAAGGCATTAGCCGATAATTTTTTAATTGGGAAGTGGACCATGAAAATTTGATTTGGACAATCGAGGTTTCTCGGGGCTACTCCATATAATTTCTACCAACTTTTCTTTTTTATTGAATATTTAGACTGCTAAATATTGCTCATGATGTGCTCTATTCTGTCTTTAGGTGTTTAAATTAAACAATGTTGTTCAATGTAGTAGCCTAAAAAGGTTTCTGGGCAGCCAAAAACTTTGAGAGCATAGCTTTCTAAATAGGTTAAATCGCATTTTCTGTAAGTTTCCGTAAGGCAAATAGAAAAAAATAGTAGTTCTTGAAATAGTTGAAAACCATTAAAACTACTAAGTAGTCGGACTTCGTTTTATGACAAAGACCAATTATATTAATGCATACCGTAGACTCAGTCCCTCCACAATAATTTTTTATTCCCACACCACAGAATGAACGTTTAACAAGAATTACGTATTACGCAGATCACCCAGCTCAAAACGTTTTTCAAACTTATTATTTGTGATTTCTTGTTTTTTTTTAAATCAACTTCAACAACATCTGATTTAGCCGTTGAAGTAGCATTCTCTTAGGCACACATCGCAGATATGATCAGAGTTTTTTTCATTTGTTTCAATATTATATTAGCATTGAATCCCATCACTTAACTCAATATCCTAGGACAATGTTTTTTAACTGATTTCAAACTACGGTCCATAAATCTTTTTTTGATTCTACTGCGGACCTTCCGAAAACATACATAATGTAAATTAAAGCAACAAGAATGATCGAACTAAAGCTTAAAGAAACCAAAAGAAGAGAACAAAGAATTCTAGCACAAACACAAGCAAGCATTGCAAATTTCCGAGAAAATAAACTTCATTAAACACGAACCTAATACAACGTTTTAACCCTCCGACAGAGTAACATGTTTTAATTTGGATTGAATTAATCATCAATTACTTGAATCAAGTAAAACGAATAAAAAAATAATAAACTTTTTTTTTTACTATTAATTCCAAACAACTAACTAAATTTTATTTCATTTTAATGCTTATTAAATTGTTTGGTAGTTTGAAAATGAAATAACCTACAATGAAAAACGTCAAAATTCTAACTAATTCCACAATCATAATTAGTTTTAATCTTTTTCATAAATGGAAATTTAATTTAATTTAAACATAGCAGCGTTTGCTTTTTTAATATTAGAGAGAGGAACATGCGCAATAGTTTAAATTTATCTTTTTTTATATATGTAATCAGAGCGAAATGTTTTTTATTTTTTTATAAAATAATATAAAATTATTTATAAGATGCAGTCAAACAAATTTATTACAGAGTTCAATACAATCAAATAAATGGTTTTATCCTTTCGGAATCTATAAGTATTGGATTAAATCAATAATTTATTGTTAAAATAGATCCACAAAACAATCCTTAATATTGTAACGACTCTTCGTTGGTTCTTTTCGATTATTGAGCAAATATGACAGTCATAAGACGGATCTTTGGTTAACAAAATCTCAAACTTTATTTGTCAACAAATTACAGCAGCTTCCGATTTTAAATACAATAAAATCTAGGGTCTCCAATTTGTGTACGACAGATTTCACCGCGTTCCACAATTTGAATCAATGAGAGTCGGAATCGTAAAATCTGTATTCACTATTTCACTAGGTTCAAATTCTTTCACTATTAGTACCCAGGCTCAAGTACCACCGATTATTCCTTATACTTTCGAATATTTGTAAAACACTTTTAATTGCAAAATTAAAACTGACTATCTGATATTTTGTTCGCTTATTTATATTCAAAAACAAATAAGCAGAATAATCTGGTACTCACTGTAGTTTCTAGAAACAATAGGCCACACCTATTTTCATTCATACTTGCATAAATGTAAACATTTGTATTAGCGAACTCAAATTTAATTTATGCAAAATGTATTAGGTAACTCCTTTTTTTAATTCATGAATGTGGAAAACATTATGCAGAATGTATTGGTAATTTATGAGTAAATTAACCCATTCTGGACGAAGTTTATTACAATATGTATATATTATTTATTTTGATTAATTTTGAAGGTTATACATTCATCATCGGTTACAAAAAATATATAACACCAATTTATTAATTTGAATTATTGATTTATTTTAATACACAACAACTTGAAGACTGATCTAAAATACTTTTTCAGTTATTTAATTTTTTATAATCAATAAAAGTTTATTTAAAATATATCCATCAGTATTGATTTATTTTTGTTTTTTTATAACCATAAGTGTATGCATTATTAGTCTTAATAGAATAAAATAAACAGCTATTAATTTTATTCTGTGGATTTAAACTGGATAAAACAATTTTTTTGATTGTATTAAACTCTGAAATAAATTTTTTTGGTTGTGATTTAGAAATAATTTGATTGTATTTAATAAAACAATCATCAAAACCGTTTTCACCGATTATATAAAAAACAATAAATTCAAACTAATGCGCATGTTTCTCTCGAACATTAAAAAGGCAAAGACTACTTCAATCAAATTTATTTGAACTTTCGTTTTGAAAAAATTAGTTTTTGATTATGATTTTTTATTTTCTTAATTCTCATTAGTATAAATTTGATGTTTTTCAAAATACTAAACAAATAAATAAGTATCGAAATTGAATAAAATTTATTTAATTATTTGAAATTAATGGTCCAAAAATAAAATAAAATTTATGGTTTATTTTATTCGTTTACGAGTTAAGTTTTATACTTGCTCGTTTAATTTAAACTAAGACATATTACTTTGTCACAAGGATAAAATGTTGTATTAGGTTCGTGTTTAATAAATTTTATTCTCTCGCAAATTTGTAAACTTTTGCTTGAAAAATAAAATATATCATTGAATACTGACCCAATAAAATAATAAAATATCAAAATTCACAGCATTTTATTTTATTCTGTTGATACTAATTCACACAATTATGGTTGTAAAAGAACAAACATAAACTAATATTTGTTGTTACCATAAGGATAAATTTTATTTTCCAAATACTCACACATTTAATTTTTGCTTTAAATTTGACGCTTTCTTACGTTTTAAAAATGAAAGTCCAGTTTTTTGCAAGATTTGCTTTTAAAATCAATAAAATCGTCACTGTTTTTTATTTTAATAGTAACACTCTCATAGTTGGACAAACCATTCAGAAAAATAATCTATTTTAAGTACTAATTTTCTTTTTTGACATATGTGAAATAAAATAAATAAATAAAAACAGAGAGTGTGCTTAAGACCGCACGGCAGAAGTGAAAACTCTATTGGCAATCGCAATCAATTGATATCGTATTAGTAGAATATATGAGAAACAAGTCAGAACGATAAACCGCTAACAACACACACTAACCTCACAATTTAAACCAAATAATTGTCAAAATAGCACTCATATGCCAATAGCAGTGACTAAAGTACGCGTGGTTGTCTCATCAATAGATCAACAAGTTAAAACTTTACAAATCTTTCTGAGGAAAGCTAAGCAAATTCATTGGTATTAATGCACATTGTTGCCATTTGAAAATCACTATCGGCTAAGTGCCACCATTTTTAATTATTTTATTTACCATGATTGCCATCCATGTTTAATCATACATAAGCTATGCTTCTTTGTATAGAATTTATGCGATTTTCGTCTTGTAATTGTGAGCTTTAAATCGATATAATTGATTTTATCAAGCTACAAGTATTAAGTCTTCACTTAATTTTAGAAACATGTATTACATATGTTATATATATGCAGTTATTGCAAGCAATCATGATCAAAGTAATGATAATACATTCATCTCTTTCTATTTTTATTTACAATGTTTTAAGAAATATATAAATCAACAACAAGAACATTCATCGTAAATCTCGTGTGCGGAACACAAGTTCACATACAATAGAATTGTTAAATAATAATTGTCAAACATAGAATATTTAATCAGATTATTAATTAAACTATAATTTGAAATAGAAATAAATTATACGCGAATTATTAATGATAGTTTCAATTTATAAATACAAAATATACAACAACATACAATTGCAAACCGACAACATATTTAGTGAAGATTATAAAATTCCAAAACATATAATTTTGATATACAAATGTAATTGTTTCAGGTTATACTATCTTTCTTACGTTATCATTAATTTCATAAAGACTATGTTTAATAAAAAAAACATTGATCAAAGCAAACTACCGTTTAAAACGATGGTTAAATAAAAAGCAAAAATTATGCGTACACAACCACTTCATAAATCTTCTTGATGATTAATGTATTAATGCATAAAGGATAAACAGCCATACATATGTACTTTAAATTTTATATACATTCAATATTTATTTAGCATGATGACTCGAATGCAAATTGCAAAAAACAGTAGCAATATAACTTTAAAAAACTGCGTTCTAGATCAATTTTTTAAAATTCGTATGATAGTTATTTATTTATCAAGAACGAAAAGTGAAACTTTAAAGTATGAGCTAATTGTTTACGGCCGAGCCGTCTAGCGAAGGCCGAAATTACTAGTGAGTACCTTTAAAAACACTTTTCGTTTGAGGTAAATACAAAATTTTATTTCATACTGGAAATTTATTAAAATAAAAAGAAAGGAGTTATAAATTTTGCTCAAAAAGTTGAACTTTAACGTCCTAGGACTTTATAAAATTTTATAAAGTCCTAGCTCTTTAAAGTTTAAATTTTTGTACCATAAATAATCCGAAAAATGTCGTTTTAGATATCAGTATGAAATAAAGAAATCTTTATTATTTTTATGAATTCATAAATAAAAAAAATAGTACATTATGATGCTAGGACGTAAGGCTAAAGATTTTGGACGGATGTGGAGTCGAGGTACTAGCCGAGATATGCACCCACACTAAGTCCAAAATAGCTTACGTCTGTGCATCATATACTATTTTTTATTCGCCGCAAGCAAAATATTTTAAGAAAAGTTGTTTATTCTAAATTAAAATTATAAATTTTCATAAATTTTAAAATTAAAATATGTGGAACAAGTAACCTACCTTCGACAAAATATTTATTATTTTTTCCAAATTATTGTGTAGCTATGACAACAAATGATAACAACTATTTTAATTGGATAATGAAATTTTGAATTTGAGGGTTGCTTTGATAAAAATTTTTTTTTTACATAGAATTTAAACAAATACAAATGCTTTTTACTTTTTTGGACGTAGCTATGACAACAAAATAAATAGTTGAAAAGTAATACTTTAAAGCCGCAATAAAGCAACACTTTAATATGTAGGCGAATAAAAAATAATTTTAATGGTATATAACAATATATACATATATACATAAACATATATTTAATAGATTCAGGTTTAGTCAATTAATTTCTCTGATGATCACTGTTTTGTTATACTCTAGACATTCTAATATTGAATAACAAACTCGTATCGGTGAGAAGAAGATGACTAGTCTTCACTTCTGTCTATTGACACATGATCAACAATTAATTCAGTAAATTATTTGTGATATAACATCACCCCGATGGAAAATCTCCCATCAAGAATAATATAAGAACTGAATCTAAAAAATTATGGTGCAAATTATGAAACTTTTTGCAATCCATACAATTTTCCAGCGATCTAGTTTCGAACCAATTAGAAAATTTTAAAGTTTAAAAAAGTTTATCATTTTCATCAGGGCTAGCCGACTAGATAAACTCGACCAAAAAATGTCAACGCTAATTAATATAAACCAAAAATTAGGTTACAACACTGGCGAAGTATAAAAAAAATAAAAAAATTTACATAAACATATATTTAATAGATTCAGGTTTAGTCAATTAATTTCTCTAATGATCACTGTTTTGTTATACTCTAGACATTCTAGTATTGAATAACAAATTCGTATCGGTGAGAAGAAGATGACTAGTCTTCACTTGTGTCTATATATATTCGATTATAAGGTACAGATGTTATTGAGCTTTCAAAAAAACAGGTGCTCGGAGGACCCCCACCACTTTGTTAATTATCGCTCAAAAATCAATCAGTTTTTTGCCATACATATTTGCATCTTTTTCCAAAGTTTCATCAAAATTAATTCATAAACAAATTTTGTATGCTCCCAACAAACATAAAAAACATTGTGGAAACAACCACCTGTAGTATGGTGGACCCTCCAACACTGTATCTAATGTACTCCATAAGCTGATAAAATCTTTCTCATGTTACCTGAATGCTTTTACCAACGTTTCATGGCAATCGATTGGTAATTATAGGTTACAGTAGGGATAGACACCTGGAAAATTTTATTTTAACCGGAAGTGACAAACCAGAAGTTGGTATGAAGAAATATTGAAAACAGTACTAAAACCTTATATACCAAGTTTCCATAAAATCATAAGCCGGGGTCAGAAGTTATTCAAGATTTAAATATAGAGGTGTTCGGGAGACCCCCCCACCGCCATTTAGTCCAAATTTTAAATGAACCAAGATCTACTATTTTAAAGTGAACTTGTATCATTTGCCAAAGATTCATCAAGATCCTATGCAGAAAGGTCACCCACCCTCACACCCACCCACCCACACACAGACGTACACTAAAATTTTTATTGGCTATTTAGATAAGGGATGGTCCAAAACAAAAAAAATAAAATTTGGGGTATGTAAGATTTTTTTTTTTCTCGATAGATTGCATTACTTCCCACAATTTAAAATTGTGGTGAAGCAAAAAATTTAATTTGTGAAATAGTATTCATAGTCCCTGGGCCCACGGCAATTTCATGTGTTGATTACCACATATTTTATACTTCGTGAGGCGCTTGTCCTTGACGAGTCCGAAAACTTTTGTTCTGCCATTTTTTTCGATTCGACCGCTATTTTGTTCGGCAAGCTCCAAAAAACGCCGCTTGCCTGGGATCTTGTAAATTTTTTTATTTTTTAACTATTGGGGGTTGGAAATTGGAGTTAGAACACGAAGGTAGCCTTGTGCGACAATAATTTGTCTGCTATTGTCTTGTCCGACAATCCAGACATACCAAAATGTTAGTTGTCAGACACGACAATAGCAGACACATTTTGGTCGGACAAGTTTACCCTCGGCTTCTAAAACAAATTTTCAACCCCCATAGTTAAAAAAAACAAAAATTTACAAGATCCCAGGCAATTGGCATTTTCGAAGCTTGCCGAAATAGCGGTCAAATCGAGAAAACTGGCAGAACAAAAGTTTTCGGACTCGTCAAAGACAGACGCCTCACGAAGTATAAAATATCTGGTAATCAACACATGAAAGACACATGGCGTAGGCCCAGGGACTTTGAATACCACTGTGCCAAATGCTTATTCAAATGGTTATTTTACCCTTGGTAGTCTCACTAGCTTTTTGATTAAGTTAAATGTCTGGTTTTTATCCACCAACAGCTATTTTGCTTTGATATGTGAAGCTAGTAATCGTATAAAAATCTGTTGCTCTAAGTCGTTCAATAAAAACAGAATTGGTTTGTATTGTATTCAAAAGGCATTTATTGCTTCATCAATATTGTCGACGCAAACGTCTAGTTTTAAAATTAAATTTAAGTAATATCTTATTAGTTAATCTTATTTATAATTTAAATTCCAGGAAAATGCTACCAAAATTGGACTCTAAATTAAATCGAATTTTAGAGAATAAAAATATTACAGTTTTTTTTGTAATAGTGGAAATTAACCCCGTAACATGTATCAACCCCGTGATTAAATGAGAAATTACTATTTAAAATACAAATACTTAAAAATATTTACCTAAAAATGTAATGACTGTCTAAAAATTTGAATTACAGTGAAACTTCTATAATTCGAACCACCAAAAGCCATCAATTTTAGTTCGATTTAGGGAAATTTCGAAATATAGAAACGATTTATAAAGAAATTCAAAATTTTAATTCGAAATATTAATACGATTTATAGAGAAATTCGAATAATAGAAGTTCGATTTATGGAAGTTTGACTGTACAGTCAAACTTCCATAAATCGAACTTCTATTATTCGAATTTCTCTATAAATCGTATTAATATTTCGAATTAAAATTTTGAATTTCTTTATAAATCGTTTCTATATTTCGAAATTTCTCTAAATCGAACTAAAATTGATGGCTTTTGGTGGTTCGAATTATAGAAGTTTCACTGTATTTATATCTGGGCTTTAATTATTGAGAAAAACAAAGCGTCACAGGAAAGAGGAATATGCCACCAGCGGGTTTTTGGTGAAATAATAGATTTATGGTATGAGAAAACCACTACAACATTTTTCAACTATTTATCACCCCCTAAATTTCAACCACTACATCCCTCCCCTTCCATAAAAAGTTGATGTAACCTTTGATCCCTTTGAAAAGTGACAGTGGTGAAATCAAGTGAAAGATATTTTGCAAGGTGAACCTACTGCAATGCGAAGCAAATTAGTAAATTTGATGTTTAGAGACTTGAAGAAATTTAGAGAGAAATATTACATAATATGTAGTATTTCTCTCTAAATTTCTTCAAGTCTCTAAATTTTATTTGATTTGATTTTTTTTTTGTCTGACTATTTTTAAATCATCATTTAAAAAAAAACAATAATATCCTAATAGCTCACGAGTCCCATCATCACGAAATTTTCAATTACTAAGATTGAGGATGCTACCGTTGAATGAATACAGATCATCCACTAGCGGATGGCAGTGGTTTTGTCATATATAACGTTAACTCGTATGTCAATACCAATGACTGGAGTACGAAATAAGTTTTTTCGTTATTTTAGATGTAATCAGTTTCTTTGTCACTCCATTACAGTAAGAAGTACATATCGTCATTACCACCGAACTCTACCACACGTTCATCATTTTAATATCTGACATTAATTATGATTTTATGTAAAGTAAAATGTAATTCCATGGAATTTAGTTATTGTTACAAGTTATCAAAACAATTTACTTATTCAATACTCATCATCTTGAATAATCCATCAAATGAATTTATGTTGATCCATTAATAATACACCCACGATTGTCGTATAACTTTATTTTCTTTATTTTTTTTTATTATTTATATTTTACAATCTTTAAATTGAAAGAAATTAAAGAATAACGACATTTTTTTTATATTTTATTCTTATGAAATAAGAAAAATTATTTAAGAAAAAATATGTGACGAAAATTAAATATTAAAATTAATGGCAGGCACTTTTATGTAATAAAAGACATAATGTGACTAAATGTGTTTATACATGTGTAGATGCCATGATCAATAAGATATTTATAGAAGTTCTCTAAGATAAAGGTGAGGTTCATGATGGATTTATTGATGGAGACAAAATGTGCAGAGATTTCTTTCTTGTGGAAGTTTGCATTCCGCTATTATTTGTTACACTACAACTAATTCCATTTCTTTTTATTTTGTTAATTTTAGTTTTTGTATTTGTTTCTCAACAAAGCTTTTTACTACTGTCAAAAGAGAAAATTTATGAATGCAACAATACATTTTTTATGTATTTGTAACACAATGTATAACAATTATCTTTTTTTTCTTTTCAGGTAAGAGTTCAGGAAAAAATATAATTAAATTTTATCACGAATCGTAAGTGTCACAATCTATTCATATTTGTAAAATTAAAATTGCAAATAAGAACAAATATAATTAAAATCTTCGAGTCTGTACCATTCATCGAAACCACTTTTATTTACCAATATTCATTGAACAAATATTTATTATAAATCATAAACTAAAATTTAATACAAATCAAATATTGATATAACAACTATCGACCTAATAATAAATAAACCCTCTTGCCAACATCAAACAAGATACATAATTTTTTTTTTGTTGTTGCAAAAAACCAATAGTTTCACATCAACCAACATTATCTCAACTCAACACCTTCCTTTCCCAATAAATCTCTCCATACAAAACCAAACAAAATTGAAATTAAAAATTAAATTATTAAATCAACAAAAAATAGTTTCATGTTTCAATAATGTACGTGATTTTTAGTTTGTTCACAAGAACAAAACTAGTCGTACATATAAATAATAAACACAAAATAATTATAACGAAACGACGATTTACGTGAATTGTTGTAATAATTTTACACCTATCCTAATCGATTATTATTTATTGTACGCGTATAATATTGGATTGTCACATATATTCATCTTGTTCTCTTTACCTAAAGCTTAAATGAATTGTAATAAATAAATATGAATTGAAAATATTGTTGATAAAATTAACATTCCAATCATCCCACTTCAGTTGAAGAAATAATTATATCTGATTAATTTTGTATGAATAATGATTTATTTCGTACCGTTTATTTGTTGTATCGATTGTCATGTGGTTGTTAGGTTATTGATATTAAAGAGGTGATTATTGTGGTAGTTGTGGGTTGTCTATCGATCGCTACCTGATTGAAAAGATAAAAACTAGGTTTTGAGTGAAAATTTTCAAATTCTAATTTATTCTAGTTTGCGTTTAAAAAATGTTTGACATTTATATTTCATATCAAGAGAATATTTTTTAATAAATTTTATACTTTAAGCAGCTGTTTTTATGATTTTGTTCATATTTTTATATTAGAATTTTTTTCTATTTAGAAACAAACAATCATTTTTGATCTGCATAGTGACCTTTTATATTCTCATTGTACCTTGATTTAAACGATCTTCCTGTTTGACCAATATAAATATGCAAAAAATTATTGTGATTAGTACGGAAATTCCATAAAACAATTAACTCTAAAGAGATTGAGAAAATAGTTATACATATAGACATATTACATGAAATGGCCTAATACCTAAAAAAATTTTAACTTGCAATGGAGATATTACACTAACGACTATGTAACAAAATTGGAACTTTTTAAACGAATATATATATTACACCGGAAAGCTCATAAAAATATATGAAAACTGAAATATTGCCGGAACACTGAATTTATAACAAACAAACTGATTACACCTGGAAATCTCTTATATTATGAATCACAAAATGAATAATTTAACAAAACTATTAATTGGTTAACATGAAAAATAATTTGTTCAAAACAAATCAAAAATTATATAAAATAAAATTCAATTAAAAGCTTACATTAATTTATTTCTTCAATGTTGTCTTCTTCATGTTTTATTTCACATCTTCGTTTATCTTGATGGTTAATTAAAGGTTATATTATATCAAGCCGAAAATAATCCGTTCCTCCATAAAAAGCAATACATATTTGAAAAGGCAGTACCTATGAAAAAGCAATACATACAACGTGTATTTTTAGATATGGAATATAAATAAACTCTACTGACCCAGACGTGGTTGCTCTACCTTAACTAAACTAAAAATAAATAACTAGAACTAATGCCGTTTTTGAAGAACGCTCCCGAGTACCATACTTCAAGTCTTAAACTCCATAGACATTGTTCTATTGCAAAATTAATTATATTCAAATAGGATTAAAATTCAAATTGTATGAGGTGAAGCCTCTGATCCAGAAAAAAAATGTAATTGATTCTCCTCTTCATTCCATTGAAGTAGCTTCTGAGCAAGGAATGGTACTACTGGTTGCACCTAAGTGCAAACACAGCAGTAGTCATTCCCTTGTCACCAGAAAACTTCTTCGAAATGAACAGGGAGAACCAATGATCTTCGATCGCATGTCCATAATGAACAGAGGCGACCTAGGAACATCATTACTGTTAAGGGATGAAGTCCCATGGATGGTATCTTAGGCCTACCATTTCTAGATAATTTTAATTTTAAAATAACGAGAAATAACGGGATGAATTTAATTTTCTCAAAAAAAACACCAAACCTGAAAAATATTACTAACCAGATAACATAAGAATCGTAAAAACAATCTACATCCAACCAAACCACATCCAATCCTTATACCACATCCACATCCATTAATCATATCTAATAACCATACAATCTATATCCAACCTATATTCAATAAACATACTCAATCCAAACCCAATCCATACACAATCCATATAAAAAAAAACCAACTGGTTTAACCAACACAAATCAAAACAAAAAAACCACAACAGGTTTTACCGAAATTAACTTAACGCGCCAAAAAATTATAATAATTTTTATAAAAAACTAAAGGGTCCCTTCGTTTCGTGCGCCATGTTATGAAATTGGAACTTTTATAACGGTTAATTATATTACATTACACCGGAAAGCTCCAAAAGATATATGAATACTGTAATATTACACCGAAACACTGAATTTATAACAAACAAACTGATTACACTTGGAGATGTTTTATATTATGAATCACAGAATGAATAATTTAACAAAACTATTAATGGCCTTACATGAAAAATAATTCATTCAGAAACAAATCAAAAATTATATAAAATAAAATCAATTAAAAGCTTACATTAATTTATTTCTTCAATGTTGTCTTCTTCATGTTTTATTTCACAACTTCGTTTATCTTGATGGTTAACTAACGGTTTTATTATATCAAGCAGAAAATAATCCACAAAAAGCAATACTAAATGAAGTCACTGTACGAAAATTTCATAAACGAACTTGACGATTAATTTTTACAAATAGAATTAGACAATTGTGGGCTTAGCATCTCGTACGGTAACAACATCATGAACTTCTGCAATTAATTTTTGTTTTTCGTCATCATCAAAGTTCATGTACCATTTGGCGATCACGTGTTTTCCTTCATAAAATTATAAATTTATTTTCAAAACTGATAACATAACACTTGCTTAACGAATGAATTTTAATAGATGCAATTGAGGTTTTGACATTTTATTAAATTCACAACCATAAAAAAAACTTTACAACATTAACACAACAATTGAAATGAAAGGCAAATTTATTTCCTATTTAGTTTTAAAACAACATTTTATAAATAATTAACAATATTAAAACTACTCAAAAGTAAGCTGTATGACGATTCAGTCATTACTGAGTTTTAATTTTATTTTAATTTACATAATTTACTGATCGTAAATTTACACTAACTGATTTTATAAATTATGCTAATCTCAATCCAAACAATTTGATCGTTTTTATATCATATTATCATCGATCTTCTGTTTCATTTTCCATCATTTATGAAAACTTGTACTTTTAATTTACTTGAACTTATTTAAATCATAATAAAAAAATGTACAGTGTTACTGATAAACGTCACAATTGAAGAAATTTATTAAAATTATTATTGAATTTGAAAACTACTATTTTTAGATTAAAAATTGAAAATAGTCCGTCGTTACAACTATTCAAATATTCTTATTATTTCTTCAATATTTAAATATTAATTCTCGTTTATTATTTACCCTTTTTTTATTTCTCTAGCATTATTTCTCTTCTTCTCTCTTTTTCACCTTCTCTCTCTCTCTTTATTTTTTTAAATCTTACTTTCATTTCTTGTTTTTTGTCTTCTTTATTTTAATTTTCCTTTCATTTTTATTAGATATTTTTACTAGGAACTAGAATATGTGTGCCAACACATAGACCAAGGTCTCACAAAAAAATTCGTCCGAAGGTGTTGATGGGCACAAGTCTTTTTTTATGTTTTTTATATTTTTTTAAATGCATAACTAAATAATAAATACTATTACATATGAAATATCACATAGACCAATTTTTCATTATTGGGTAGAGAAAATGAAAATAAAATAAAAGGAAAACAGCACCTTTGTTGTAAGATTCAAATGGAGTTGTCAATAATCCAACTAGTCGTAACCATAGCTAACATATTTCACTAGCATTTCCAGTACAATATGATATCTTACGTTAACTTATATGCCAATAGTACGAACTGGAGTACGTAGACTTCTCACACCCGTAGATCAAAAATTAAAAAACAAATTTACGAATAAGCTAAAACTGATCCCTTCATGCGGAAATTTTTAGGCATTTTTATTCTCACTAGTTCGTTTTTTAAATGCTTATTATAGCTTATTGTAAAAAAGATCGTCCAGTTTGACCAATAAAAAATTATCAACAAATTGTTAAATGTTAGGGGTTGGGGGCAGTAAGATTAATTTAGAAGTCTTATTAAACAATTTATTTTCTTTGAATGCTACTAATTCTGGTTTATCAGGCTATCTTTCTTTCTACCTTTTTCTCGCTTTCGTTGTTTTTTCTCCCTATCTCTTATTTTCTTTTTTAAATCTAACTTTATTAAAAAGCGAGAATTTTTGTTCTCTCTATTAAATAGGTTCTCTCTATAAAACTTTTCACCATATCTACCCGACTTAGTTGTGTTTCATCTTAACTTCAACCTTATTTCCTCAACTTTCTTACACATATAAACCATAAAATATAACAATTAATTCTCTATTAGTCACAATTCCACTCCAAACAATAATTCACAATTAACTTATTTTACGATAATTTTCATTGTGCATTTATTTTTTTGGTTGTAGAAGGAAAATCTATAAATTTTCACAAACGAGTTTTTATTTCTCATTTCGTTATCTCTTTAACAATTATACTAAAAAAATATGCAAATTGTATGCAATCAAGTTAGTATTTTAATATAACAGTTTTATAGTGTATATACGACTATGCTCTCCATAAAATTTGTTTATAGTTTGAATTAGTTATAGTAAGAGTTGGGGTGCAATAAAAATAAAATAATCAATCCACTTAATATCACGACTTGTACACGCTAATTTTTTTTTTATTTTTGTATTAAATTAAAATGGAAATCATTAAAAAATTTAAAACCGTTTTTTTTGTTTCTTTGTACATACATTTAGGTTGAGTTGTGTAGCCGTGCGATAAGATTTTTTTTTGTTTTTGAGAAAGAAAAGTTTTTATTTGATATAATAAAAATTATATAATAATATCTTTGATTTTCTTATATTACGTCGTTAGATAAGACTTGTGTTACATAATTTCTGTACAAACAGAATGTTACTAAAAACAATGTTTCCCAATTATTGAAACATTCTTATGGTTTCGTTTTTCAGACTCCAATTACCAAAAATTTAGTTTTTTCAAATGATTTATCACCTGCTGCTCTCAACTGATTTTATAATTTACTTGTTTTAACTTATAACTTTGATTTTTATTTCAACGAAAATATTCTTCAATCCTTATTCTTGTCTACCTTCTTATTGTTTAAAAAATAATCAAATAACGTAAAAATAATAATGATAGTGATTCGAACACATACATGAAAGAGAAATAATTTTCCTTTTTCTTTATTGTCTTATTATTTTTGATCACTTAAATCGTATGTGGATAGAAGTTAATATAGATGTAGGCATAAAGTTCTAAGGATAGTTGTTGTTGTTGTTTTTTGGTTCTCCCAGTTTTGTCTTTCTTTTGAAATTTGACTCGATTGATTTTTGTATCATTTAAGTATTTTTTTATATATCATTTCTACCTGATACAGGATTAAAGGGGTTTGTGTCTATAACTTATTAAGTTTATTGATATAAGTGCGTTGTATCCTTTTATAGATAAGAATAAGTGAGTGTTTTTTTATAAATTTTTAGGATACCCTTATGTAGCTATATATTTAAACTTCACAGTTTTTTGTAGAGATAAAAATTAGAAATTTAAATTAATTATGGCATAAAATATTTCAAGAAACGATCACCTTTAGCAAGCAGTTGATATAAGAAAATATTTTCAAAGTAATTGTTTATTTGCTGAAATAAGTAAAAAGTTTGGGTTGAATTTAATCAAATATCATTTATCGTCTTTGAAAATTCAAAATGCTTAGCTAACTGATAATATCAGAATTAAACCCACAAAAGTAATGAATCTAAAGTAACTTTACTGAACAATATTTTATTTGAACTGCATGTATTGAGTTTATCTACAACGTATTTGCAAAATATCGTTAACCCAGCGAAGAGTTTAAGCGGCTAATAAGACGCCTGAGGATATCGCAAGGCAATTGGGGAAATTTTATGAAGTGAGTTTTAGTTAGTTTAGAAGTTTTATGAATTTTATTCAAGTTCTTGTTGTAAATGAACCAGACAGACAGAACTGTTAGAGGACTAACGTAGCGGGATAATGAAAGAGCTTAAGGTAAAAAAAAATATTTTTTCAGGATCTGTAAATGTTGTATCGATGGTCTTTTTCGAATTTTGCCCTTAAACAAAAATATTCAGATATAAAAAATTTTTTCTAATAATTTGCTAATTTATATCGGTTTTGGCCTTTAAATTAAAACAAACATAAAAGTATTTATATATGCTACAAGTCAGTCAATAATATTTTAATATTCCCTCAGCTAATTGTTTTGTTGCGTCACACAATATCAATTAATAATATATGTTTCTGTCTACATAAATGATGAATATTTTTGTTTGTGAAGCTTAGTCATAGTGTTATATGTAGATATAATACGGTTGTTCAAATCTATGGAAGTAAGATATATTTGTAATAGTTTGATATATATTTGTCTTTTTTTATGTAACAAATTTTGATGAAAAATTGTTTAATAAATCATATGGTGGTCAAAATGGTCAAAAAATTCAGTGGACTGTTTGAAAAAAACAGTTTCAGACTGATTAAAAGATCTAATTTGTAGCATATATTCTCCACTAATAATTTTCTACATATTCTACATCAACACATTCAGTTTAAATTCTTTAAATGTGGTTCATGTGAAAACATATATTGAAGAATGTTGGAAATATTTGAATGAAATATTATGGAAAAGAAAAATGAAGAAAAAATGAGGTTACTTTATTGGAAAAGAAATTAAACTTACTGATGATTTTTACAAATTAATTGAACTCATTGAAACGTATTAAAACTATTAAAAATTAAAATATAAGTTAGTCTAAACAGTATTGTTTGCAACGAACAGTTTTAACAGTAGAGCATTAGGTTATCCACAATACAGTACATGTATATTCTTCATTGATATTTTTCTACATATTCTACATCAACAAATGTAAGATAAGTTTCCGCAATTGTTTTGTTTCCTTAAAAATTTGAAGAATTTCAAAAACATTGTTATATAAAATTAATTTTTGTTGATCAGTGTATACACGTTTCTGGGTGTACACTGAAACTGATCTAACCCATAAAATTGTTTCACCATCTGCGTTTCTTATTGATGGTATGCAACCACAAATAAAAAACCAAGCTTTGTGTTTGCATACTATAACGAAGTGGTCTGGTGCTCGATGACGCAGTTAGACAATTCCCTGATTTATAGATTCACTACTTTCCCACATATATCAAATTTGCATTAACTGAGAATTTCATAAATATATTTTTGGTACTCAATCCATAACCATCATTAACTATATTTACCGCCAGTAAAATCTACTATCCTCAAGCAGCTGTGTAATATTATTCCAATGCACTTTCCCTTGCCCAATGTATAATCATTAATCGCTATACAATTTGTTATTCTAAAACGGTTGTGCTGTTTGTTTTTTCATTGAAACACTAATTATTCAATTTGAATTAAAATGTAAATGCTGTAAAATTGTTATAAAAACGGTTGGTTATTCGCATTGATCCACACTCTTGTTATATACTTATGTGAGTCGTTCAAATCTTTTGTAAATAATTTCTTTCGTTACAAAACTTTTCCAATTTCTATTACAAACTAGCAGCACGTACTTCTTAATGGGTAAAATAATAGACGATATTTTTAAAGTACGAAAAACTACCTTATCGATTCGATATTAATTGTATATATATAGCAGTGAAAGTGCGGCTTCGTTCTTATACATTTTTTGTAGTCTATTGTGACTTAGTCCACTTTTTGTGCAAATCACAAGACAGCTGTTAAATGGTAAATGTTTTTGTGCATTTTTTGTTGTCGTGATTTTTTATTAATTAAATTTAAAATTAATCTTAATGTAATTTAAAAAAAAATAGTTTAAATTTTAAAATAAAAAAAAATTTAATTTAAATAATTTAGTCTAAAGCTATTAAAAAAGGATTGAATTGTAGAGATAATATTAACGTAGATGCACCTTGACTAGTATAATGCTAACCAGATGTTAAAAATTTAATGATTGAGTTTCTTGTTAATACAACCAAAGTTATACAAAACGGGAACGTTTTTGCCGAGTTATTACTAGCTTTTTAGTTATTGATTGTAATTGTGCTAGATGGACTATATACAAATGGTTAAAATAAATATTTAAATTAGTATATCCATTACAAATGTTTCCATGGGAGGGATAAAAAACCAAACACCGGGACAATTTAAGGTGTAACTTTCGTGTAACACGGCTATGATAATTTTGTGATGATTATGTGATGTACAGAAATTTTAATAGCGAAAGGGTTCACGGATTATATTCAGATAATAAATTTATTTTGGGGTGTGGTTGAGCCTGATTCCCAGTACGCGTGCTTTGTTTGTAGTCATATGTTGTTGCGATTCGACTGCGAGATTTTTCCAACACATTTCTGAGAATACATAAGAAAATAATACTACTATCACCAACCAGCGTTGAGCATAGCTCTTTTTCAACATTGTGGCTTTCCGAAGTGCCACAAATTTAGAACGATTTCCGGAATATCCACCATCTTCCGACAACTTTCATTATAACAATTATCCAACATTGGCGCCTGCCTGATTGCTGAACTTACATAATGAGGAACATGATGATAATGATCTATTAATGGATCTGGAATTAACCTTGGGGTGAGTAATGCATTGTATTTATAGTTAGGTATGGATGTTTGAAGGTGTACGTGAGTGTGTTTTTTGAGCACGTGCAGGCATAGAGGGCGGTTGTGTATATAACTGGTATTTCATTCTGCATACAGCCGAAATGATAAGGAGCTTTTCGGTGCGTCTAGTATTCGTCATAACTTTTTATCTATATGTTAACTTATTTTGCCTGTGAGTGTTCTTAAATGAAATTTTATCATATTTCTTGTGTTTTTATGGTTATTATTATTACATTATTTTACCGTAGTTAATGATTTATTACTTATCTTATATTACTGGGCTAGATGATATATCACCGATGAACCAATCTTCACAAAAACTCTTAAACCGATTTCAAATAATATTTCAACCTTAAAATATACCACCAGCATTGAACTGGGCAGTGGGTATGAATTTAAGAAGGGGCAGTAAAATTCGGATGGAATATTTTATTGTTTCCTTCATCTCTCTTCGTATAATAATTGATGTGTAAATAATAAACTTTCTTACCAATAGCGAACGGTAAGAATAATATGACTGACCGTGTCAGTTCCAATTATCATATGTTAAAGGATTGCTTGCATTTCATATTAAATATGGGAAGAGTCTTCAACGGATGGAATATCTCCGACACTGTTAGTGATGATATGTATAAATCTAACTGATCACACCTGATGGGTCATGGATATTGAATACCAATTGTGCTTTGGATCATTCGCCGACGTACCTAGTAACTAGGATCCACTAGAGGTTGATGCCACCGTATCATGGGGTCGTATTCATTATAATTACCTCGCTAATATAATGCTACCAATCACACCTGGTATTAAGGGAAAAATATATCCATCCAAATTTGTACCGGTAAATGACCGCGAAATAAAGTATTGGAAAAAAATCAATGACATTGAAGGTTGGCTGTAATTCCGATTTATCGAATTGTGTTATTCATTGAATTACATTGAAGTGTTTTATTCGGGTCAAGGTCTAATTTTAACTTTAGAACACATCTTCAGTATAGCCTTTGATGTGGTCCTTATTAGTAATTTTAGCTGAATGGGCATGGACCTATGCATGAATGCGCGTCGAACATTTTATGGATTAAACTTAGTGTAATGTCATGTGTGATGGTTTTAATTTATTTTTTTTTGTTTGGATTAGAAAAATTATTTTAATTGTCCAAGTCGGTGTCGTTTCTAGATCAATTTATTAATGCAATTTTATAAAATTTTTATATGTTTGTGCCGTAGTAGTGCAATTTATAAAATTTTTTTTTTATATGGTTGTGCAGTAGAAACAGAAAAGAAATTTTTTTTTGAGATGCGATATACTTGAATCATGTGCGAAATTCGCGTTATACTGATACCTATCGCGTTGGTTATTATCAGGAGGTGTAACAATGTGTTGTGATTTCACTTATGTGCAAGCCGAAGAAAACGGAAATGAAGATTGGTCGGCTTGTGAAAATATTATATTAAATATTTTCGTAAACGCTAGCCAACATACCACTTATATTGATTCCTTTAATATTAATACAATCGGTGGATAAAATATAAAATAACTAATTAAATATTTTATTGTGCTAAATTCTAATGTAGATTTTTGGTTAATCGGCATATCAGCCATTTTGGAACTTAATTATGATTAGCTGGAAGGGCACGGATGTAGGCATGGGGGTTGGGGTGCATGTGTGTGTGAGTGTGGGGGTGTGTGAGTGTATGAGGGGCGAGAGCGTGTGAATGTGTATTAAACATTGTGGTTGGATGTGGTGATCGTGATTCATTCGTGTATAAGGTCGCCAGAGTCTCATTATTTCACTTGCTTTTTTCTCATTTCCGTATTTATCATGTATTTCGCGTACGTCACGTTATTTGTGTTGAAGTAGCAGGATTTCTTACTCGATCACAGGGCTGCCGCCAGTCGGGGGCAAAAAAATAACCTCGCTAGGTACGCGACCTGCTATGCCACTTCATTAGCTCGCCAATGAATCAGCGCTTCATTACAATACCACAATAAGAAAATTTCTCAGCCAGATAATAAATCAAAATGACATTCATTTATCTGAAGTTGATGTAGCCCCAATGTTGCCTCAATCAGAAACTTTTAGTAACCAAATAGACTCTTACAAGGTTTAGATATTAACATTGTTTGAAGGAATCAGTTTTTGTTCTATTTTTAAATTTTTATTTTTGATCTAAGGGTGTGAGCATACTGCGTATTCCATTCCCTGTTTTTGGCGTATTAATTGACTTAGCACTTTCATTAGTTGGCTTACCTCTCACTTACTCCATTTTTGTTTTAATTCTGCTAATTTTATAAAACAATGCCTCTTTATCTATTCGGGATTTTTGTGAACAATCAAACTCCAATAACTAAAGAACTGATTTGATTTTTTTCAATTCAAAGGTATTGCTGGAAATAAATCAAAAAAAAACTCTGTATTATTAATATAGCCTCATGCAAGTATTATATCAAAATCTACAGAGTTCTTAAAAAGCTTGTGCAAATCTAATTACAATATCTTTAATTTTCTTTAGATAAAATTCTGACAGTTTTGTCTTGCCTTATGATCAGAATGTGTAGGTTTTGAAAACTTAAAAAAATGTTTTTAAAAATTGACACACTTTACGCATTAAAACCACAAAAAATCTAGCACCCTAGACCACACAACTGGTCTAAAACGCAAACAAAGAATCACACTCGTTCATATTGCTGTCTAGATAATTTTTATTTATTGATTTTAAGATTTGAACATCTTGCCGTTGATCTGAGTGATGGTCAAAAAATAAAACTTCTAGTCATATTTTACCTTATACAAAAAGCCTATTTTTCGATAATCTCAACGACTTTATCGGTCTACCACGCTTCAAAATGCTAACCATTATTTCTCCACCAACTAAATCAAATTAAACAAACAGGAAGTCTGAAATGTTTGATCCCAATGAACTTTAAACTAATACAACCAATTATATTAAACATTTTCTTGATACGAGGATACTGCTATATAATAGAAGTGAAAAATTTCATTAAAACTAGTTGAAAACAATGAACCCAACTATAAACACTAAAAATGTAATCTTGAATCAGCTTAAACCAAAATTTCAAAGAACGAATAAAAAGTGAATTGTCATAGAACATTCTGGACTTTATTTATAATTAAAGCATAAATTGGTCATTATATGTCTTTTTTTATTGTTTTATTATCTAAAGAATTAAAGCACAGTGGATAACCACTTGTGAAATTTAAACCTAGATTGAATAGTAAATTGATGCTAAAACATTCAACGAATAAAAATAAAATTGGGTAAAGCGAAATAGAAACAAAAGAATGTCTAGCAAAATTAGTTATTAGTATTTTGTTGAAGTTTTTTAAAATAAGTATAGCATCAAATTAAATCTACCTAATTGATTCATAAATAGTTATTGTGTTTTTGGTGCCATATACTCTATATTATTTTAACAGTTCCTTTAATTTTAACTATCGTTTTTTTTTAAGAATCGGGCAGTCGCGGAAATTTTCAAATTTTTTTTTACAAATTTGGTATCAATCGATCAGGCTTACCCGTCTCCCGAAAACTTTATGAGATTGGGGTGGTAGGACCCACCCCCATCCCTTTACACCCTCTTAAAGTTTTAACATATAAAAATCTATATAAAATAAATGGGAAGAGATAAAAAAAAATAATGACACCATTATCTTTTTTTCAGACCGGCGCAACGTTTGAGTCCAAAAGTTGGCTTGCGCCAACCCCTCCAACCAACCCAGTGGGTAGGGTTGACACATTAAATTAGTAAAATATGTCATGTGAGGTATCGTTAGAATCAGAATTTCATAGCAAATACAATCCCCCATATTACCCCTTGATCGGTGACATAAGCATTTTTTACTCCCAAGGGGGTACCCTTATCGTAGAAAAAAATATTTTTTTTGCATGTCATGTTTGGTGTCGATTTCAATATAATCAGGGATGCTGAGTTCAATGACGATGATAAAAATGGGATCGGGACTCGGGGTAGTCCGAAAAGGGATGAAGGTTGGGGGGTCGGTTATAAAAGATATCGAAATTATCTTCATAATAAAAATTGGGGTTGGACTCAGGGTAGACCAATAATAGGTCTACCGTGAGTCCGACCCCCGAGGGTTGGGGAGTCGGTTATAAAAGTATCGAAATTATTGTCATTATTATCGATTTTTACATAATCGAGGATGCTGAGTTCAATGGTGATGGTAAAAATGTTGACCGGACTTAGTGTAGTTCAATAAGGGTTTGGGGGTTGTGGGTCGGTTATAAGAAATATCGAAATTATCGTCATCATTATCAATTTTAACATAATCGAGGATGCTGCGTTCAATTATGATAATAAAAATTGGGGGCCGTACTCAGGGTAGTCCAATAAAAGGTGGGGGTTGGGGGGTCGGTTACACAATGTATCGAAATTACTGTCATTATTATCGATTTTTACATAATCGAGGATGCTGAGTTCAATGGTGATGGTAAAAATGTTGACCGGACTCTGGGTAGTTCAATAAGGGGTGGGGGTCGTGGGTCTGGTCATGAATAGTATCAAAATTATCGTCATTATTATTGATTTCAACATACTTGAGGACGCTGAATCCAACAGGGATGTTTAAATTGGGATCAAAAATATAAGGGTGTCACTAAAGGGTGGGAGTTTGGGCTGAAAGCCGAAAATATATTATGGGTACCGATTCTGGATAAATTGAGGGTACTGAATGCAATGGTGATGCTGAAATTAGTATTTGAGGAAATTAAAATCGAGAGAATCAACATCCACAAACTTGGATATAGAGGATGAATTATTTGATGAAGTAGACGATTGTACAGCGATCGAAAACATACTACTCAGGATACACTACACTATTCAGAAAGGACTAGTAAATAATGGTTAATCTAAACTACCAATAATTTTGGAAGATGAAATTCCAGCTCAAATTCCAGCAACTAGTAACATAATATCACAAAATTCAAAAAATGTTTGTTGGTAAAAAAAAGTCCTATTAACTCTTTGAAGTGTTCAATTGAACTTGAAAATGTATCAATAAATCTCTTGAAAGAATTGAGAGTACGGAGCGAAACACTAAATAATCGAAAAAAATATTGGAAGAGCTAGATTTACTTTCTATCGATTCTCTAAATTTTCAGAAGCAAGCAAATACATAATTTCAAACCGAAACTTACAAAATTTTATCGAATAAGTCAGAAATGGAAGTGTAGGAAAATGTAGCAGAAAACAATTTTTCAATGAAATCTTTGAAATGTTCAATTGAGCTTGAAAAACTATTAATAACGCAACTCACTAAATTCAGAGAAGAAAAACAATTAAAATATGAAATGGATTCTACAAATTTATCCAAGCGTGTTGACAAAATGAAAAGATTAAATGTCGTAGTAGATCAGGAGATGCAAAATGTAATGCTAAATGAGAATAAATCAAGCCTCCAGAAACGACAAAGAGATGCAGTAGGAATAAACGAACAACAAAATCAACTCATTGAACTGAAAGAATCGATAACAAACAACGAAAGTAAACATAGAACTCGATCTCAAACCAAAAAATAAATACTCCTTGATTAGTTTTTAAATAGAATAGCATTATCATTGAAATTTGAAATCAATCAACAAGCAATTACTGAAATAAATAGCAAAATATTTTCATTCAATTTGTAATATATTGTGTTTTTTCATAGTACAAATTTTTTATTACGTGGTTCTGCATTTCAACATCAGCATTCTCGATTCGTACAAAAACCAATATTTATTATGTACGTATATTTGAACATTACCCCAATTTTAGACCCAAACCCTTATTCTCTAGTTTCTTCCCTAGGGCCCAAATACTAATTTCAGCATCACCATTGAATTCAGTGCCCTTGATTTATCCAACACCAATACTTATAATATATATGTGAACATTTTCGGCTTTCAGCCCCCAACTCCCACCCTTTAGTGACACCCTTATATTTTTTATCCCAATTTGAACATTACAGTTTGATTCAGCGTCCTCAAGTATGTTGAAATCAACACTAATGACGACAATTTTGATACTATTCATGACCAGACCCCCAACCCCCACTCCTTATTGAACTACCCTGAATCCAGTCACCATTTTTATCATCACCATTGAACTCGGCATCTTTGATGATGCTAAAATCGAAATAATGACGATAAATTTGATACTATTCATGACCAGACCCCCAACCCTCACCCCTTATTGAACTACCCTGAGTCAGGTCAACATTTTTACTATCACTATTGAACTCAGCCTCCTCGATTATGTAAAAATCGATAATAATGACAATAATTTCGATACTTTGTGTAACCGACCCCCCAACCCCCACCTATTATTGGACTAGCCTGATTCCGGCCCCCAATTTTTATTATCATAATTGAGCTCAGCATCCTCGATTACGTTAAAATTGATAATGATGCCGATAATTTCGATATTTTTTATAACCGATCCCCAATTCCCAACCCTTATTGAACTACACTGTGTACGATCAACATTTACACCATCACCATTGAACTCAGCATCCTTGATTATGTATAAATCGATAATAATGACAATAATTTTGATACTTTGTATAACCGACCCCCCAACCCTCGGGGGTCGGACTCGGGGTAGACCTATTATTGGTTTACCCTGAGTCCGACCCCACTTTTTATTATTATGATAATTTCGATATTTTTTATAACCCACCCCCCAACCTCCACCCCTTTTTGGACTACCCCGAGTCCGGATCCCATTTTTATCATCATCATTGAGCTCGGCATCCCCGATTATATTGAAATCGACAATACGGGTCCTACCACCCCAATCGAGGGTCCTATCACCCCAATCTCATAAAGTTTTCGGGAGACTGCCAAGACCGATCGATTGATACCAAAATCACCAAATCGAGTCAAAAAAAATTCCAAAAACCATGTCGGCGCAAGGATCAATGTCCGCTGATCTGATCCATCGTCGTCTTCTAACTGTTTTAAGTCCATTGTTCACTAAAAATACAAATTTAAAGTTAAAAATAAATAAATATTAGAAGTAAAAATACAGTCCACTGTTCATTTGGTCCTTCGAGCCGGATATACGAATCAAGACATATAATATATCAACGAGGTCAAGACTTCAATCAACATTACTTTAAGGTACAAATTTCATTAGTAATTTAATTTTAAAATTTTTCATATATTATTAGCAATCATTTTGGCTTGCTCATAAAATTTGAAATTCAAACATAATTCTGCTAGTATCACTATTATCAAACCATTCGTTTAGATCTTGTTGTATCTCAGCATAGTTGTTCTGGTCGGGTGTGCGTCTGCGTGGCGGGATACTCCAATTACCATTTCTATTTTTCGCTCGATCACTCCTTTAGCAAAATTCACTAAGTGTTGGTCACCGTCGTTATTTTTCAATGGACAACTCAAAGAATTTAGATCTGTTCAAAAAGCAGCGTGCCGCTTTCAAAGGACAGTTGACCGCACTCAAATCGCAGGCCTTGGTCGCGACTACCATTGGTAGTCTAGAATCTTTACTCCATCGTCTTCAATTAATTCATAACAAATATGACGCTTTGCAGAACAAACTTGGGGTCCTGGATGACGATATGATCAGTGATCGAACACAATTTGAAGACGAATATGGAAAATTGGACACGTCAGTGCGCACAGCACTTCATGATATTAAACGATCCGAAGAAACAGCGAATATGTCCCTAATACATAATGCATCGTTCCATGAATCTAACAATGTCAACCCTCAGTCTGGAAGTATTAGACTACCTGAAATAACATTACCAGTTTTTAGCGGGTTGGAAGCCGACTGGCTGGCATTCCGAGATGTCTATGTCGATCTTATTCATTCGAAATCTTTGGAACCTACCATCAAATTCCTATATCTAATTTCAAGTATTCGTTCAGGGGTTGCCTACTTCCTTATAGAAAATTTGTCGGTAACTGCAACCAATTACGAAATGGCGTGGAACGCTTTGTGTACTAAATACAACAATGAACTGTCACTCCAATAATATCATGTTCGTCACCTTTATGACATCAAATCGCCAAGGGAAGGGCACATTAAGGATATCCAAACATTCATTGATGTTGCATCAAAACATTATAATGCCCCCAAAGTACTAAAGGTAGAAGTTGAGAGTTGGGACCTACTACTGACACATCATCTGCTTCATCGGCTTGATTCCTCTTCCAGAATTCATATAGCAAAGAGATCGAAGGCAAATAGTAAAACATCGTTTTCAGAACGGTGGGCATCGAGCGCCAACACTCCCTTCCAAGGATCACAAGCGTGCTGTTTTCAATGTGTCCCAGGGGTCTACAGAGTTGTCAGCTTCAAAAAAATGTTTGTATTGTTTTGGACAGCATAATTTGGTTTGCTGTCCCACCTTCACTAGTAGTCAGGTAACTCCCAAGATGCGTTTTCAATTCATAAAAGGTCAGGGACTTTGTGGGAACTGTCTTACACCTCGACATTTCATTCGTGATTGTGAACAGCCATCATGCTCTATATGCGCACTTAAACACCATCAATTATTGCATTTTGATTCAAAACCCACACTACCATGTCTTGAATCTCCTATATTGGAAGACGATCTTCCCGTTCAGAGTGAAACTCAAATACCGTCACTTCATGATGGGGCATCATGCGCTGCAACTGGCAACCCAGTCTTAGGAAATGATTCTAAAAATACTTCCAATAAATCTATAATTCTGCTTGGCACTGCTATTGTCAATGTAAATGTTGCCACTACAAAATCAATGGTATGTCGAGCATTGTTAGATAGCGGTTCAACAATGAATTTTGTCACAACCAATATCTGCAGAATGTTACATGCTCGTAAACTTCCAACATCCAAGACAATAACGGGGATTGGTGCTTCACACACTCAAATTACACACAAAACGTTTATCACTATTTCATCCAGGGTTACAGCATTTTCGCTTCAATTGAAGTTTTACATTTTGCCTAAGATAACCAACAACTTACCCTGCATACCGTTGGATGTGTCAGCGATTCCATTTCCCAAGCATATTCAATTGGCGGATCCACATTTCAATTTACCTGATCGAATCGATCTTCTACTGGGAGCTGAAGTATATCACACACTGTTCACTAACGTTCCAGTTCGCATTTGTAAGGAACTACCACCACTCTATGATTCTGAGTTTGGATATGTGATTAGTGGCAAGACAAGAGTCACGTTGGCTCAGCAAAAGACTGATCCATCGCATGTTGTGTTGTGTAGTGTGCAGTCTCTGGAAAACCAGATGAAACGTTTTGGGAAGTAGAAACCTTTCCAACCAAAACCTTTTTGTCGAAGGAAGAGGAAGCATGTGAAGAACATTATCGTTCCAACGTTGCTCATGCAAGTGCCTACGAATTCAACTCTTGATCAATTGGGTAATTCGTACTTTTCAGCTCAACGCCAATTTTTCAGCATAGAAAAAAGACTTATGGGAAAGCCCGAAGTATATCAACAGTACCGCGATTTCATGAACGAATATTTAGCTCTCGGTCATATGACAATAGTCAATCCCGTATGTCAAACTCCGTCGTACTATATACCTCATCATCATGTCATTAAGGAACAAAGCACAACCACCAAATTACGAGTGGTGTTTAATGCATCTGCAAAGACCTCGACTCAAGTTTCTTGAAATGACTGTCTAATGGTTGGCCCAACAATCCAACGAGATATTTTTGCACTATTGATTCGGTTTCGCATGTACCCAGTGGCTTTTTCTGGTGGTATAGCAAAGATGAACAGGCAAATCTGGGTTCGTAAAGACCAACAGAACCTTCAACGCGTGTTCTGGCGTATTCATCCCTCTCATCAGCTTGAAATCTTTAATCTTTGTACGGTAACCTATAGTTCCGCTTGTGCACCATTCTTGGCCACTCGCACGCTAAAACAGTTATCCATTGACGAACACGATAAATTTCCTGTAGCTGCCAAGAGTCTGGCGGAAGATTTCTACGTGGATGATGTACTAACAGGCGCCGACTCCATTCCTCAATTGAAAACTGATTTAATCGCATTATTGAAACTCAGAGGATTTGGATTGAAGAAATTCGCATCAAATATTAAAACACTTGCTTCATCTGATCAGCCAAAAGCGATTGCCTTGGTCTTGGGATTGACCTGGAATACTGAACATGATCTGTTTGAAACCCCGTTAGACAAACTTCAAACTACTTCCCATGCTACTAAAAGATCGATGCCATCTGAGATTTGCCAACTGTTCGACCCGCTCGGAATATGTGCTCCAATCATCTTGACAGCGAAGTTGTTTATGCAGACTATTTGTATGCAGCAAAACATCAGCTTGGATGATAAACTACCCAACGATATAAATCAAAGGTGGAATGATTTCAAAATTGAATTAAAAAGTCTGATTCATGTGCAAATACCACGATTAACTATAGCCACGAATGCAAGGTGTGTTGAGTTGCACGGGTTTTGCGATGCTGCTGGGAAAGCCTTTGGTTGTGTCATTTACATTCGAACTCTCGACGATACAAATCAGTACACAGTCCGGTTGTTATGCGCAAAATCAAGAGTGGCTCCACTCAAACGACAAACTATCCCGAGGTTAGAACTATGTGCTGCTGTACTCTTGGTCGAACTGATTGACAAACTTCAAACTACAATTCAACAAAAATTCGAAACCATAAATCTATGGTCTGATTCACTGATCTCATTATATCGAATCAAGACCGAAGCCTATAAATTTACTACTTTCGTGGCAAACCGAGTAGCTCGGATTCAAGAATTGACACGTTCGCATCATTGGCGGTATGTTAGGTCTGCTCAAAATCCTGCGGATATTGTCTCCAAGGGTTTGATGCCTTTGCAATTGGAAGCAACACCACTTTGGTGGACTGGACCAGAGTTTTTGCAACTATCTGCCACATTATGGGCATCAGAATTCGTTGGTCAAGTGTGCAAGGAATTACAGAATCTTGAGATTCGTCAACCCACCAAACCAAGTCTACTGCAGCAAGACGTAGAGATCAATGTCATTTTTACTCGTTTCGGGTCATCAATTACATTATTTCGAGTTACTGCGTATATGTTAAGATTTATTCAAAATGCTCGAAGTAACCATATTCGAAGTATCGCATTATCAAAGCAACTGCAACCTCAAGAGATTCAGAACGCCACTTCGATGCTAATCAAACTAGTTCAACGGGAATATTTTTCAGCTGAGTTAAACTCATTGAGAAGGACTCAACAATTGCCAATGCAGAGTTCTCTCTTGTCTCTTTCAGCATTTCTCGATTCAGATGGAATCTTGCGAGTGGGAGGTAGACTATCCAATGCTTCGATTCAAGAGGGTCAAAAACACCCAATACTTCTTCCCGGCTGTCACATGTTGAGCACTCTCATTGCAAGACAAGAACATGCTAGGTTGTTGCATGCTGGTCCTCAAGCTCTGCTCTATAGTCTACGACAAGTATATTGGTTCATTGGAGGACGCAACCTATGTCGCACTATTGTACTGCATTCGTTGTTTTCACACTAGGCCTAAGCTCCGAAATCAAATCATGGGTGATTTACCCTTTGAACGAGTCAACAGAGTTGAACGTCCACTCTTGATTATCGGCATCGACTTTTGTGGCCCTTTCTTTCTCAAACAATCAACAAAATCAAAATTAAAGTCAAGAGTTTACATTTGCTTGTTTGTATGCTTTGCTACGAAGGCGGTCCATTTGGATTTAGTTTTCAATGCATCCACAGAATCTTTCCTTGCCTGTTTAAAAAGATTTATTGGCCGACGTGGCATCTGTTCAAAAATCTATTCAGACAATGCCACAAATTTCATAGGGGCTCGAAAAGAATTGCAAGAATTACGCAGCTTATTTCTTTCACAATCCTTCATTGATTCGACTATACGATTTTGCACATCAAACAACATTAGTTGGAACACTATTCCACCTCGTACACCGAATTTTGGCGGATTGTGGGAGGCAGCCATAAAAAGTGCTAAGTTTCACCTTAAACGTGTGATCGGAACGTCAATATTCACTACTGAAGAGTTTTAACTTTTTAACCTTAATAATTCAGATCGAAGCATGTTTGAACTCTCGTCCGTTAACGTCCCAATCGAGTGACCCCAACGATTTGAGCGTGTTATCTCCGGGCCACTCTCTCATAGGAGCCCAGCTGACCGCAATTCCTGAACCGTCACTACTTGATCTTAATATGAATAGATTGTCGAGATTTCAAAAGATACAACAGGTTATGCAACAATGTTGGGATCGATGGCAGCTTAAGTATCTTTCCGGGTTGCAACAGCGCTCAAAGTGGAATCGGAATCCCATGAAGTTGCATGTTGGTTCCTTGGCACTAATACATGACGATGACATGCCTCCAACACGATGGAGGTTAGCTAGAATTATAGAACTACACCCTGACAAACATGGAATAACTCGAGTAGTAACCCTAAAGACATCCACAACAACATTGAAACGAGGTGTAAATAGAATTAGTGTCCTTCCTGTTCACGAATGAACTGCGAATCATTACCACAGCAATGACATTTAAAGTATAATACCTCTATTTACATACAGTCTACCGTTATAATAGTAAGTGATGCAAATTTAACTTTGTCTGCTTCCATTCAGGGAATTTTTTCATATAGCTTATTGAATCATCTATAAGTTCTGACCATTGAATACATTTAATTTGATGATAATTGGAAATATTTTAAGCCACTGTATCTAAGTTCACTCTTATCCAGTTAACACTTCATATCAAAAACGACGTGAGCATCAACAATACTATGGAGCTATTGATGTTGTTCAAAGGACAGCGTAAAATTCATTGAGCTACCTCGTTTACTGCTCAAAATGACCCGGTCGTTTTTCTGCGTGCCTCTGGATGAAGATCATCAATATTTTAGCTCATACTAATTCCCAATCTCGCCACGCAGATGTTACACTCATCAAGTGACTACGATTTGCGACACAACTTTGTGTTCCAACCCATTTACCAATTAACGTTAAGGTTGATTGGAGGTATCAAGACCTAGCAAGTGGTGGGAATTTTCACTACGTTGTTTAAAAAACAAGTCGAATGATTCATAAAACATTTTTATTGTATTGTTCCCAATATAGATTATATTGATTATATAGATAGATAGATTATATAATCTATATTGACTTCTATTAAAATCACTGTAAATCTTCTCATTGAAGCCATTTCTTTGTGCCGCGAATATGTCGACGCAAGGATCAATGTCCGCTGATCTGATCCATCGTCGTCTTCTAACTATTTTAAGTCCATTGTTCACTAAAAATACAAATTTAAAGTTAAAAATAAATAACCATTAGAAGTAAAAATACAGTCCACTGTTCAAACCACGTTTTCTGCCCGGTTCTTAAAAAAAACAACAGTTAAGGTACAATTGAACTTAAAGACTCATAGCGTTTTCAATTCATGATATAAGTTTTGCTTTTAAAACTCAGGAAATGATAGGTTTTCATTCAGAACAAGGCTAGAGATAACGCTAGAGGTTTGTGAGTCTAATCTTGCGAGCCACGTCAAGAACTGCTCGAATTTTTCAAAACTTATTTATACGAGGAAACCATGATTAAAAAAAACAATAATTTTTGACACGATAATCAACATTCAGTTGCGATCACTGTGCTAGACATTTAAAAGTAGATATACAAATTACACTGGGCGACAAATGGTAAGGGTCAGTGATCCGCTGGGGTTCTGACTACCAGGAGAAGTTATATCGGTAAAAAAAAAATTATACGTGTCCCAGCGTTTCGCTGGGCCACGTCTAGGAATCGAGATATATCGATTTGAAGTTATTATGTATCACATAGGGGAAGTAGTCACGTTTTGGGGACTTTTTTTTGACATAACTCGAGAAAGACTAGTCCCATTTTAGTGAAACAAATTTATAAACATTAAAAATTACAATTCCTTTATTCTACACATGCACTATTTCTTTACACAATCAACAGTTTCGCAGTTATAAATAAATTTATGAAGAAAAAAAATAATTTGTTGCCTAAAAAATGAAAAAATTGTATTTTAAAAAATCATGAAAAATTCAAAACGGGAAAAAGTGTTAAGTCTTATTACTTTGACGTAGAGTCACATTATCTGTGCACAAAACGAGACATGGATCATGAAAATCGATGAACGCATTTCGCTTTTATGCACAATTAAGTAAAGGTATTTCATTTTGACAAAAATTTTGATTTTTCATAGAAATTTTTTTTAATATTTTTACTGGAATAAACTCCAAAACTTATTGTTTTAAACGTATTTGGACATGTGTCTATACGTCTTTGTGTATTAATTTTATTTTTTTCTTACTTTTTTATTTATTATTTTCTATTTTTTTTTTTTTGTTTTTATTTATTTATTTTATTTTATTATTTTTATTATAATTTTATTTTATATTTTTATATTTTTTTTATATTTTATTATATTATTATTATTATTCATTATTATTATTATTATTATTGTTTATTATTATTTATTATTTTTATTATTTATTATTATTATTTATTACTATTATTATTATATTGATTATTATTATTTATTATTGGTTATTATTATTTATTATTTATTTAGTATTTTCTATTGTTTATTTATTATTTATTTATTATTTATTTATTATTTATTTATTATTTATTTATTATTTATTTATTATTTATTTATTATTTATTTATTATTTATTTATTATTTATTTATTATTTATTTATTATTTATTTATTATTTATTTATTATTTATTTATTATTTATTTATTATTTATTTATTATTTATTTATTATTTATTTATTATTTATTTATTATTTATTTATTATTTATTTATTATTTATTTATTATTTATTTATTATTTATTTATTATTTATTTATTATTTATTTATTATTTATTTATTATTTATTTATTATTTATTTATTATTTATTTATTATTTATTTATTATTTATTTATTATTTATTTATTATTTATTTATTATTTATTTATTATTTATTTATTATTTATTTATTATTTATTTATTATTTATTTATTATTTATTTATTATTTATTTATTATTTATTTATTATTTATTTATTATTTATTTATTATTTATTTATTATTTATTTATTATTTATTTATTATTTATTTATTATTTATTTATTATTTATTTTATTTTTTTATTAAATTTTTATTTATTTTATTTTTTATATTTTTATTATAGTATTATTTTATTATTTTTATTATTTTTTTATTTTACTTTATTATTTTTATTTTATTTATTTATTTATTTTATTTTTTTGTATTTTTTATTTATTTTAATTTTATTTTTTTTTTTTTCGTTACTTTTTCAGTATAGTATATCAGTAGATTAAAGGAATTGTAATTCTGAATTTCTAATTTTGTTTCAGTAAAATCGGACTAGTCGTTCTCGAGTTATGTCAAAAAAAGAACCCATAACGTGACAATTTCTCTTATATGATACTTGCTAACTTCAAATCGATATATCTCGATTCCTAGACGTGACCCAGCGAAACGCCGGGGCATGTTTAACTTTTTTTTTACCTATATAACTTTTCCCGGTAGTCAGAACCCCAGCGGATTTTGGCTGTCGCACAGTGTTATTATCCAAAACTAATTACCTCTGCCCACTTTTATCACTGTTACAATAGAAACCTTTCACATTTTTTCTACAATTAATTACTCAACCAAAACCAAACACAAAACACACAAAAACCCAGCTCAATCCTCAATTTAATTGATTTTATTAAAACGTATCTTTCTTACGTGTGCAGCCTACAAAAAAATTTACCTTTAAAAAAATATATAAATTAAAAAAAAAATCAAATAAGATACCCTTTCTGTTTGCTTCTTATAGTAACTCCAAGATTCTTTCGTTGCTCTGATTGTGAGAACTTTAAGCAGGTGTTTTTCAGGTGAATTCTTATACTTTTCTTTTTACGTTTTTATATTTTCTTTTATCATCTCTGTTTCGTCTTATGATTGAAAAGATTCAAAAAACCAAAAAAAAAAAAACGATAAAATAATATTTAAACAAAAATGAGACACAGAACTAAAGCAAAAACAACACAAAATGATATGTTTGTAATATAAATAGCTTAAAAGTACAACAACAACAACAAAAAACAACAAATAATAAAAAAACTACAAAAAACATAAAAAACACGAGAAATAAGAAATAAAATGAGAAAAGAAAATCGAAAAGAAGTCCCTTCTGGATTAAAGAAAAAAAAAAACGATAATTTTTTTTTTGTGTTTTTTAAGGTTAAGAATTTAGTATGTGAGAAATGGTGAGAGACGACGGTTGTATCAACGTTAGTTTTGTTATTCGCGTTACGTGGTTTTGAAGTTGAAAAAAAGTTAATTGTTTATTATTTTTTTTCGTTGTCGCGCTTTTTATTTATAACAATTTTTTTTTTGGTGATTTTTTTTTTTTTTTTGCTAAAAATAAGAAATTATAATGATTTGATTGATCATAATTTTTAGTTTTATATTCAATGATTTATGATCATTGTGATTGATTTTAATGAGTTGTTAAGTTATTATTTTTTTATGGTGATATATAACAGAGTGAATTTAAAGATTAGTGAAGATGTTCTTGTGATTTATTTTTTTTTTTTTTGTGATAACAATTGCAAAAATTAACGTTCGTTTCGAACGTTAAAAGTGAAAAAGAAAATTATAATAATGATTTTAAAATAATGAATGTGTTAAGTGAAATAGTGAAAGTGTAATTCAGAAAAAATAACACAAAAAAAAAATTAGATTTTGAATGATTAGATGTGTAAGAAAAAAAAATTATTATGTAGATAATACATAAAAAAAAAAGTCAAAAAAAAAATTTAGATTTCAAGTTAATTATTTTGATTCTATACAATTAAAAAGTGTCAGTGAGTGTTAAGTGAATAGTGAAATTAATTTGGATAAATCAATTTGTTGACTCGGTGAGTTTTGTTTTTATTTTTATTTTAAAATTCCCTTTCCCAAAAAAAAATCTAATTTTTTGAGTTAAATTACAATAGTGTAATAAATAATAATAGTTCTATTAAATTAAAGTAAATAAATATCTTGCAATTTAAAACTCAAGTGGTTGTGTGTTATGAAAATAACGATATCGATAAGTGATAGTGAAGAGCCACTTATAATTTTGTTAAAAATAAATAAGGTTGAAAATTTTTAAGTGTTGATTTATTTATTTATTTTTAAAAATTACAAGTTTGTGGATTTGCAATGTGTTTTTCTTTTATTGGTGTGAAGAAAAGATTTTCTTATTCTTATGAGTTAGTTTTTTGTTAAATTTAATGAGAATATAATTTAATGTTAGTAGAATGATGGATGAGAGGTTGTGAATTCAATTTTTAAGTGACAAAATGAAGTGACTGTGACTTCTTTTTGAATAAAAATATGAGTTTTTGTGAAATTTAGTTTTGTTGAAAAATGATTTATGAAATTGACAACTCAATTGGTTTTGATCTGATAATACGTCGGTCAACTGCTCCACTCATTTCGTTTGTGAATAATGTACCAACCTATGTGTTTTATTTATTCTATAATTACTTTTTTGTTAAAAGCTTATCGAATTAGCTTTAGTTAAAAATAGTGATGATTGGTTTAAGTGTTAGGATAAATTTTAGACCATTTTCTTTGTTACTGGTTCACAATACTCAAAGCATCACATTATCAAGTATGATTAACAGCAAACACTTTTATATTATTTTCTCGGTGTCCTAGGACATATGAAGGCATCTGTTTTTGGTGATTTGAATTTTGTTGAGATTTTGAGATATTTTTAAATGTCACTATCAAGGGTGCTATCCTCGAAGTGCTGGTGTATGATTTTAATTAGTTTTATTTAGTTATAGAACTACCATTTATAACGCTATTGTTTGCTCGATAAAACGAACCTTCATGATCAAGAAATATGCCACAAGCTGGATTATTGAAAACCCAGTTTTTTCAGCACAATTTTTAAACAAATAATGTATTATGATACAGATATAGTTTGAGGATCGAAACTAATAGTTTTCGAGATTACTAAAATGAAAAAAAAATTGAAAATCAAATTTGAAATCAGCTCAGTTGATTTCAAATTTTTGCTGTCCATCCTTCTGAACAAACGAGCAAAAGTTCTGGTGGAAACATATAGCTGGTTGAAGCTCAAAAGTATCTGGCACGCAGCTAGTGTTAATCGGAAGTGATTGAAGCAAAATTTACTAAGAGTAATACTTATAGTGTTATGGTAAAAAGTTAATGCTTTCAGTCATTCATATAATTACTTTTTTCTGTTAAATATCTTTATGCATAAAATGATTCTTGTATATTTTTCAACAAAAATTTACAGAAACGTAACAATATGTGTGAAAATTAACTTTGTTGATACACTGGATTGGATTGGAGAAGGATTGAATTCGCAAAAAGTCTTCATTTTTGTCGTCCAAGCCGACAGAAAGACAAACATTTGTTTGCTTTATTAGACTCGTCATGACCCAATCCTTAAAATGCAATCCTCATTAGTATATTAATTTTCAGTTTATCATAATATTATTTAATCCATTTTCTCTATTTACTTAACTCGGCCTTAAACTATCATTGATGCATAAAATTTTAGCCAAACAGGCTTATTTCACATTTGCCAACATATTTTAAAAGTTCGTTTATGCAATCAAATATATAAACAAAAGATATTTAACCTCGTCGCCAAAATAGAAGTAAATTTAATTATCTCTTTTATTCAAAAAAAAACTGTCAACCTTTTCCACTACATAAAATTTTCACTGATTAAAATTCAACATTCTTCTCAATGTTATTCCCAAGGAACTTAACATATTTTAATAAAAAGACTCACACGAGTATTAAAAAAATCAGTCAAAGTGGCACAATTCTTTTGAGAAATATTTTAAATAACTTCACTGTTAATCCCATTAAACAAATTTTAACCATTTTAGGATTTTTACCAGAGTTTTAGGAAATAATGACATTTTCGTTTGTAAATTGATAACAGTAATTCGTTTCTTTTTGGAAAAACCAGCCAAAACAAACCAATGCCAAAGGAAAATATTTTTTTTCACACAATATTATTTTATCTTTTCCTAACATTAGCTTTGTAATGGAGTTTAACTGGTAACTTTATGATCATAGCTGCAAATCCCACACAAATTATTGTTAACATATGTTAATTTATTTTTATTTAATTGCTGTCATTCATCAAACAATAAATATTTGCATTAACATTATTTAAACTTCAATGATATCTTTGTCATATATGTTGTTAGGTTTTAGATGTTGTTGTTAAAAATGTAAATAGTATGTTGTTTAACGAGTACAAAAATATGCTTACATCTCACAAGCATGAGACCTAGATTTGAGTAATTTTAAACAAAAATTCAATTATGCCAAATTTAGAGTTGCTTTTCAAGCCTGTGCTAATTGCAATCGTACATAACATTTTCTACCCTCATTAAAATCATTTTTATAAATAAGGATAGATTTACATATATTTACTCAAAAATTTACTTAAAAAGCTCATATCGATTGAGTTACAACAACAACGCAACTTTTTACAGACCAAATTCACAATCAATCACGTAATTCATAATTTATTACACTTAATTCATGCCCTGCTGTTTTTGCTGAGTTTTTAAAATTTTATATTGATTCATTGACATAAGTTATTGGTATTTTTAATTATTAACTGAACAAATCGATATATTTCAAATATCAGCTAGACTGGTAGTCGCAAGAACATATTGATTAGTGTGCCAACAAATTAATATTTGTAATAATTATAAAAATTTTCTTAAATAATTTTTTGTTTATTTTTTCAATTCAGCTTATATCAATCAATCTTGCTCTGGATTGTGCGGCAATGCTATACTGCAAGGCTTGTTAATATCAGGCATCAAACGGTTTTTGATATTTGCCAATTTATAATACTAATGTCATATATTTGTGTTATCCTACCATTACATTTCGTTTGAAAAAATAAAAGATCCGCATGTGATTTCCAAAATCGGTACGGTAAATTGGTAAAGTTTAATTGATTATGAAATCAATTAACCGAGCATAAAAAGCTAATTACATACCAAACATCAGTTTTGATTAACAAATAAAAATCTTTGTGTCTTCTATTAGAATTTAATAACTGAATCAGACAGATAAATCTCATTTCAGTTTGCAACTAACTTACTTAATTATTCATCCTCAGTATATAGCAGTATTCCATTATCTAGAATTTTTTGTTAATCTAATGATTCATTATTTTTTTTAATGATACTATCGTTTTCGTACCTTTCGATAACGTAGAAATTCATTGAAAGAAGTCTTTAATATTCACGGTCTTCTTTTCATCAAATTTTGTTGTTTGGCTTGGTTTAATCTTTTTGCTTCAAACTTTTATGTCTTACCATTAATTATTTATCCTTTGTTTGGATTGACGATTTTGACAGTTAAACTTAGACTTAGTATCAAGTTGTCCAGCTGTTAAAGTTGTCAATTCAGATATCAACTTTGATCTTTTATTTGGTTGTTTGTTGGAATTTTTTTTTTTTTTTGAGGATTGTTTTTCAGATTTATTTTTAGATTTAATTGTAATTTTAAATGGCGAAACTATCTATCAGTTTTGCTAATATAAGAGGATTGAACGTCAATCTTAATGCGGTGCACCTTTATCTTGAGAATCTCAAGCCTGATATTCTTTTTTTAACGGAAACGATTATCAGCGCGAGAGCTGTATCGTTGGACAAAACTAAATATGTTTGTCCTAACTATGAGCTTGAATCTTTATTCTACTTTAAGCATGGTGTTTGTGCGTTCATTAAAAATTCTGTACCATATGTGAGAATAAATAATTTTGAATTAAATTCAAAATTTCACAATATGGTTTCTCTTAAGATTACCTGCTCTAATCAAACTCTGTTTGTCTTTGGATTGTATCGCTCGCCCAACTCACCGGAGAACATAAATTTATTTCATGACCTATCTGAAAAGATAGATAGGTTGACTATATATCCTAACGCTAAAATTATAATTCTTGGTGATTTCAATGTTCATAATAAAGAATGGCTTACACACAGCTCTAAAACTGATGAATTAGGTAAAGAAGCTGAACTTTTTGCTCTTTATCATAATTTCACTCAGATAATAGATCAGCCTACCAGGGTTCCTGATATTCCTGGCCAAAGTCTTAACTTGCTCGATTTGTTTTTGATAAATGAACCTTCGTTGGTTCAATTTAAAGTATCAGAGCCTTTGGGTGGATCAGATCATAATTTGATCTCCACACATTTAAATATACAAGTACCTAAACAGTTTAAAGTTAATCCTCGTCTTGTTTGGGATTATAAAGCTGCAAATTGGCAGGGACTTAGAGATTTTTTTAAATGGTTTCCCTGGAAACGCAACTGTCTTTTCAGCCAAGATCCAAACATCGTTGCTTCCAATTTTTCAGAAATAATACACATGGGTATGCGCAGGTTTATTCCAAATAGTTTGATTGTTCCGAAGGTTGATCGATGGTTGTCAAGTAAATGTAAAAAAGCAATTAAAATTAAAAAAAAGGCTTTTCAAAAGTTTATTCAAAACAAATCTGATGAAAACCTCAGATTATACCGAATAGAAAGAAATTTATGTAGAAAATTAATAGATGCAGAGAAACATCTATTTATTAGGAAAAAAGCTAATAAATTTGCTGAGCACCCTACTGGTTCACGAAATTTTTATAAAGCCGTCAAGGCTGTTCAAGGAAATTTTTGTAAGTCTTCTATACCTCCTCTTATTGATAACGATATGCCTGTTATTGACCCTAAAGAAAAAGCTAATTTATTGGGTAACTGTTTCTCGTTAAATTCTACATTAGTAGAACCCAATTTCCTACCTAGACCAATTCCTAGAATTTCTAACAAAATGGGGCGGATAATTTTTCGTAAAAATGTCATTCGGAAAATGCTCTTACAAATCAATACTAATAAGGCATCTGGACCTGATAGTATTCCTCCAATTATCCTTAAAACTTTTGCTAAGGAGTTAGCACCAATCCTAACTAAAATTTTCTATCTGTCATATAAGAAAGGAATTTTTCCTGATATATGGAAAATGGCTAGTGTACAACCAGTTCCAAAGAAAGGTGCTAAAACGGATCCAAGAAACTATAGACCTATATCAATTTTGTCGGTTGTTTCTAAAGTATTTGAGAAATATGTAAATTTTAATATTATGAGCTTCTTAGAGTCGTCAAAATTACTTAAAGAAAGACAATACGGATTCCGTAAAGGAAGAGCGACGGTAGATTTACTTTCTTATGTCACGCATATCTGGAACAAGTCGCTTGAAAACCATGGTGAGACTTTTGGCGTTGCTCTTGATATTACCAAAGCATTTGATAAAGTATGGCACAATAATCTTATTTGCAAATTGAGATGCTACGGCTTAGATGAACAACTTATTTCTTGGTTACAAAGCTTTATTTCCGAGCGCAAATTTCGGGTCAATGTTGATGGTGTTCCATCGAATATCTTTTCAACTAATGCTGGTGTTCCTCAAGGTTCCGATTTATCACCTACTCTTTTTCTTCTCTATATTAATGACTTGCTAGATGCAACAGTTAATCCCATCCATAGTTTTGCTGATGATAGCACACTTCATGCGTCACATGAAATGCCAAATTTGTATGCACCATCAAATCTTAATGTCGCTAGATCAAACTTGATAGAGTCATTAAATATTGATTTAAAAACCATCTTAGATTGGGGAGTTGCTAACAGTGTTGAATTCAACACAAGTAAAACTCAAGTTTGTCATTTTTCTAGGTTATCAACACCTAATCCGTTTTTATTAAAGTTTGATTCAAATGATCTTCAAGAGAAAGAATCTATTAAACTTCTAGGAGTTGAGATTGAAAATAATATGAAATGGAATTCTCATATTTTTAACCTAGCTAAGAACGCTGTTCAAAAATTAGGATTCTTGGGTCGTTGTCGTAAGGTTTTTAATAGCGAGCAGCTTCTTTTAATATATAAATCATTTATTCGTCCCTGCATGGAGTATTGCTCTCACATATGGGGTGGAACCTACATAAGTAGCTTGAAATGTCTTGATTCTATACAACGGAGAGCTGTTAAATTGATCGGCAACTCGACTCTTACTAACGAGCTTGATTCCTTGCAACATAGAAGAGACGTCGCTGATTTGACGGTATTTTACAAGTATATTATGGACGAACGGGCGTCTACGGAGATCAAATCGATTTTGCCTGAACCAGCAAACTTCGCGCGTTTCACCAGAGCATCAATAGCAGCCCATCCTTTTACGGTTCAAGTGACAAGGTGTAGAACTGTCGCTTTTCAACGCGATTTTTTTAACAGAGTTTCTCATCTCTGGAATGCCTTACCGGCGTGGGTCTTTCCTGATAATTTTAATCCTCAAAACTTTAAGATCAACGTTAATAAATTCCTGAAAGAAAATTGAATAATACTTTCGAACCCTAGTTCCCTAGTTAGCAGGGTATCTTCGGATATTCAGAGACGTTGATCTATATTGGTTAACACTAAACATGCCTAACATTGAATAAAAAAAAAAAAAAAAAAAAAAAAAAACCGCAGTATATTTTTTCTAAAACAGCAAAAGTTAGAAAGCTAATGGTTTTACAAATATTTGGTGTTCTTTGAATATTTTAAACTGTTGTTCCTTAGTCCTGATATTTCAAAAAGTATAAAAGACAATTTTAGGGCAAATTATAGAAAGTGTAAGAAATATTTTTGTACTTGCCAAATTCGACACTAGCTCGTGTAACAAGCAGTAGTGAGTTTCCTATCATTGAATAACTATTAATAAATGAAAGTAGACACAAAAATCGAAAGAAAAAAAACCACTGAACTTATTGTTCTAATTGGATAGAACGAACGATAAAAATTATAATGACAGCATCGTAGCGGTAATATTACCATTTCAACGCTGAAACACTATGCAAGACCTACGTTTTTATTACTAAAAAATGTTTGTTAGAAGCTGGATCAAATAAGTATCTTATAGCTAGGCTCATTTCGAAAGTAAGGGAAACATCCATAAATTAAATCGTTCAATTAATTATTCAGGGTCTAACTTAACAGAAACTCGTTCTTAAAGAAAATTTTTGGTGTTAAAATGTGAAAATTATCAAGAAATATAAATTAAAATCCTGTGCTAGATTTTGACCGACATAAAATACTATCGCAAGTACAAAAGATTAAAAAATTTAATAAAATTTTTCAAGGCGATTCTAGTGTCTAGATTCGATTCTAGTGTATTAGAATTAAATTAAGGCATAATTTAAGTAGGACTACATTATGTATTTAAGTTCAAATCCTCGCACTCATTACAAAAAAAATCAGTAAAACTATAAATTTAATTACAGTTTGTACAGGATTTTTGTTTTTTTTTTTTTGAGTGAATTCGGATCTACCTAGGTTTTTCTAAATATTTTTCTTGTTTTTTAAAATAAACTTAATTAAACGCATAACTGAATTCAAAGTTCGTAGCTTGTTGATAAGTCTTGAATTAACCTAAACAGAAAGTGTAGGTTCAATTAAAACTAGTGGGTTTCTGATGGTATTTGTAGTTATAATAAATTTATATGTCGCAGCTTTATAAGGCACCAACTATTTTTTTAAAACTGAAAGTGATCACTACGTTAGCTGGCGTGGTTATATTCCCAAATTTAATTTTTGATCAGTATATATATTTGACTGGATTCGGTATCTCTGCTAGAAAAATATTTGCATATTTCACACAAATGTGACAATTTATTGGTGAGAATATACATTCAATCCTGGTTAAACTTGCATACGGGTTTCCTTTTATACATGGTATGGTACGAAGGTTTTTAAAAAAAATCCTTCTGTACATAAGAGAGTAAGACACAACTTTTAGCTAACAGATACGCTTTTCGCGACATATTCTGTTTCTCGAGAAAAATTGAGAAGGGAAAAAGGGAATTCTCGAGATAATTCTCTGTTAATTTTCTTTTATTAATAAATAATTTTCTAACCCAATAACTCCAAACCCTATTCTCTAATTATAAACGCACAATTATCAATAGCCATCTGGGATTTTTTTAAGTTACTAGAATTGAGAGATGTTTCTGTTTAAATCAGCGGACGCTTTGTTAAAGTTTCTTGAAAGTCAAATCATTTTCTGTATGGGAAACCAGTCCTGTAAAAATGCTCTATCAAACTAAACAAACTATTCTTAGAAATTTTGAAATCAAATAGAGGAAATAGTTTTTTTTCTCGGTTTTTACAGAGTGTTGTGATACACAATTTCTATTGGGGGTGTAATTAAAACAACTATACTACTGAATAAACTTTGGTCCTCACTTAGGTCACCCATATAAAACTAATCGATTAAATTAAGTCTTCAAGTTTTCATTACGTTCCTTTATAGACATTATACGAAAAAAATCTAATAATTCGTCAGCGATTTATCATTTTTATCATATGGATAACGGAGTCCTCACTCACAATATTTATCATATAAAACAAATATAGTGTTCGTTATCTAATTTAAAATTTCAGTTTATAAGATAAAACATGATTCTCAATCTAATTTAATAAATTATTCTGACAGAAAAATTCGTTAAATTGTAGAAGGGTTGCGCTGACTGCAAGAAAAGCTTAGTGAGTTTTAAAAAATTTAAATTGAAGGTTTAAAAAATTTAATGAATGATTTTTGTTTGTCTTTATCCTTTTTCAAGTTCTCGTGAAATAAAACAAAATTTCTAGAGAAATGAGAAATAAAAATTTATGGTGAATTCTTGAGAAATCGAGAAAAAGAATTCTCGCGAATAATCTCTAGCTAAAATTCGTGCCAAAGTCGCTGAAACTAAATTACAAGAATACGGTTCGCTGAAGTCATAATATACATTTGAAATGAACGTACATTTTTCCTTAATACAATGTCATGTTGGGCCTAAAAAGTTGACAAAAGTCAATATATTATATAACAATGCGATAAAGATGAAAATATTACTACCCTAATAGTGGACAATGTGTTAGGAAAGTTTGCCCCATCGATGGTGATTCTAGTTTACAAGAGAAATTGTCTTATTATTGCCAACAGCATTCCAACTAAACTTGATAACCCTATCGTTTTGAGCGAGACCAGTTTTACAGTTAAATGTCTCTGAATGTCTCAGAACTGTCTTCAACAGAAGAATTTTTGTGAGAATATTTGTTTGTGTGGTTAAGTGTTTGCCACTACAAAAAAAAATCAACTTAACGTATGATAGTTTAGGGTTAAAGATAACACGAAAGTACAACATTTATTGAAGTAAAACTTCTTTAGGCGTGATATGACAAGTAAATCCAATCGTTTTGAACGGAAGTAACATTTTGAAAAAAAAAAAAATAAAGAAAAAATTCAAACAACAATGAAGTAAAAAGGAAAACGAATATTATGTTCGGCAAGTATGCGATACAATTCGATTATGTGTATTGTGTGTGCTAGTCAATTGTCATTCATTTGTTAATGCTATTATATTTTTTCCAGTCTCGTACTAAATGTTATATGAGTTGGATGTGTCGATTTTGAGTTTCGTTATTTTTAAATTTATATTTTGAATTATTTTAGTTTTTTATCCGACTTCAAAAAAGAGGAGGTTCTGTGTTTCATTGTGGGTTTGTTTATGTTTGTTAACCGATTTCTCAAAAACGGCTCGTTCGATTTGGATGATTTTAATCGTATTCTATGTGGGTTGATTTCGACCGGGTCCCATAATGTTAAAACGATGTGAAAAATTCTATTTTCTGAAAATTGGAAAAACCCGTATTTTTATCTATATTAGACGATTTAATCAAAACATCTTAATCTGTTTGGATAGTTTGAGTTGTATTATATTGCAATAGATCTCGAGGTGGTCGTATATAATTTTCTATGAGTGGAAATATGCCGTTTTTTTAAATTTATTTTTAAATAAAAATATTTGTGCTGATTAAATTTGTTTTGTTAAATAAAAATATGAGTGCGTGTAATATTTGCACGTGGTTGAATTAAATTTATTTGACTACTGTGGCAGGTATTACTAACATGATTAAATATAAAATAAATATGATAATATAATTTACAACATGTGTAATAAAAAGCAATATTTACATAATGTATTACAAAGTCAATTCAATTATTATCATCATTGAAATATGAAATTAGAGGTTTATGATAACTAAAGGAAACATTAACTTTGCTCTGAAAATTTTCATAATTTCTTGAATAACTGTAAATTATATTATCAAGAGATGCTACTCTAAATTTCAATGTGACATATTTATTTTATATTTAATATTTTAAGTAATACCTGCCACAGTAGCCAAAGAAGTTTACTTCAACAGCGTGTAAAGATTACGTACTTCAGTTTTTTTAATAATTGAACAATATCTAAATAATAGAATATTTTTGGCGGCAGAGTTCGCTAGTTTTGTACAAATATGGTCAACATATTGATTTAACTTCGTCAAATAGAAAGCAATTAAAATTTTATTGAAAATTGAGAGAAGTAATTGAAAAATTTAGAAACACTTTTCAAAAACAGTTGGTTTATTTAATGCAAGTAAGCAACATCCATCGGTTGTTTGCACAAAAAGCAATTTAATTTCCTTACTAATTTGCCATGGATAGAAAACATTTGGCTACTCAAAAAATAACCACCCTGTCATTCAGCTAGAACCACTTTTCGTAATTTACTAGCTTGTTGGTGTTGATATGCTTGTGACCGTATTAAGAGGAGTTATTTTGTAATATAGAACCATTATCGGTGAGCCAAGTTTCCTTAACGCTTTGCCCATTATAATGATAGTAACATTTTCTTCTTCGCTATTGGTTACAAAATATATAATACACTGACTTTTTTTCTTTTTTTTTTTCTTTTATTTTTATTGTTAAATTTTTTTTGTTAAATAACGGATTGCTTAGTTATCCCATAAATCTTCTCACATATAAAATATAACATAGGCCAATATTTCGTGATAGGATAGGGAAAATAAAAATAAAATAAGAAATAAACATTTTAAAAATTTGCAGGAACAAAACTATCCTTGATTGTGTAACGTACTATCTTCCTCAAAGAAAAAAGCTCAGACATATTGTTATATGAAGGCTCGTTCCTTCGAGCAAGCTACAGTGTGCCATCATCAAGGAATATTCATTAGCTAAGATTGAGAGTGCTACCGTTGACTTAATACAGTTCATCCGCCAGCACCCCTAAAATATTACCTTGGCTAGTTATATCTCACTGTTATTGCCAGTGGTATGTAATATCTCACTTTAACTCATATGCCAATAGCAGGGACTGGAGTACGCGGGCTTGTCACAATCGTAGATCAAAAATAAAAAATAAAATTAACAAATTAATATAAAAACTGATCCCTCAATGCGTTCCCATATAAAAACTGATGCCTCCATCCCTCTAATGTAGCATGTCGGTAAAAATTAATTCAGTCTAGAATGATCAAAAATAGGGATTTCATTCCAAATGAATGTTACGTCTTCGGGGAACCATTCTCATAATATAGTTTTGCTAACTTGAACAAAGTATTTCGTAAATATTGTGGTCACTCTCTTACGTGTGTAAGGTATAATTTTTAAAAAACTTTGTACTCGGAGCGACCTATAACGAGAAATTCTTATGCATGTGAAACTTGAATGGAATATTTGTACTAATAATGGATTATTTACCTAACCTAGCACTCGTCATGTGTGTGAAATATAGAAATCATAAAAATAATTTTACTAGAAGTAGAAACAAGTCCATAGATTTACCGATAAGCAACATTATTTGGCAATATGGTTACTCTAGATAACGAGTAATCTCTTGCAGTTTTGAAAAAATACTTGTTGCGCTTTTTTTGTATCAGCGTTTAGATTTTCTAAGTTGTTATACAATGTAGGTGAAGACATTTTAAGCATTTTACTGACTGTATGAACAGTCATTTCATTTTTTACAAGATCTAGAACATTTTAATTTTCCTAAACACAAAATTAATTTGAACCAAGATTTTCATTCAGTATAAAAGAATTTCATACAAGTTTCTAATTTGGATCGCGCGGTTCAAATTAGAGATATCGATGCGATTATTCAAACATCAAGTTCTTTCTTTCGCTTAGTTAAAAAACATGTCAATTATTTTGAATTACAAATACTATCAGAAACTGGCTGTCCTTAATTCAACCTACTCTTTTTTGTTTATGTTCATGCGAATTTTATCAATAAATATAACTATCGAACTTTCAACTCAGCTATGCGTTTTAACAATTAAATTAAAAAAAAAAAATATATTTAGAAAAACCTAGATCAGAATTCGCTTATGTTAAAAAAACGTCTAGTCTTGTATGAACTGTAATTAAATTTGTAAGTTTACTGATTTTTTTGTAAAAATAAATATGAATTTAAAATTGGGAGGCTTTGAACTTAAATGGGATCGCACGATCCAGAACTGGGCAAGAATGAAAATACGATGTACATGTAATTTTCATTGCACTGGTTACTTCTATGAACTATCCAGCTAAGATGACATATCATCATTACAACAAAGTGAAATATAGACAAAAAATTATGCGAATTTAAACCACATTCTTAAGTGTTGGTAAAATTTGAATTATTCAAATGGCAAAATTAGAACTAGAGTAATAAACTTGGTTCGAAACTTTGATATCAAAAATCATACTAGCATTTTAAAAGCATTAAGATTTTCATGGCAAAAGTTATTTAATGATTTTAAAAGCTAAACTCATTCACTACAATTGAACAAAGTTAAAGCAATTGTAGAAGTTGTTTGTATTATTATACACTTTTATTTAAATTGAAATTTGACAGTTGTGTTGGCCTGAATTTTGTCATTATTTTTCCCGAAAATTCTCATTATGAGATTAGTTTTAAATTGTAAACACATGTTTGTTGAACCTGTCTGTACGCTTTTCTAAAAGCTTTTCTAAAAATCAAAAACCTTAATAAAACTGAAAAAAAAATATTCAATTTTTAAATTATTTTTCTCCATCCATAAAAGCTTCAACATTTACATGAAAAACCATAAGTTCTAAATAACCCATTTTCCGCGTGGGAATTCCACCAATACTGCTTATATCACTATATTTGAGAACATACTACACGTTTTTGATCTTTTATAAGGAAAAATAATCTTAAATTATAGATAATGAATACAAAAATCATGACATTTATAATTTGGATGGGTTTTTTGTGAGCAATTAGGCTTAGGTACATAATGGAAATCACTTGAATTTTGCAATTTGAAATAACTTCATTTTCTCTAAAATTCCTTCAGAAAAAATTTTGTGTTTCGTGTCAGGATTCGAACTACATTCATCAGAGACACATGTTCAAATCCCGTGTGTCTTACACAACTTAGCCAAAGCAAGATATATATTACGATGATAGATATTACGATGACTGAATTCATGGAATGAGAGAATATTTAGAAATTTAGTACAAAAAATAGCAATAAAATGAAACTTGAATTAATAGAATTATAAATTAATAAAAGTCTCAAAATAATATTTCTTAACTAATATAATTTATTTCATGCAAAATAATTTTCATAGTGAATATTTTATCTTCCATTTATAATATTTTTCTGAATTTTATTTTCAATTTTCGATGATATTAATTTTGATGGAGTTATAGGCAGCCAGAATAAATTAAACAATTAAACATTAACATAAAGAAATCAAAAATGGCAAGAAAAATTCTACAAGAATTCCCCTCGTCCGGTGATAAATTCTCATAATTTTTTGAAAAATTCCTCAAACAAGTGGCATTGATAAAAGCGCTCGGCCTAGGACCTCGTTCTATTATCAATCAACTTGCTTTTGCAAAAAATTATTTGGATTTATCACCATCCTTGGAAAAATTACTACTGAAAATATTTTAGTTTTATTTTAATCTAAACCAATGAAATTCTTTAAAATGCAGTTCTCTAAACTGAGATCGAACCCGAATCTGAACCCAGATTGGTTCAGGTTCGGTCTTTTTATAAACCGTGAACCCAAACCCCCTAAATCCAAAAAGTCATTCAGATTCGGGTTCATAAATTTATATAAAAAAAATATTTTCCTACGCAAGTAAGCGTAGAGAGGGATTTTTCAGCTTTGAAATTTGTATTTTCACCACAAAGAGCAAATTTAAAAGAAGAAAATTTAAAAAATATTTTGATTATTAAATTAAATGAGAATTTTTTTGAAAAATAAATAAAATATGTTGTACTTTTTTTCAAAGTTTTGAACTCGAACCCGTAACCGAACCTGAACCTAATCTTTCTATTTTGATTAACCCAAACCTGAACCTGAACCCAATTTTTTCAGTGTTTCAGTCCCTGCTATTCAATTTCACCAATAAAATTTTAATGATACCAATAACAAATATTTATACGTCTGGCCTACTGGGATATTAAAAATTATCAATCTAATTTTGAAATAATTAACTGATATCACAGTTGTAGGCCAACGTATAATTCATAAAAAGTATATAAAGAAATGAAAAATGGCAAAAAAATTTCTAAACGAATTCCCCTCGTTCGTTGATAAATTCTTATAATTTTTTGAATAATTCCTCAAGCAAGTGGTATTGATAAAAGCCCTCGGGCTACGGCCTCGTGCTTTCGAAATTTTTGGCAAAATTATTTTGAATTATCACCGCCATTGGGAAATTACAACTCATAATTTTTTAAATTATTATAGTTGTGTTGTGGATGGGCTTATGTAAATGTTTTAAATGTTTTCTCTTATCTTTTATCTGTAGCGTTATTGTGGTGAATCAAAAAAAAATTGCACAAAAGTGATTATTACTGATAGTAATCTCTAACAAAAGATTGCAAACTTTGGTTACCTTTCTATACTGACTACATTATTAGGGTTGCCACCTTTGTAGAACTCCAAGTATTGACAAAAAAATTTCGATCCAATAAGCTCATGTTTTAAACATTGTACCTACAAAAGTTCCCTCAAAATTTTAGCTTCCTAGATCAAACCTGTGAACGACGCAGATTGTGTTTCTCTGTCATATAGATAACATATGAAAAACAACATTTTTGTGGATAAATGAATAAATGTTATAAATCTTTTTTCCAATTTCTGATATCAGCAATTTGTAGAGAAATAAAATTTCCTAGATAAAGTTTTGTATTCCCTTTTTTATACCAGCTTTTCATTTTTACAGGTTTGATCACGCCGGCCGTTTACAGGTTTGATCTAGGAAGCTGAAATGTTGCGTGAAATTTTTGTAGGTCCAATGCTTTAAACATGAGCCTTTGGACCGAACAAAAAAAACCAAAAAATACCCTAATGTATATATTATGTATATACGACAGCAATGGATATGTTACCATTCATTACGGGTTGGTTTGGTTTTAAAATTGCAATTCAGATGACTGAAATTTCATGAAAAATTCTTCTCTTCCATCAGTACCATTGATTCGAATTCATTACTGGCATTAACATTCCATTGAAGAGCAAACTTGCTTAAATTTACTTCTATTTACGCTATCTCGAACAAAATGTGTCTATATGTGTCTCACGCGTAGAATTAAAAAAATTCCAATCACTTCTTTGATTTTCATTGTCCTCAAAAATCCCCCAAAAATTCCAATTACCTCCTTAATTATGTGAGTTTAATTATTCTCAAAAATCCTCAATTTATTTTTGCAATTCCGAAACACAATTCGACGTATTTCAGTGTTGTCAACACTTTCAAAAAGAGAGATCTTTTCGCACTGTTTTATTTTTCCGCACTGTTTTAACTTTTTGCTTTGTTTGTAGAAGTGAAAATTAAAAACGTATGGAAAATTTTCTCAATGCTAAGATGATAAAAGAAAATGTTTACTTATATCTGAATATGAGTGTAAAGTTTTAAAAAAGTTGGATGCAGAGTAATTTTATTAAACTGTTTCATTGTGATTCGGAATTGCAAAAAACGTTGTGTGCAACTCGTTCCACAAATTGATTTCTTCCGATCGGGTCGTAATTTGGTCCAACGAGGCGATGCCAAAAATCAACTTTATGCACTTTATGCACCTCGATACACAATAGTATATTACATATCTAGAGTTTTAAATAGCATTTTACGGGCGAGGGAAAAAATTGTCCACGAGAGTGCGACGCGTAGCGTCGAGTGCAGTATCTTCACGAGCATGGAAAATGCTTTACAACTCGAGATTTGTTATATACTTTTTCTACGACTTTGTTTTAATGCCCAAACGCATATAATTACTAGAAAAAATGAACTACTAATTATAAATTAAATGTAAATAGTTTACAAATTGTGGTAGGCTTTGCATTATTGTGTGTCAAAATGAATTGAAATATTTAATTTTTAAGAATCAAATTTTTCTTTAAATAAAAATTTTTCTTTTTATTAAAAACGTGTGGTAATATATATATGAAAATCCATTACCGCACGCTTTTTTTTACTTGCCGCGCGCTTTTTGAAATAATCAATTTAAATGTCATGGATACTGTGATGTAATTTATAATTTTCTGTGATAGGAGTAGAGAAAGTACTATTTCCGCACTTGTCGTAATATGTCCAACTTGACTTCGTCTCGTTGGACAAAATTCACCTTTGGACACCTCGATACACAAAGTACTATTTTATGTTTATTTAAGCCCGAGAAAAAGTATATTGCCATTACTCATCAAAATGATAATTTTCCGCTCGTATTATTACAGCACTTTTGCTGTAAATTTTATACTCGAGTGAAATGAATGTCATTTTGGGATGGTTATCCAGTATACTAATTTCGATCATAAAATTTTCATTTTATGCCATTAATAATTTCATTTCAGGTATTTTGTTTGTACTTCAAACAACTTCCATTAACAGAAAATTTTATATTCAATTAAATTTTAACTTTTTTTATTTTTTAAATATAGTTTTAACCTTTCTTTAAAATATGTCAAATTTACAAAGAGGCTTAAATTCGTGTTCTTCAGATATTTAATTTTAAAGATTTTTAGTCCGATTAAATTTCTAATTGTTCATTATTTTTTCGAACAATTTTTGTCATCAAAAAATTTTAACCACTGAAGTTCGAGAAAATAATGAACAATTAGAATTTTAATTGGACTAAAAATCTTTAAAATTTAATATCTCAAGAACACGAATTAATGCCTCTTTGTAAATTTGATATATTTTAAAGGAAGGTTAGAACTATATTTAAAAAATAAAAAAAGTTCAAATTTAATTGATTTTAAAATTTTTTGTTAATGGAAGTTGTTTGAAAAAATGAAAAAAAATTCGAATTTCATCTGTACTAAAAATCTTGAAAATTAAATATCTCAAGAACAAGAATTTTAGACCCTTTGTAAATTTGATATATTTTAGAGTAAGAATAGAACTATTTTCAGAAAAAAATTTAATTAAAATTCAATTTCTCTTTGACCCTAGTGCCATCTTTAAAAATGTTTTTTTAATATTTTTATTTAAAAATTAATTATAAAAACAGTAAATTAATTTTTTTTCAAACGACTAATTATTCATCTTTGATAGATAGAAAAAAAAAGTTTGATGAAATCGGTATAGCCGTTCTTGAGCAATTTAATTTCAAAGTTACATTGGATTGGCAGAATTATCATTTTTCATGCATGTTGAGGTGCCCCCTATGCTCAAACTAGATCACGTTTTTCATCAATACTGAAATCACAAATTAAATATGTCGCGTTTTGTCATATTTAATTTAAATAGGCAAAAAATGTGAGATTTTTGTTGTTTTTTTGGTTAACCATAAATATACTCCAGTTAATTTAAAAGTTATTCATTCAGACCACTGTATTAGATTAGTATTGGAATAACGATTTGTTTAAACTTTTTGTATAAGTCGTAGCGCTTGTTGATTCCTATATTTTTAGTGTTCCTCTATGGTGTTGTAGAGTACAAATAAAAGCTTTATTGTCCGAAAATTTAATAGTCCCACTGGCTTATATGCATTTTAACTCAAACTAAAGATTTACCTGAATAACATTTTTTCTCACGATATTTATCTTATTCCAGAATATTGACCCACTTTGGTTCGATTTTATATAAAAAGTTGATCTAACCAAATAGTAAGACTAAACGATCATTATTGAATTTTGTTAGCTTGAATGTCATTTTTTATGTTGTCTTGCAAATAATTGAAATAAATTAATTTTCTTATTTCGTAAAATAAACCAACCGTGCGTGTAGAATTTGCGAAGGAAACGACTCACATGAACAACTTACAACCCAATGACTTTTTACTGATGAATAACTTTTATGAATTTGGAATTAGATTCTAGTAATATTAATTACCAAATCAAAATCAATAAAAACTCCATAACCCTTATCGTTGACCAAAGAATGTTTCTAAATGTTTTTTTTTGTTTTTCATATCAATTTTCTTTAAATGAAAATCATTTTTCTCTATATCAAATTGAATTATTTAAATTGATTGATTGATTGGTGTAGTATTGTATTGATTCTAAGCACAATTTATTTGCTTCATTTCACTTCAACAGTAAACAGACATCTTTTGTCTCAAAAAAATTTTTAAAAAAAAGTTACCCAAATATTTAAAATATCAAATTTCAAATATTCCCAGATGGGTGTCATATTTTATTATCCAACATAAAAAAATTAAATGTCATGTTTTTAGCGGTTTTCAATAACAATATATTTGGATGATGGTGTCGTTCCTCGTTTTTGTTTTTATGTTTTTGGATACATTTTTTTGATAACAAAAGACAAAAAAAAAAAAATGTTATGTCGATGATACCTCCCATTGAATATCGAATATTATTTAGTGTTGCATCATTTTATATATGTTTTTTGTTTATGGTTTCCAGGTGATAATATCAATAGGAAAACGTGTTAATGGAAAAATGTTAAAAAATGAAATCAATAAAAATTTTCAATCTGATCCGATGGCTCTTCAGTCTTCATATAAACAAATTGAAAAAATATAAATTCCACTTCCAAAAACAACAAAGAATTATTAAAAAAACAAACAAGTTTCAAAATTGATATAAAGAATCAAATTTATTTACGAATATTGATTAGAAAGTGGGCGGTTAATCTGTAAAACTTAAAAGCATTCAAATAAAATGAATGTGTCATCGGCAGTTTGAAAAAAAAACTTCGTTACAAAAACAAGCTGTTAATTTTTTTTTTCGTGATTATTATCTGCTAAGATTATAGAATCGATTTTTTATCGTTATTTTCTTGGAATTTAATTAAATTTACATAGATCCAATCCAACCAACCCAAGGAAAATGATATATTTGAATTTATTTATAAACAGAATCGACATTCTTTCATATCAATGAATCAATAGAATAGAATCATAAAATTTTTTTGCAATATAAATCAAACTCTTTTAATTGTTGGAACTATTATTATCGATAAAACATCAACGACTAAAAAATCAAAATTCTCTAATTATATTTTATCACCATCGCTGTTGTTTTATGTTTGTCGCGAGTGAACTATTATTACTGTGTTGTTGGTCGGAAGCATAAAATAATAATAAAAGGTTAACAAGGTGTTATAGCTTTTATATTCTGATTTATATCATATTATTTTTGATGATTTTATTTATAATTTGCACGATGGTATGGATTTTCACTTTTCACAAAAAAAAAAAATGTTTCCAAACAATGTGATGTTTCTGAAATAAAAATAAATAAAATTCACAGAAATTTTGTCAGAAAAGATGATAGAATACATATGGGAACATTTTGACATTCTGTTTTTAATTAAATTTTTTGACATTTAATATTTTTGCAAACTTCTAATTAAAACTAATTTGGAGAAAAAATTGAAAGTTGTTTTGTTTTAATTTTACGACAAGCAAATAAACAAGAGATTATTTGTAGGAAGATGAATGTCAAACGAGTCATAACCATTTCCCAAATTATCATCATCAGTAATTGTTTATTTGTGCTAAATTCATTTGTAATAAGGCCGCACACGAGACAACTAAATGACAAACAGTCGAAGAAGTAAGTATAAACCAAAATCGGTTTTAATTTATTTTTGAAACAAACAAAAATAATGCCATTTACAGATATGGTGAAATATCAATGTCGCCTTATTACCACCATAGTTGTACTGTTTTTGATGTGTCATATCAATAGTATTAAAATTCATTTTCGATAACCAATGGGAGCAGAAGGTTGTTTTAAATTTCAAAAGAATTCTATATCGTTTTTAACAAACCATATCAAAGTGGCAAATTTTATTCTTTTGTTGTTGTTTGCTCTTCAGTTGATCTTTTAGTTGACATGCTATTTGCTAAGATCGATGATAGCTCAATTTTTTTGGATTTCGAAAATCTCGTTTTGTGACGATTTTTTTCGCAAAAAAAAATTGAGTTCACGTTTACTTAGATGCTGAAAAGAAGGACTGAAGATCCATACAATAATGATTGGCTGATTTTAATCAACTGATTTAAATCAGATTTAAATCAACTGATTTTTTCAATAAAAACTTTATCAATTTACATTCAGCCAACAACAGCCCAAAAATAGTTTTCCATTTAGTAACACTGTAAAAATCTTTGTAAATTAAACGTAATTTTGATAAAAATTATTAAAAACAAATTTGTAAGCAAACAAACGATAATATATTGCCAAGCGCAATGGTGTTTTTTGAGCGTCAGAATAGCAGATGGCTAAAATGTAAAAAAAATGTTGAAGATTATTTACAATGATGGTTAAAATTTCAAACCAAAATTGGGGCCTAAAAGATTTCTATGATTTTGAATGAAAAACATCGTTTGTAATGATAAGCCTCTGTTTGGTGTTCAAATCGGGCGAAGAAAACGTATGCCAAATTTTATCTTCCTGTTCATCACCTTCGGTGTATATCACTTTAATTTTTATTATGAAATAATTAGAAAAATTCGAGAGTAAAAAAATTACATTCTTTTATTTAAATGAAATAAAGATTTTTTGCAAGAGTTGCATATAAAATTAAATTTCGCTCCCTCATTTGTAACGAGCGGCTGTTAAAGGTCAGGATTACACCACAGCAATCTGATAAATGAGGATACGCGAGCCTTGAGTTGGTTCCGACCAGTCTCAGTTTGTGGGTTCGGTAAATATTATCCTCAGCTCACTACAAATGCTGAAATGCACGGGATAAGCTTTAAAGGGGGATGAAATCAAAGGTGCAAGGAAAAAGGTCTCTAACGACCCCACAGAAACTATTGTAAGTCAAAGGCCATCCCCACCCCTACATCCACTATGATTATAGAATCGCAATTTTTTTTATACAAAACGACATAAGTAAGTGTACAATATTACCGGGTTAGTACATTATTCCTTGCTAAAAAATTCTTTTTTTGGCAAACGGTTGTAAAGTTTAACTTTATTGCCGCTGGGGAGTAGCTAAAGTCTTACTTTTTAGCCGGCGGCTGCAAAAGAAACCATTTTTATTTTATCTGCTGGCGGCTGTAAAGTAACTTTCATATTTTTACGACGGCTGTAAACGATTTTCATATTTTTACGGCAGCAGTAAAGTAATTTTCATATTTTTAAGGCGGCAGTAAAGCGCCTCAGGATCTAAAAGTTCTCGGTCAATAATAGCTTACTTCTCAACCTTGTTATATACTGTACTATTTTGTGGATTAATTAGGATTATATTAATCGATTACCGTTAATAGAATTTTGATTTTGTGCATTATATGTATTGAACCAGCGTGTTTTTGACGAACGGAATTACGTTCATAATTTGTTTGAAATGTCCGTAATTCCCGTTCTTAGCACGGGATTAGGAAATTGTTAAACAAATCCATTTTGTATTTTAAATCAAATGTAATTATCAGTTGTAATTTCCCAAGGCAGAGATAATTCAAAATAATTTTTTACCTAAATTTCGAGGGCAAGTATATGGATAATAGCACGAAGACGTAGAAAACAGTTTCGTTTAGAAAATGTTTTGCCATTTTTAATTTCTTTATATATTTTTATGAATTATACGTTGGCCTTATGGGATATCAGTTAATTATTACAAGAATTATTTAAAAATTTTTAATATCCCAGTAGGCCAAACGTATAGCTATTTGTTTTTAGTATAATTCAAATGTTATTGGGGAAATTGAATGATGTCATTACATTTTAGAGAATTTCATTGGTTTAAATTAAAATAAAACTAAGGCAAAAAATTTTCCTTTTAATAAAAATGTAATTTTTAAAAATAAAGAACAATTTAAAAATGTGTCGGAGCTAATTACGGGTTTAAATCACCCTCTGTTTTAATTCAGTCGTGTGTTTTAAATTTTGTTATCTTGTTTTGTTATTTTGTTAAGTGCTCTTTTAAATGACACTCGCTTGGGTCAAAAAAGTTTTTTTTTACCCTCTTTACCCCGGTCCCCTAAACACACAGAAATATAATAATTTGAGACTTCGGTATAATTTTCATACAAAATTTACCAAATTTCCTAACTCTGTGAATTTTTCCAAATTTTTATGTCAATCAGTGTCGAAACGAATGGGGGGGGGGAACGGTTTGAATTTTGCACTTTTCTGTCCAAAACGCAAAAACTGTGCAGCGCAAAATTATAAAAAAAACTGCAACGAATTTTAAATTAGGTGTTCTTTCAAATGACACCACACTCGCTTGGGTAAAGTTTTTTTTTTACCCTCTTTAAACCGGTCCCCTAAACACACAGAAATATAATTATTTGAGACTTCGGTATAATTTTCATACAAGATTTACCGAATTTCCTAACTCTGTGAATTTTTCCAAATTTTTCTGTCAATCAGTGTCGAAACGAAGGGGGGGGGGGGGAACGGTATGTTTTTGACAATAACTCAAAAACTGTGCATTGCAAAATTCTAAAAACAATTGCAATGATTTCTAAATTAGGTGCTCTTTCAAATGACACCCCATTTGACCCCATTTTAAATAGTGTTTTTACCCTTCCTCATATCCACCCCCTTAATAAATCTAATTATAAGAATATGACACTTTTATATATTTTTTATTAAAACTGTACTAATTTTTCTATCATTCCAAATACATTTGAAAATTTTCGATCAGTTAGGTTCGGAGCTAATCGAGTTAAGAGAACACGAAAAAAACGTCATTATTCAGAATTATACAAAAAATGGTGAAGTGTAAAATTCCAAGATAAATTTTTAAGGAATACTGAAATGAAGCCCTTTCATATGATACCCTACTTGAATCTATAAAAAAATCTATTTTCTCAAAGGTCTCACATCGAACCCCTGTAAACCAAACGAAAACCACTTTGGTTTTATTTGTATTCGTCATTTTATGTGGACAGATTAGTTTTATACGCACCTCAAATTTCAAGTTCATAGCATTTATAGTTTACGAGATAATCGATATAATGTGAAAAACTCGTTTTACTCTCACCAATAGTGTTCCGTATAAAAAACGGAACCCTAAAAAAGTAATAATACCATTAAAACCAACTTGTATGTAATTTTAGTATGTTTTGTGTAAAGAATAATTCTTTAAAATATAAGGAAATAAATGAATAAACGATACTATTTAGGCAAAATTAAAATTAAAAAACTCATATGAAAATATTATATTTTTTGATTAATGCAGTATTTTTATAAAGCCTTACCTAGTCTCTTTATAAAAAAATTAATGAAATCGGGTAACCCATTTGAGAACAATTCAACTTTAAACTTTGCTTACCTCTAAATTTCTTAACCAATTTCGAGCCCCCCTGTCTCAGAACTAGAGAAAAAATAAACAAAATAAAAAACACGTTTTAATTTTGTTTAGTGTACTATCGATTACAAAAGTTTCAAGAAAATTGAAAAAAGTGAGGCTCAAATTTTCTGAACCAAAGTGAAGAAAAGTAGCTGAAGATTTGGTTCGTAACGACACCAAATTTGTTAAACACAAAGTAGAATATTAATGCCATTTACTTAGAGTGAAAGTTCGAGTTTACTGTTTTATGTTCAACTCATTGTTCCTTAAACTAATTCACTTATAAGCTAATATGTCTATTAATGACACTGTTGACACTACTAACACTCCAGTTATCAGGCGCACTAGTTTTCGTTGTTCAAACATCCGATAGACATACGATAGACGCTAAATAGACATACTATTTATGGTTATTTAAAAAGCATGGTAGGTTTATGAGCTTATCGAATAAAACTACCATTTATGTGTTTTCAGAATGACAAAATAAATAATATAAACTAACTTATCGACCGTAGATAAATGTTGCAAAAAATAAAGCATTTGTTTCAAAAACAAAGTTTTTCTCTGTCCAACTCTTTAAAATACAAAATTGGTATTTTTTTAAATATGACGGAACTAGGGACGCACTAACACGGAATTAGATACATTATTAATTTTTTAGCACGGAGTTAGAGACAATACAGAGGTCATTTGAAGTATTAATAAATGTCATTGTCCTACATACTAAATCTTTTCGATGCACAAAATGGTAAACAAAATAGCTATAGAATTATAATAAGCCACTTTATATGTTATTTTTGTTGGCTCAAAAATTATAAATTCATCCTTTAATGAGAAAAACTTAATAAAACGTAATATGGTACGCTTACCGTATTTAGAAAACATGCTAGAATTCTTGGACTCGTTTTTTGATTAAACCCTTAAAACCATGCCTGTTTTAGTTCATTTTCCGACATCGATGACATCCATGTAATCAAAACTGACCAAAATAAGCAGTTTGCTACATACATCGTCAGAACTGAAGAGCTCGCCAATTTTTCATACAAATCGAAAATATTTACAAAGCATGCCTGTATTGCTAAACATATTACTCAATTAAGTTTGACTTCAGCACAGAGCATATTTTAATCTCCTCCTTCGCTTGAAATGTTATTTTCCCAAAATCGGAGATATCTCAATATGCTGATGTTAAGCATAGGTTCTTTTTTATTATTGTTATTTTCTTTTTTTATTCAATCAAATCAATTCAATTAAATTTAAAATTAAATTTCAAAGAAATAATAAAAACTCAATCGTACATAATTTTTTAGAGTTTTACAACTATAATATAACCGCTACAGTCAACCGTTTTAATTTTAAATAAACAACCCTGAAAAAAATTAACGATACATCTTCATCAGATGAAAATTCTATTAACAATTATGCTTAAGAGTTATTTATGTGCTAGGGGTGTAAACTGTAAAGTTATAAATTTAAACCCGAGTGATAATTTGTTGTCCGAGACGTTAGTCGAAGGCAAGAACTCGCTAGGGTGTAAAGTAACAAATTTTACAAAATTGGCACTCGAAAAGAATGATAATTAAAAATGCATTTTTTTTGCTACCCATTTTGGCATCCACTTGCCACAACTGTAGACATCCGTTTGCCACTAAGTAGTCAAAATAAACAGAGTGCTACATGAAGCTAGCAAGAAACCGATAAAACTTCATCGGCATTATTTCATACTAAACGTTAAAATCAACCAAACATGCTGACATTCTTAGATCTGTTTTTCGATTCGACTAATTCTTAAAATACATTCGTGTTTTTGACTCTTTTTCGGTTGACATATCATTCATCTAGACTTGTGATTACCTATTTTGTTGGCGTTCTAAGCCCATTAAAACCCACTACTGCCATTAAACATATAGAAACTCAATTGTGCCCGATTATATTGGACTTAAGGGACCAACATTCTCCTTTACTTAGAAGGTTTTAAAGTGACATGAATGTTTGTTTTTAAGAACTTGGTGTCAATTTTTTTTTTTGATGACGATAAAACTTCTTAAAGAAACTTTTTCCTTAAGAAAAAATACCGGAAATAACGATTTAAGTTAAAATTTTCTCATTAAATCGAAACAAAAAAATGGGCGCCAGATGTAACATTTTAGACTTAAATGATAAAAAACTAAAAAATTGAACAAATTTTTTACCTAATTACTTTTCGTATCCAGGACTCCAGTCCGTCCCATTGTTGAAGCCCTCCAAAGACTCTGTGATTGGAAGAGGTTAAATTTGGGTGGATTACTACAAATTTCTTTAAAATATGATACTCGACAATCTAACAAAAATATGTTTCTCAGGTTTTAATTGAAAAAAAAGAAAAAGAATTGCGAAGCATATCTTTTAGAAGAAACTTGTAAGGAAAACACTGTAAAACAGAAGTTTGCTCGTGATTGTAGAAAAGCAAAGACGACTGTTTTATAAAAGCGATTTTCAATTCAAAACAACTCTTAACCTCTGATTGTTAGAATTTCATTTAGATTATAAGTAAGCACGGTAGAGCCTGATAATCTAACAAAGTAATTATTTTGAAAATTTATTGTACGCTGCTCATGGTCCGCTTTCCAGAGCTTCCCCGTATTCCCGTCCTTCTATAGCCACATCCTAGATTCGTAGCGTTGGACTTTAGTTCACAACCATGATATTGAGAGTGTGACACTTCCGACGAAGCTAGGTCGTGTTTCTAGGTTCTAGAGTAAACATTCCATGGTTACTTTAGATATCAGACATTTCCATTTACAATTACACAATATGCGTCATAATTAATTATTTTTGCAACGAATGGGATTCCGCAACCAAATGTATTGATATAGAGAATACAGTTTTTTTCACATAAAAAAACGTGTACCTAGGGACGTGTGCTAAGTACGTGTACGTGTACTCCTATAGAAGTATATAAAATTCTTTTTACCACCAAGTCATTATTCAGTATTTTCCCTAAAGCCCTGTTGCGGTGGCCGCGTCTCGATTTGAAATCTTACTTTTGCTTAGCTTATCTTACTTTAGTTTTCTCAGAAAAAACAAAGGCTAGATAAGATAGGAGTATTGCGGTGGCGATTTTAATTTTTATTACTGTCAAAAAGAAATAATTTATTCAAACTATTTTTGTCTGTCAAAAATATTGCAATCAAAGTTTCGTGGAAAATATAATAAAATGAATCCGGGTGTATTATTCGAATTAATTCATAAAATTATAAAAATTAAACGACTTATTGAATATTATTTTTATAAATAATTTCCATAATTATCAATTTCAAAATATTTTCACGGTTTTAAAACTTCCTTCAAATTACTCTCAATTCGAAAAACGTAATTCCCAAATCCTCTTCTGAGTTCGATCACTGATTAGTAGGCCCAAACACCAAGTTTTATCTAAGTCTTAAGTCTGCAACCGTTTAATTGTGCCACCACAATAGAAAAATAAGACACCAACAATATTCCTATCAAGAATATTCTTCAAAAATCTTCAAAACCTTCAAATGTTGATTGTAGGAATTTCCAGCGCACATCGTTTCGTTTGCACATAAAAATACCTGCTTGAATACCCAATTCCGTACAATATATGTTTGGCCCTTTCAAGAAAGCAACAATTATATGCGTTTTATAATTATGGATGATGACGATGGTTACAAATTTGATTTTGTAATTTTGTACATGTTGCCTTCATGAATAGAATTTTATTTTAAATTTCGTTATGATTTTGTTATAACCGTAACAATATAATAGATTTAATTAAAACCAATATTTTCTAACGACACCAACAAATATTTGAGATATGTAAATATTTTCAAAGTATATAATTCAAACTTGCTGTCAAACATTTTTCATTATGCACAAATTTATTTTTAATTGATAAAATATCAAAAATTACATGTTGGGTAATAATGAAATCCAAAACGTCATTTTTTGCTAATTTCTTTTTATACAGTCACAGGGAGGAAGAAGCTAATATTTTTTTGCAAATGCGGAACGACAAACAGCATTATAAAAAAATGTTGTAAAAAAATATTTTTTTCCAAAAAAAAAAATTAGGATTGGACGGTGAAAGTTAGCTTTGGACATCCATATAATCGAATTAAACTGGTCAGAATAAAACAATTTCTACGTAAAACTGCCCATAAATCTACAGAACTTAAACTTAAACTTTAGCACGGTGCGGTCTTCTCTTTCAGTTGATATATCATTTGCCAAAATCTATGACACCTCATTTTGCTGGCTCTCAGAAAGCATTAGCTAAGTTCTTGCCTATTTTGTTTGTTTTAAGATTTCGATTCTTCTCTTCGATTTCCATCCAGCTCATCTCTACCCACTGTCCAAAACTGATTAGTTCGATATCTTTTTATAAATATCGAAAACGAAAAATTTGAAATTTTTAGTTTTCTGCGGTCAATTTTTTGTTATCCTTTGATGACGAGTAAAACTCCAGTTTGTTTCCCAACAATTTTAACTATTAAAATCTCCTTATAAAAAATGTTTCCGAACTTTTTAGTCTTTGTGAAAGATATGTTGCAGTTTGTTTCAGATTAACTGTATACCAAAACTTGCAACATCATCGAAAATCTGTTTCAACTAACATTACCAAAAACGAAATAAAAAACAAAATCAAAATATATTTATTAAGGATCTTATTCTTTTTCTTTACATTTTCTTATTATATTACATTTGATCCTACTCTAAGAATCACACACAAATACCATCTGTTACACTTTATTTGAGTATTTTTTTTAAAAGGAAGAATAAATATAGATAAAAAACACAACAATAGTCCCATAAAAAAGGACTCGAATGTTACATTTTTGTTGTTGTTGCTGTTGTTGTCTTTCTTACAAAAGGATATGAAGAAAGAATAAAATAAAATCATTTCAAATTAAGTTGGTTTTATTAACTAATTTACTGTTACAGTTTATTTCTTTTAGTGGTTAATAGTTGTTAGAAGGATCATCATTAGGATAAAGTCTTTAAAATAAATGAGATTCGTAAATTTCCGAATTTTTATTGTTTTGTATAATTGAGGTTTTTTTCCATAAACTCATTCCAACATCATAATTCAATGTTTGATGAATTGAATGCGATAACAAAAAATTCAATTTCGATCAAAAAACAAGAAAATTCAATTTTCATTTTTTTCTTATCTAAGAAAAAAAAACTAAAAAATAAAAAGATTTTCATTTCGAGAGTTTGTTTTTCTTTTTTCGTTTTTTTTTTTTTTTTTTGTGAATAAGATTTTCTTTTTAACTTTTTTGACATTTATAAATTGAAATGTGTTATCCTTTAAATATTTATGTTTATAATTTTATTTAAATTTTCTTTTTTTTTTAGTGTAAAATAAAAGCGAAAAAAAAAAGTTTTTTGTCAAATGGAAAAGTTTTTTATTTTTTTATTTTTCTTTATTGAATTTTTCTCATTATTATTCGAAATAGGAAGATGATACGAAAATGATAAAATAAATATAAATATACACAAATATTATTTTTTTAAAAAGGTGTTTGCTTTGATTTTGTTATTAAAAAGTTTTTCTTTTAAAATTTTTTTTTGGAAAAATATAAAGAAATGGTGGAAATTGGTAGTTGTATTTTTTTTTTTTAATTTCAATGAACATTAGAAAAGTTATGCAACTGACGAAGTTCTTGTTTTTTTAGAATAGTATGAAATATGTCTTGTGTGTTGGGATATGATTTATTTGTGGTGATTCAGGAACCCAATTTGAATTTTTTAAAGATTATATTTCAAATCCTGGGTTATAAAGGTGCAACGTCGTATCAAGCAGTAAACATTTTGTTTTCTTATGTGTTCATGATAACGAGTCATTTTTTAGCTTAGATTTTTACTCGAATAATTTTTTAATATGATTTCATTATCTTTTCGATATTTTCAATTAATTTAACTGTTTGTTTTGTAGCGAAGTTTGGAGCAACACTGCATAGGGGTCACCACATTTGAGAGGTGTGGTTTTATTTGGAATTATTTGGTTCTAAGATCGTCTTTAGTCGAACAAAGAATGTAAATTAGTTTTTTTTAAATAAATAAAACAATTATTTTGCCAAAACAATTACCTGCCAAATTAGGTATTACCTTTTACTAAGTTGTCAATATGTATCGGCATCACTATCATCCTAAAAAGAAGTTGATTGGCCAACATTGGTTAAACATAAATCATTAAAATAGAAACGTGAATAACTCGAAAAGTCAGAGTTTGGAAAAACAACAGCTTGAACGATATCACCTACTTTTTACCATTTTCGAAAACATACGCATGAATACGTTTGCTACTTTTTTAAAGTTCAAAGATTAACATACTAAGTATCTGTGGTTTCTCAAAATAAAAAAATCGCTCTATTTTATCTATAATATTACCCGACATGACAAAAATGAGTTTATTTAGTTTCTTCGAAAAAGTCTATGCAATTATAAAATTAAATCAATAATGAAGTAGCTGCAATCTTTATTCTTTAGTTTGATAGATTCTATACAATATCACATGCTTTTTTGATGGTAAAAACGAAAATAAAATTACAACTATGGTAATCAAAATTATGAAATTTTATTTTCCTAAATAAACGAGTTCCCACTAAAATCGAATGTTTTTCTTTTCTTGGATTTTCTACTGTTTCTCAATTTTGAACATTGGTTAAACTGAACGTTTAGTCACTTTTGTAAAAATAAAGTGATGAACAAAGTAAACCAAAATTGATTGATTTATTTATAGACTAACCGATAAAGAAAAACTAATAGAAAATGGTTAATCGAAAATGGTTAATCGTTAGAGATATGATTCGTAATTAGTTATAGTCAGAATTAAAATTCGCATACAAAATTCGTCCCTGTCACAAATCACACATCTCTTAAAATACGGCTATTTTCAACAAATGAAGTTTAAAAGTTGGATAAAACACTAAAATGAGAATTAGTTTAAAGAACTTTGTGTTGTAATATCAATGCTGAAACTTATGATTTCATCCCACAAATAGGACAAAATTACTTCTAAGAAATTCTAGTTCTTAAAGGTAGACATTTTCTGTACAAAGGAGGACATGCTTGCTCTAACAGACCACTACTCTCCCGAAAAGAGGAAACCTAGCAACCTATCGATGAAAAAATCATGAAAGAAGTCATGCGATTGAGAAATATACTTCTACATAAATTATTTGCAACTCCATTTTAGTTTTGTTTGTTTAAATTCAAAAAATTTTATTTACTGCACTTTATCTTGGAATGTGGGCCTATGTTATATTTTATTGAATGTTTTCCTTTCTTTAAAATAACACAATAAAATTTTGATCTACACGTAGTATTTCATATGAAATATACCTAAGGCCTGTAATAAACACAAAGCATTCATAATAGTGGAATCACTATCAGGGACATTTGAAAAATCGAGTGCCTTGAGATTTAAGTTTCCTAGCTGCAGTATGTGAGTTCGATTATATCTTTCCTTAGCCCATCATAAATGCTGAATTTCTCGCAAAAGTTTTACTAAATGACGGATTCAAATGAACAAAGAAAAAGGACTCAGACAACCCCAAAAGTCGGAGGAACCAAGACCATCACCCACATTTCACCAAATATAAAAATTAAAATGTTTCACTCATCCGTATCATTTGAATTTGATCAAACTCTTCATGCTTCCTCCATACTAGCCAAGCATAGTAAACAACATATTTTAATTATTCTAATGAAACCATCATATGTTGCGCCAATGGTACAGGCAATTTTTGAAAACTATCGATTACGAAATAATATAATAAAAGTAGTTGCGCTAAGGTACAGACGATTGTTGAGCAATAACAATATTACAATATAATAAAATCGGGTGCGCCAATAGTACCAGTGAATGTTGTATATGTATAATAAGTTGATATAATAATAATCAAGCTTTTGTATATTATCACCATTATTTTTAGGCATACTACAAATTTTACTCAAAAATTTGTAAAAAATCAATTTTTTTATTTAATTAGGAAATTTATAGTTTTGATGGTGATGAATTTTCACGCCCCGAAGAGTCATACAAGTAAATTTCGTTTTTTTGATTATTTTTCTTTAATTTACAATGTTAAAATTAGAAAAGAAAAACTGATAAAACACATGACTGCTAAAGTATCATCATACTATTTCCACAAAAAATTTCGTATTACATTATTGTTTTTCGAACTATAAATTAGTGATACTATCTATTTATTATCAGAATTCACCCCGCGAACTAATTTGAATTTATTGTCAATATAAAACAGATTTAATCAGTTTTTGTAACAATTTGGAACGCATCTCGTTTTTGAAAGCTTGTTCTCCATCGAAGTTATTTCAAAATTGTTAAAAACTGACAGCATTATGCACTCGTACAAGTATATAAGAAAAAAATTAATGAAAACGCAAGAGAAAAAAATGTGAGAAAAAACCCATTGAACTTATTGTTCAATATGGAGAGAACGATAAGAATTACGTATATCGACAGCGTTGAATCGTTAAAATACTTTTTCAAAATAAATATAATTGTGTAAGTATTTAGTAAGTAAAATATATGTTACAATGGCAAAACTATCAGTCATTGTATTTTTTCAAAGGTCCAAGCCCCAAACCAGAGATTACAGTCTCATGCCCATAAGACAAACGGCGAGCAATAAAAACTATGAAAGATGAAAGAGGCGTAAGATGGGAGCGAATATATTTGGAGTAGGATTAAAAAAACATAACAATGTCCACTTTCACACTCTACAGTACTACTGATTTAATCATATATTGTTGAGGATTTTAATAAAAATAGCTTTGAGATACGAATATGACCTTAAGACACGAATGAAATTCATTCTCCGATTTGTTGAATGACATGAAGCAAGATTGGAAAATTATTTGCCGCTGGTGAGAATCTCATTCTTTCTAAATAAAAAAACAAAATATTTGCTTTCTAAAACATAAGGTAATGTATACTAAGATCCCAGCTTGCATGTTATTTATTATTGTTGTAATGGAGAGCTGCTTCATTGGACTACCAATGAAGTGGCATAGCAAACCGCGCACCTAGTGAGATTTTGAAAGCCAAAACTAGCAACAGTCTGTGGGATCGAAAAAGAAAACCTGCTGCTCCAGCAAAAATAATCCGTATAGTACGCGTATTTCAAAAATTATTCGGATCAAAGATAGAAGACAAGTGAGAGAATAAGACTCTGGCGACCCCCATATGCGAAAAAAACCACCATCGTCACGTCACCCCAGTATTATTTTATTCATACATACATTCACCCGCTCTTGCACCTCATACACTCACACACACACACACACACACACATGCACACAAACGCCCATACTCACATCCATGCCCATAAAGCTAAAAATAATTATGTCACAAGAATGGCTATATTGAAGATAATAAAAAGAAACGAAAATTAGAGTTAAAACACTATATACATTCATAAATAGTTATTATATGAACACATTGTGCAACCCAAGGAAAAGTATTAACACTAGAGGCATCACTATAAGTTTTAAGATGACTAGCGTTCTCGACAGGCCTTAATTTTAGTAAATGCTGAAGACGCTGAGTAAGCATTGAGACAGTACAAAGGACCGGGATGGTTATATAATCAATACCATAGCCACCACGTTGTAATCCAGCTTTTAGATAAACAGTATTTTCTCCAAATGCATGATTCACAAATAAATTGGGAATATATGATGATGCTAATTTTTTTATCGAGCAAACATCCATCAGCAATATTAAAATTATATTCCAATCCAACCCGATACCAAAACATAGTGTGGCATCGTCCATTTCATAGCCTAAGTTTCAGCCGATGTGATGCAACAACCAGTCACCAAAAATCCCATACGAAATACAAACGTTGTTATCATCATACAATTGGCAACTCCGAACACAGTTGGGAAGGTATGTGTTAAGAGTATAGCCATCGCATTATAATCTAGATCGTGTACATAATTAAATTTCATTCACCCACACATACGCTCTCTATGTATATACGCACCCGTTATTACTTGCACGCACACATTCATACATACATACCCATATATAGATAAATCTACTCACCTCATAGTGTTGAAGATCCCACTCCTGACTCCTTCGGATTTATAGTTCGTTCATCCTCATCAGGTCAAACACAGACCAGAACTTGGCCATGATGATTGTAAATTATAAACGTTGATAAGACTAAATTTTAGATTTTCAACGGTTGTTGAAATTAATAAGAATTTATGATGGGTGTAATAATCCAAGCTGGAGGCAGCGATTGTTGCAATTTGTAGATCGATAATCTTGATCTCTATCGGCTGGTATTTATAGTTCAAAAAAGGCCGTTTTAAACGACAACAAAACGATAAGTTTTTTTCTTGGAAATTTTTCGTTGATCATTGCACCCACTAAGGAGGTTGTGATGTATTACGTTTATTTGAACGCATTCCACCATAACATAGTTTAGTTCAAATTTTACCTCGTTCAATTTGGCTTGTTTGTTAATTGCGTTTGTTAATAATCTTAATTGGAAACAACATATTAATGCACGGAGGGATCAGTTTTTATCGTTTTGTAAATTTTTTTCATTTTTAATCTACGGGTGTGACAACCCCGAGTACTCCAGTCCCTGCTTTTGACATACGAGTTAACGTGAGATATCACATACCACTGGCAATAGCAATGAGATATCACTATCCAATGTGACATCTTAGGGGTGGTGGCAGATGAGCTGTATTCAGTCAACAATAACACCCTCAATCTTAGCTGTAGAATATTCCTTGATGGTGAAACGCTATTGCTTCCACAAGCAATCTAGTCATCATATAACTACGTATGGGCTCAATTCATCAAGAAAGACGTTACAGGATTAAGGAATATGCCACCGGCTGGATTATTAAAAACAACATTTTTGTTTTGTTTCAGTCAGTTTTTGTAAAAATTTTAGCTTCTCTCGCTGAATCATGCTGTTGTTGTTCATTTCCAAAATGAAAAACAAAATCATCAAAGAAACTAGCAAATGTGTCTCAATTATTAATCAATTAATTAACTATCTTGAAATTTAGACAATACGTCTGGATCATTTGTATTTTTATTCAGATGTATCTCTTTAACTAATCGTCGACATGCTGGTTTTTATAACATTACAATTTTTTGTTTTTATAACTTCCGAAATTGAATAAAATAGAAATAAATTTAAAAATAAAATTAACAACATATTACAATGTTGATCATATTTTAAATTGTCTTTATTTCAACTAAAACTTTTATTTTAAAGGCCGGAATCGAAATACATTAGCAAATTATTAGCGAATTTAATTAAATATGAATAGTCTTATTTTTGGAGTAAAGCTTAAAATAGTCGGTCGTTACAAAATTGTTAAATTTAATAATATAATAAAAATATAATATTTTTCTAAAAACTTTATTTTAAAATATATTATCTTTTATGAAAAAATATATAGTAATCACAATATTACTTAAAAACTAATTTGTTTCTTTTGGAATGCATACTAAATCAAACATAAAAATTCAGAACAAAATAAACAGGTTTAAAATTTACAAGAACTAAAACAATAACGAAAATATTAATTTATAAATGCTTTATAAATTTCAAATTCTTCCATTGAATCCAGTAGAGGCCTTTTGTTACAAAAATGTAACACTTTAAAACAGGGTTGTGCATTTTCATGTTAAGAATAATTCTTTACATTTTATGTAAAGAATTAGTAAAGAATAATTTTTTTGGTAAAGAATGTAAGGAATGTAAAGAATGATTCATAAATGTAAAGAATTTTACTTTCAAGTGATTTTTACAGCTCCTTTAAGAAGACAAAACTGGTGCCCAATTCTAACAATGGTAATACAAATTTTGAATTGAAAAGAATTACGAATTTCGGTCTCTATAAAATATTTTCCCGCTTTAATCATAAAAATAGCAAGGATTGGAAATTACAAATTATGTATTAAAATTTAAAACTTATTACAATAAAATTAACAATTTTACTACCATAACATCAATTTGTTGAATACGACACATATAACAAGCTTGATTTACATATTTTCAGTAGACAAATTATCAAAGACAATCCTTACCTGTCAATTGATAAAATGAAGAATGTTCGAACCCAAGTTTTCAACCATTCAACTTAAGGATTTAGATTAAAGAAAATGTTTGTTAAAATAAAATAAATAAATTTTAAATTTAATCTAAAACTTGTTAAAATATAAATAAACAATTTCACTACACCAGAAATATCGAATTTGTGAAATCAATCATTTGTTTGTACAACTAAAATTTAAAAAATAACATTTGTTTTTGAATACAGAGAAAGATTATATATGTGACATCTCAACAAACATTTTCTTTAATCTAAATTCTTAAGTTGAATGGTTGAAAACTTGGGTTCGAACATTCTTTATTTTATCAATTGACAGGTAAGGACTGTCTTTGATAATTTGTTCACTGAAAATATTTTAAATCAAGCTTGTTATATGTGTCGTATTCAACAAATTGATGTTATTGTAGTAAAATTGTTAATTTTATTGTAATAAGTTTTAAATTTTAATACATAATTTATGATTTCCAATCCTTGCTTTTTTTATGATTAAAGCGAGAAAATATTTTATAGAGACCAAAATTTGTAAATCTTTTCGATTCAAAATTTGTATTACTATTGTTGGAATTGGGCACAAGTTCTGTCTTAGTTCTTAAAGGAGCTATAAAAATCAGTATATAAATGATAAATATAACTAAAGACTGACTTAAAAACTATGATTATTTAGGAGTTTGAGTTTCATTTTAAATTATATATTAATCTAATGAGAAAATTGGCACATCTTTTTATTTTTTTTTAGAATTATTTACATTCTTTACATTCTTTACATTCTTTACATTCCTTACATTCCTTACATTCTTTACATTCTTTACATTCTTTACAATATTTATAATGATTTTAGGACATGTTAAGAATGAATTCTTTACATGTAAAGAATTACGTAAATTGCTTTTTGTAAAGAATTTGTACAACACTGCTTTAAAATTATTGTCTAAACTTATGAGTGATTTTCATTGAAGCAAAAACTAATTTTATATTATGTATGTTTTTGCTTTAAGAAAAATGTTGCAAAAATCTGTTAATGAATTTTCTACCTGTTTGGGCAATAAAAAAATTATCACAGGAATCACAGTTTATTTTATATATTTTATAAATGCCAGAGCGTTCATCTAGTTTAGGCTTTTCTTTAATTTTAAAATTTGTATACATACTGTTAATTGTTTTGATGGCAATTTTGAATTCTTAGTTTTTAATTTAATTATTATTTTGGGTAGACAAATAAGATATTAATTTAGGGTAAGAAAAGTTAGCAATCTATTTGCAAATTAATTATAAGCAGACATTTTTGACATATCAGTTAGATATATCAGTTATGTTATATCAGTTAGATTTTCCATAAATTTTAAACTCAAAACTATTTTCATTCCTTGATTTGGTCAAATCCAAAACATTTAATAACTTGTATTTTTCTGAGAATATTTACGCGTATTCTTAATGTAATTGTGAAATATTCTAACCAATAAATTTTATCTAGTATGGTTTTTTCTTATAAATTAAAACAATCAAGTTATTCGTCCTTGCTTTCAAACAACCTGCTAACCCTAAAAGATAGCGTACTTATCGTGCCACAATACGGACGTTGCTGTCTAAGTGGTGTCAACTTTTCACTTTTTTGATACTTTTATCTGCTATCATGATAAATAATTTGTAAATATTATTTGTAGTAGTGAATTTTTTGATTCATGTACTTGTACATTCATCAGAATTCGTAGTTCAAAATTTGGAATTATTAAATAAATAAATAAAAGAAATATATAAATAAATTCAAAGAAGAGCACTAGATTAGAATAATGCTAGTTCAACTAACCCTCATCTTTCTAGTTTTGGTTTAATCAAACTTCTTTGCATTCCTTCCAATTAAAAAAAAATTGTGATATATTGTGAGAGAATTTTCTTCTTATTGCATATAATGTTGAATTTAGATTATCCTTTATTTCCGGTTCAAAATGTTAAAATAAATTTACTCAAAATAGCACGAAATATCAACAATAAAAAATCATTAAACCAAACAAGATGATTGGAAACAAGACTTGCTTATACTATCATGTAATGCTGTGATGTGACGAATTAACTAAAGCAAAATTTAGGTATTTTTGTTTTTCAAATACAATGTTGGGGTTATAAGTTGTCGATTGAACCTTCAGTTTTTCTTGACAACAAAGCTAGCAATTTATCCACTCACTCTCGTACATTCCTAACAACATTATTTCAAAGATATAATGAATGAAAACCAAATTATATAAAATTATCCTTCATTTTGTTGTTATTCTCATCACATGATGAAAGATCAACATTTAAAGAAGATGAATGACTTGAACTTTTTTTTTTCTTTTCCTCTTCGATTCGATTATTTTCTTATTTTTTGTTTTGTTGTTGTTGTTGTTAAAGCACAAAGACGACAATGGAATAAAAATAAATTGAGATTTTGTTAGCTTTAAACATGAAATATGTAAAAGTGCAATGTCAGTATGTAAAGATTGTCGAAAACGGAAGTTCAAAAGACAAATAATAATGCCGGCAGGAAGAGAAATCGATTAGTTTAGTTTTAAAAATGTTTGTTATTTATTAACGGTCAAAACCAGCTTCCAATTTTCTCTCGATTTAAAAAATCTTCATTCTATTGTTTCTTATAATCACAAACAATTTGTTTCCAAACTTTTTCAAACAAAGTCAAAATAATCTTATTTTTTGTTCGTTCTTAATTGCAATTAAGATTTTTAAAAAAAAAGTAAAACAAAAAAAATTATAATAATAAAAAATTACTTTAATTAAATTCTTTTATTTTTAATTGCAATACAAAAATTCAGATATATATATACATAAAATTACATTAATTAAAACAAAGTGAAAGAAGAGAATTTAATTAATTTAATTTAAGTTAATTAAATAAACAATTTATTTTATTTAAAATAAATAAGACAAAAAAAAACACATTTTTTTTTATTGTTAACATAAGATATAAAAATATATTATATTAAAAACCGACACAACAAAAAAAATTAATGACATTATTTGTGATGTAATTTAATTTTTGTTTGCTTACTGTTAAGATGTAGAAAAAAAAATTAAGATGATAATAAGATGAAAATAAAAGAAAAAGGTTGGTGAGGAGGAAAAGCTACGATAGTCGTAGTCTTTGGTGATTAGATCATTATTATTATATTTTATGGTTATCTTTTTGACCTTTTAAGTAAATTCGTTTTCTTGGTGATTTAGATGAATATAATATTTTTTTTCTTAATGAAGATTATAAAGTTATATTACTTGAAATAGAATGATTACGGTATTGGAATATGAAACGTTTATGCTTGTTATGCAAGAAAAATAATTGGGAAAAAATGTTGATGTTTGGCGTCGTGCACAAAATAACTTTTCTTGTTAAGTTAAGGTAGTTTTAGTGATCAAAACCAACGTGACATCGTTTTTAAACAAAAATCCGCTGTGATAGACAGTCATAAAATTTACAAATTAATTAAGAAATAAGAATTTTATTTTTATTTTAATATTTTATGTGAATCGCTTTTAAATGGTTTTGTTGAAAATCAAATAAAAATATCGAGTGAGAAAGAATTGAACTTTATTAGGTTTTGTTTAAGAATAAAATTTTTAATGTTTTAATATTCGTCGTAATGCTTTTTTTGTAAATCATTAAATTGTGTCATTTAATCATTTAAATTTTATGGATGACGTTAATATTAGGTTGGAAGTGAAATGAGAAGATTGATGGGGACAAATGCGACGAATAAAACGACGGATCTGTTTTTATGTGTTCACATTCACAAGATCTGAATTATTGCTGGATATTTTCTGTCATTAAAACACCTGCTACTTGACAATTAATCACTTGTGCATTTCTAGTTTTTTAAATTAAAGTTAGTCAAGCTTAGTATTAAGTATAATAAATTATAAATTAACGTTGCTGAAAAGCCAAAGATACCGTACTAACTAGAGAGTAGAATTAAGTTTTAATAAATTAAGTTTCTTTAATCAATTTATGACAGCTGACTAAAGTTTTGAGGATTTAAGTTATCGCTAAAAACCCATGACTATAAATCATTCAAAAGATGAAACTTTGTTAAAAAAATTATGTTAAAAGACAGACATACGCGTTTTTATTTGAATCGTAGAAAGATGAACCAGAAACATTGCTTTGGTGTTTAACCCGATAGGTTTGCTAGTTCAGGTAATATTGATATAATCTTTGTGGAAGTTCGTTCATCCATAATGTATTATTATTTTCATTAAACATTTTTATTACGAATTTCAAAAACATTATAATTAATTACATATTAAGAACATTAATAAAAATATTATGGTAGGTAAAATATTATTATAGTCAAAGAGTCCTAAGTCACGTATGTAAATTTATTATTGATTGTTTTAATTCATTGTGAAATCAGAGGCTGACACTTGGTCCATATTGTTATATATATACTAGGGTGGCCCTTAGAATACACTAGAATTTTTTTTTTCATTGTACAGTTTGCGGCACCCTCCCATTTCATGTGAATACTCATAAAAATATTATTTGCAAAATCTGATATCAATCGGTCAATTCTAAGACGTGCCTCCGACCACTTAAAGTTGAGAAATTTTGTTCTGGACCTTAAAAAAAATTTTTGATTTTTGTGCGACACCCTCTCATTTGGTGTCAATATCCATAAAAAAATTATGTGTAAAAATTGGAATCAATCGTTCAACCCTAAGGGGTGCCCCCGACCACTTAAAGTTGAGAGGTTTGGTTGTGGCCATCACAAAGAAAAATTTAAATTTTTGTACGACACCCTCCCATTTGGTGTCAATACCCATAAAAATATTATGTGTAAAATTTGAAATCAATCGGTCAACTCTAAGGGGTGCCCCCGGCCACATGGAGTTGAGAGGTTTTGTTGTGGCCATTATGAAGAAAAATTTAAATTTTTTGTACCACACCCTCCGATTTGGTGTCGACACCCATAAAAATTCTATGTGTAAAATTTGAAATCCATCGGTCAACTCTAAGGGGTTCCCCCCCCCCAACTTAAAGTTGAAAGGTTTGGTTGTGGCTATTACAAAGAAAAATTTAAATTTTTTGTACGACACCCTTCCATTTGGTGTCGATACCCATAAAAATATTATTTGTAAAATTTGAAATCAATCGGTCAACTCTAAGGGGTGCCTCCGGCACCTTAAAGTTGAGGGGTTTTGTTGTGGCCATTATAAAGAAAAATTTAAATTTTTTGTACGACACCCTCCAATTTGATGTCGATACCCATAAAAATATTATGTGCAAAATTTGAAATCAATCGGTCAACTCTAAGGGGTGCCTCCGGCCTCTTAAAGTTGAGGGGTTTTGTTGTGGCCATTATAAAGAAAAATTTTAATTTTTTGTACGACACCCTCCCATTTCATGTCAATACCCGTAAGAATATTATGTGCAAAATTTGAAATCAATCGGTCAATTCTAAGACGTGCCTCCGGCCACTTAAAGTTGAGAAATTTCGTTCCGGACCTTAAAAAAGAATTTTTTTATTTTTTGTGCGACACCTTCCCATTTCATGTCAATGGGTATTGAAAAAATTATGTGTAAAATTTGAAATCAATCGTTCAACTCTAAGGCGTGTCCCCGGCCACTTAAACTTGAAAAGTTTTGTTCTGGTTATTATAAAGAAAAATTCAAATTTTTTGTACGGCACCCTCCCATTACGTGTGAATACCCGTAAAAATGTTATTTGCAAAATTTGAAATCAATCGGTCATTTTTAAGGCGTGCCCCCAGCCACTTAGAGTTGAGAGGTTTAGAGAAAAATTTAAACTTTTTGTACGACACTCTCCCATTTCATGTCAATACCCGTAAAAATATTATTTGCAAAATTTTAAATCAATTGGTCAATTCTAAGACGTGCCTTCGGCCACTTAAAGTTGAATAATTTTGTTCTGGACCCTAAAAAGAAAATTTAAATTTTTTGTGCGACACCCTCCCATTTCGTGTCAATACCCATAAAAAAATTATGTGTAAAATTTGAATTCAATCGTTCAACTTTAAGGGGAGCCTCCGGCCACTTAAGCTTGAAAGGTTTTGTTCTGGCTATTACAAAGAAAAATTTAAATTTCTTTGTACGACACCCTCCCATTTCATGTCAATACCCGTAAAAATATTATTTGCCAAATTTGAAATCAATCGGTCAATTCTAAGACGTGCCTCCGGCCACTTAAAGTTGAGAAATTTTGTTCTGGACCTTAAAAAAAATTTTTAATTTTTTGCGCGACACCCTCCCATTTCGTGTCAATACCCATAAAAAAATTATTTGAAAAATTTGAATTCAATCGTTCAACTTTAAGGCGTGCCCCCGGCCACTTAAGCTTGAAAGGTTTTGTTCTGGCCATCACAAAGAAAATTTTAATTTTTTGTACGACACCCCCATATTGCGTGTGAATACCCTTGAAAATGTTATTTGCAAAATTTGAAATCAATCAATCAACTCTAAGGCGTGCCCCCGGCCACTTAAACTTGAAAGGTTTTGTTCTGGCCATTAAGTGGCCGGAGGCACGCCTTAGCATTGACCGATTGATTTCAAATTTTGCACATAATATTTTTACGGGTATTGACATGAAATGGGAGGGTGTCGTACAAAAAATTTAAATTTTTCTTTATAATGGCAACAACAAAACCCCTCAACTTTAAGGTGCCGGAGGCACCCCTTAGAGTTGACCGATTGATTTCAAATTTTACAAATAATATTTTTATAGGTATCGACACCAAATGGAAGGGTGTCGTACAAAAAATTTAAATTTTTCTTTGTAATAGCCACAACCAAACCTTTCAACTTTAAGTTGCCGGGGGAACCCCTTAGAGTTGACCGATGGATTTCAAATTTTACACATAGAATTTTTATGGGTATCGACACCAAATCGGAGGGTGTCGTACAAAAAATTTAAATTTTTCTTTATAATGGCCACAACAAAACCTCTCAACTCCAAGTGGCCGGGGGCACCCCTTAGAGTAGTCCGATTGATTTCAAATTTTACGCATAATGTTTTTATGGGTATCGACACCAAATAGGAGGGTGTCGTACAAAAAATTTAAATTTTTCTTTGTGATGGCCACAACCAAACCTCTCAACTTTAAGTGGCCGGGGGCACCCCTTGGAGTTGAACGATTGATTTCAATTTTTACACATAATTTTTTTATGGGTATTGACACGAAATGGGAGGGTATCGCACAAAAAAAAAAAATATTTTTTTTAGGGTCCAAAACAAAATTTCTCAACTTTAAGTGGTCGGAGGCACGTCTTAGAATTGACCGATTGATATCAGATTTTGCAAATAATATTTTTATGGGTATTCACACGAAATGGGAGGGTGCCGTACAAAAAATAAAAATTTTTGTTTTTAAGGGCCACCCTAATATACATATACGCATATTATGATATTATACAACAGTATGGGCATTTAATTTTTTTGGAGATTTTTGTGAGCAATTAAACTCAAGAAAGTAAGGAAATTATTTAAATTTTTCAATTCGAAGGATTGGTTGGATTTTTCTCAGAGAAAACTCCATTTCTCCTGAATGTGTAATGCTAATGTGTCTCTTGTGTAGAAATTGCTCCATCGATATGTTCATTTTATATCAAAACTCAAAAAAATTGGGAAAAAAAAGATCCTTATGTCTGCGTGATTTCCGTAGCTATTGTGAATATGGAACGTTGTCCTGGTATTGAATTGCAATTAGTGCATATGGAGAAGCAGAATAACTAAAGTTTGTTTTGGTTCTTGAATCGACAAGGTTTTGACCGCTAAGAAATATCAACGAGATCCGTGAGATGTGGGACATGATTTTATCTTGTTTGGGACAATGTTATGTTAGTTTTGAATTTTCCATTAACCACAAAAAGTCGTTTGTTTTGATCTAGATTAGTCTGAGCGTTTAAAAAATTGGTCAAAATCCGTTAGATATTAAAAATTGTTGAATCAACCGTTAAAATGTGAAATCATTAAATTTGTTCTGGTTTTGGATATTTATTTTACTCCTAATAACAAACTTGGATAGGTTCGGAAAGTGTCCGACATCTGTAAAATTGATTGCAATACGTTGAAGGAAAGCATTTTGAGACAAAAGAAACTTCAAATGAATTCAACTAAACTTGTTTAATATTAATCGAAATATACTCAAAAAGGGGTTTTTGAAAAAATCCAGAACAATCAAGATATTGGTTACACTTTCAGTAATTTTTTGTTGAAAAACGATATTTAACTAAGCATAAACTTCAGCACAGTTAATGTTTTGGTCTCCTTTCAGTTGATATGAAATTCATGAAATTTGGCCTCTAGTTAACGTGGTAATAATCGTGAATGGGCCTTCTTAGTGGCACTGTAGTTTCGGACATCGCCTCATCGTTCAATTTTTGCATATACAACCAAACGAATCAATCTTTTTTAAAAATCTGAGGTCGATTTAAAACTTCGTATCCCGTTTTCATCTTGTCTAGGTAGAAGATGATCCCAATTTTTGGTTGTTCCTCTGAACAATTCTATCGATTGATGGTGGAATAAATCTATGCGCGGTTGTTTTCTTCCCAAAATCCTTCTGCCATTTTGGAACAGATCAGACTCAAAATTGCATGTGCATTCGTAATCATCTATCCACTCAAATTCTACTCCAGCTCCGATCCGGAATTATATTAGATATGAACGTAAGGCAAGAACAATCCGTGATTGGCACATAGTCTTCAATAGGAAGCCAAACGGTCTCAACATTGAGGAATTTATATTTTATATTCCGTTCATTCTCTGGTGGCAATGATGTTTTGGTCGTTCACTTGCAAAAATATTTATCAACATCCATTCATTCCGCAAATTTTTTTTTCCTTTTTTTTTTGATGGTCGAAAATCACAAAATGGATTCCTTTTAGTTTCTGACAATACCAAAATTAGAATTAGTGCCTGACCCAACTCGCTCTAATATTTTCAAATCTATTTTACTTCATTTGTCATATACTGAAGGAAACATCTGAACATTATTCTATTTACTGGTCTGTTTCAGACCAGATACCATGCGGCTGCGATCAGGGAACGACACAACTTCATGAAATCTACAAATAACCGAAATGTCGACCTTTGGTGGTGAATAACGACTGCTCTTGTTACGAAAATTTTCAAAGTCATCTTGAAAAGTATGAACAGTAACTGTAGTTTGTTTATTTGTAATACTATATGAGGAGATTGGCATAAATAATTCCGGACCTGCGAAATTTATTATTACCTTCTGGTGTAATAATTGTTGAATTGGGAAATCGAGAAATATTTATCAACAAAAAAACTTTACCTTCCGAAAATATGGTTACAAACTCCGCACCCACCACATCAATTATAAAAAATATCAACAGTTGAATTCAAATAATTTTGGGTTAATTTCAAAGAATATTATCATTATTTGTGATATTAGGGACCTAGCATCCTTGAGCTATTATTTAAGTTTTCCTTCATATTTTCCAACAATATATTATTGCTAAGAAAGGACTAAGTCCCATAAAATAATGCACTAATTAAAATTTAAATAAAAAATAAACATATAAGTATTATAGGTTCAATCACCCACCCATACACATCCCAGGCATACCCGCACGCGTACAGGCACTCACGCACCCCTTCATACATACATACACACCCTCATATACACATATTTTTAAAAAAAAAACTCACCCCATAGATAGTCCAGATCCCGCTTCCTCAATCCGATTCCTTATTTAGCCATAATACCCCCATGTATGAGTCATAATTATTTAGTTTCAGCCGTTGTTAGGTCAACTTAACTAACATCGTTAATCATTTTTCTTTATATATCACGCAAAGTGGTTTTAAATTGTGGCAAGTGGTTTTCTTGATTTCATTTTTTGAGTATAAAACGTTCTAACTTTAAGTTTTAAATGTTGGTACCAACCAGGAGAATTTTTTTTAATTTCAATGCTATGTCCTTCAATTAACATTTTTTAAAATCATTATTTAATGTTATTAATTTTCAACATAAATATCTATTTGATTGCGTGTGACCGACCATATTTTCCCAAAAATAAAATAAAAATATTTATAGTTTCAAATTTATTTATTTCCATTTCGGGGTGGATATCGAATATTATCATATAAAAAAAAAGATAAAAAATTGATTGTGGGCGGATATTCAATTGAAATTTATTAAAACGGAAGATTGTGATTGAGTTTTTATTGGGATGAATTGATGATAACTTTTTTTTTTCATATTTTTATGTTTTATTTATTTTTATATCCCAATTTTACAATACATCATTTTTTTGATTAATTAGAAATGATCATCATCAAAACAAATAACCAACCAAAAATTTTTTTTTTATTTTAATCGAAAAGGGTAAACATTCTGATTTTTAATGTTTTACATCCTAATCGAGATTTATTACATAAAATGAATAGATTGTTGTTGTGCTTAAAAGTTTAACATGTTCAAAAAACAAAAATCATATTTCCCACCTGACTTTTCCTTTTAATGTTACACAAAAAAAAAAAATAATATTCAAATATATATTATTCAAACAATTCGAAATAATAAAAAAAATAACTTTGTATACATTTTCTTATGCAAAGAAAAACATCAAGAAAAACTTTTTTTTTATATTTATGTCTGTTTCGCAACGTTAAAATAAAGTTTTCTTTATATCTGAAAACACAAGAAAAACTAAATATATTTTTTTATTTTTGACAAAATACGAAAGCAAAAAAAAAAAAATATTAAAAGTAAAAATGTATTGCTTTTCTTACAAATCTTTAAATTTTCTTTTTTATGAATTTTCTTTATGTTGTTACGGGGTTGGGTTGTTTTATATTAAGTTTTCATCGATTTATTGACTTTACATTTTACGAGGATTACGTTGAATCTTTAAGTAATAATGTTCCTTCTCGATTGATGAAATAGTATTTTAATGCAACAGTTAAAGGTTAACAGGTTACATGAAATAGTAAGTTTCCTTCTTATTCAACCATCGTATATTTTTACTGTTAATACTATAAGTTTGTATATAAATTTTAATGTTGTATGTTCAAACACGACTTTTCATTTTGTCTATACCAAAAAAAAAAAAATTAAAATATGAGATGTTGGAAAAACGAAAAATAAAAAAAAAGTCGTATAGAGGAAAATGTAATTTTGTTTTGCTAAAATAACATAAAAAGATTTTTTACAAAATTCATTATGAATAGAAACAAATTTTATTTGTTACTTTAAAAAAAATTATGAAAATGAATTGTAATTTAATGAAAATGGTTTTGTAAAAAAAAATTTTGAAAACAAATTTTCAAATGTTGTCGATGTTTGGGAAACATTCTAGTTTTTAGAGAAACAAAATAATTCAATTATGTATATTTTGAAAACTAGCAATTAATTAAATATTTAAGGAATTATTTGAATTGAATGAAAAGCAGATAAATGTTGTAATCATAAAAAATGTCATCATATCATATCATAAAACTTATTTTCATCAAGGAGATTTGAGTCGGAAACTCCATTTTTGGATATATCAGAGGTCTGACTATTCCACGGTTTCTTATTTGGGTTGAACCACTGGCTTAGATAATGTTTCTCCAGAGATGTTGGTTAATGGTCTACACTTATTAATTAAGAATCATACTCTGAAATGGTATTGGTCTGTTCTAAAGCGTAATGGAAACATAGCTTTGCCAGATATTAAAGACGATGTGTCAGAAATGTAGAAAGCATTTTAGAAGCAATTACCAAAGAAAGACTTCAAGAATTTTCACATGGTCGTATCTGAGTAAGATCTAAACAAGAATTTATATGGCTGTATCTGAATTTGATTTAGAATTTATTCTACGAAGAAAAAAGAATCCTTCCCTACAATATAAAATAGCAGGATGTCGAATTACATCAATTTCAGATTTGTAAGAAGCTAGGCGTAGAGATTGAGGATACGTGGAAAAGACAGTCTTTGGAAAACATATTTCCGCAAAGGTCTGTGAATAGCCGAGCAAAAAGTGCCAGTTCATCATACTGGATACAACAATAAAGTTTCCAACTTCAAATTCCTTTGTTGAAAATAATTTTTCATCAATCCAATATATACCCATGCTGGCCAACTACTCACAGGGAAATAATAATTTTCACCACAGCGCTAGAAACATTTCATGGAACCAACTTATTAGAGACTCAAATCAGATAAAATATTCTTTTGAATCTGGGGTTCCAAACGTCCAAATCCATATTTTACTAACCATATTCCAACCGAATCCATATTTACAAGGAGTCGTCTAGATGGCCTTATCACATAGTTATTATTACTGAATCAACTTATTCTGGACTGTCTGACAGTGGCATTGACATTAGCGTTTTAGGTGCAGAATCTGAGTAGTTCCTAGAAGATAATAATATCAAGAAAAACCATCTCACATCTTATCTAAACCCACCAGCGGGGAACAACTCCAAATTCTCGGTATGTAATTTTGCCCTTGTCTTATATGTCAAACCAAAAACTTATCATTTGCCTATTGCACCTGGACTATCCCAAGCACTCTATCTTGGTATCAGTTTTTCGGATTTATTCGGTTTAGCTCCTGCTATTGTAAATGAGCTGGAACTAGAATTATACAAGATCGTATCACTGAACAATTTCGTTGTTCAATCAAAAATGGATTAAGAAGAACTGATTTAATTATTCATATAATTAACGTCGGTGAAAACCCTCCAGTTAAAAAAATGAAGTGCGTAATCTTTACACGCTGTTGAAGCAATACTCTTTTGGGCACTGCAGCAGGTATTACTAAAAATATTAAATATAAAATAAAATAGATATGTCATATACTCATAGTGAAATTTAGAGTTTCTTTCTAATATGTTTGATAAAATAATTTACCACAATGTGTAATAAAAAGCCATATTTACATGTTTTACAAAGTCTTACAACGTATTACAAATTAAATTTCACGATGCATACATGTCCACTTAATTTAACAATTGGTACAACAAATGATGCATTTTTCAATAAATTTTGCAAATTTGTCATCAGCCTCTAATATCATATTTCAATTATCAATAATTGAATTGAATTGACTTTAATACATTATGTAAATATTGCTTTTTATTGCACAGTAAATTATATTATCATGAAATGCAACTCTAAATTGTAATATGACATATTTATTTTATATTTCATATTTTTATTAATACCTGCCACAGTAGCCAAAGAAATGTATTTCAATTGCGTGCAAAGATTACAAGAACTCATTTTTCTATTTAACAAAACAAATTTAATCAACAGAAATATTTTTTCCCGCCCCGGAAATCCCGGGATGCAAACTCTAAACACCATGACCACCATGACCACCGTGACACCACCATGACCATCATGACCATCATAACCACCGTTAGCACCATGACCAACATGACCACCGTGACCACCATTACCACCATGACCACCTTGATCACCATGACCACAATGACCGCCATGACCAACGTGACCATCATGACCACCATGAACACCATGACCATCATGACCACCGTAAACACCATGACCACCATTACCACCGTGACCACTATGACCACCGTGACCACCATAACCACCATGACCACTATGACGACCATGACCACCATGACCACCATGACCACCATGACCACCACGAACACCACGAACACCATGACCACCATGACCACCATGACCAGCATGACCACCATGACCAGCATGGCCACCATGACCACAATGATCACCATCTACAATCGACACATCCAACTCATATAATATTTAGTACGAGACTGCATAAGTGAATAAAAAATATAATAATAAATGAACAAATAAATGACTTGACCATAAAAACCAAAAAGATCCACCAAACATGCTTCCATTTCTGAACCAGTTAATCGATTTTGCTCAGATTTCCAAACGGTGCTTTTTGTCATCTTATATTTCATTATATATGCCATTTACCAAGATCTGCGACAACTTATTTCTCTGCCTTTAAAAAAGCCAAATATGCTGCCATTTTTATTAATTTACAAGTCTAAGCATCCATTGTAAACAAAAATGGAGCATATAATATTTTGAAAACTGATATTAAATTAAATTAAAATACTTCAAAAATTCGGATTGAAAATCATTAAATTTAATTCAAAATTATGTTTTTTTAATTGAGTTTCTGTTAAATTTTTAAGCATCGAAAAATATGAACTATTTCTATAATGCACCAAAAATCAGTGAATATTTAAAATATGTGTGTCGTAATCGAATTGTATCGTATATTTGCCGAATATTATATTCGTTTTGTATACTTCCGTTGCAAAATTCTCATAACGCGCCTAAAGAAATTTTACATCAGAAATGGCACTACGCGGTGTCTCTAGCTGTTCAAGCGGAAATTTATAAACAGTTTGATCGAATGTTAGAACAAGGTGTGATAAATAGTAAAAAGCGTGTGAGATTATGTCTATATTCTAGAAGGTAAAGGCGGTATCAAGGAAGGATGCTTATCCCTTGCCAGTAATCGATGGAGTATTTAGTCGGTTGGGCCAGACAAAATATATTTCTTCTATTGATATTTTTTCGTTTTTCGTATGAGACGGTCGAGTTTCTGTGCTTCTATAAATTTATTTTCTAATTTTTAATAATTATTGATATTTAATGTTGATATTTTTGATCTAAAAAGTGTTTAATGCTATAGTTTTCATTTTGCTGATCAATAGTAAATCTTGGTTTCTGAATCTTGAACCATTTGTATTAAAATTATAAATTGCATGAGTTTTAATTGGTTTCATATATTTTTTGGTTGTTAAAAACTCATTGTGAATACCGGTTGTATTTAAACAGTTGACATTTTTTGCTTAAATCAATTCAGTGGGTGTTTCTTATACCAAGTCAGTGTAGTCTTTTTGCGTAAATAATTACTAAAATATTAAGTCAATATGTGTGATAAAAAAATGGATTTGAGATCCACAACAATAAAAAATATTTTATCACCATCAACAGCGTCATCATTAACTAATAATAGCAGTACTAATATGGAGCTAAAAATTGATCAACTTATTTTAAAAATTAATGAACAAGAAAAAAAAATTAATCAAGTTTTGCAAAATACTGTTAAGCTTGAAGAATTGACAAATAATATTACGTCACTCCACATTGATGTTAATTTAATGAAAAGCGAACATGATAAATTGAAAGCCGATGTTATTGATTGTAAATCAGCTGTTGACAAAATGTTTGAAATTGAACAAGAAAATTTGAATTTAAGAAATGATAATACTGCTTTGTCTATTGAGCTGACTAATCTTAAAAGTAAACTCAGTGATTGTTCACAACATTTTAATTCAATTGAGGATCTCAAATTCAAAGTTCGAAGGATTGAACGGGAAAGAAAGTTTAACCAATTGATCATTTCTGGTATACCCAAAATAGATAATCGGAATGACATTGATATTGTTCTGGATATAGCAAATAAACTTCAAGTCGGCATAACATCATCTAGTATACTTGCCATTTTTCGCTTAAAATCTCGTAGTCAAGTGAACCGTATTCAACATGATAATATCATTGTAACGTTTGACAATATCCGAACACGAAACCGGTTGCTTGCTGAATACTATAAACATATTAATTTGAATCTTTTGGATTTCGGTTTATCCCAAATAAGCTCCAGAATATACATATTTGAAAATCTAACTAGTGATGACTATATAATATATAGGAAATCGCTCACCATCAAGAAAAAAGCTAGTAGTAATATAACGCGTGTGTATACTCATAGGGGCGGAGTTTTTATTGATGTTACTGGACATGAACAGCCAATTGGAGTTAATTCATTAGTCGACTTATGCTCGCTTTTTCCTGAAGCCGAAGTCTCTAAGCATAAAACTTCAAGTGTCAACCAAACCTCTTAAGATTGAAAAGCCCAACAATCATCACCTAATGTTACCTATATTGATAAAAAGCTTAATGTTGAAATATTTTTATTTTTACTTTTTTAATTATTTGAAATTAATTTTGATATCTTATTATATTATTAATGTTTACTTTTGTTTGGTTTTAGATGGTAATAATGAGATGAATAAGAATGTGATTGAACTTAAGGAGGGTGAATCTGATCAATGGTTTGATATGATTGATTGTCTATCTCTAAATGTTTTTATTAATGATGGTTTTTATTTTATAGTCATTTTTAATTCTGTTTATCGTGATGTTAAGAGTATTTGCATTCAAAGTGGAAGACTTTGATTTGGATCTTGCCATGAACGATGTGAGTGTGAATATTGCCGAGGATTCGAATCTCGAACGATTATCGTTCTCTAAATTTTCATTTAATTTTGCACACATTAATGCACGTAGTATTACTGCCCATATTGATGAAATTAGATTGTTACTCAATAAGCCACACTTACACATACTTGGTATATCTGAAAGTTTTCTAAGTAATTCATCTCCTAAATTATTGTATGATGTGCCGGGTTTTAGTTTGTTTAGACATGATCGTATTGGTAAGGCATGTGGTGGGGTGGCTTTCTATATTCGTCAAGGTTTGAAAGTTAAAGTTGTAAGTAAATCTTCTAAGTCTACTACTGCTAAACTTGAGTATCTATTTATTGAAATATCGGTTGTTGGATCCAAGATAGTGGTTGGTATTTTTTATAATCCACCCCCAGTTTGCGTTGGTGATGTGGAGGATATCGCATCTGCTATTGAGCCTATGTTATCACAATACAGCCATACCATTCTTATGGGTGATTTTAATTTTGATATGTGTTCTTCAAATCCCTCACTACCAATAAGAAATTTTAAAAATCTATTAATTTCTTCTGCTCTCTATTCTATTCCTTATAATCCAACTCGATTAGCAGCTCTTCTTGATCTTATTATTATACCTGAGGTTAATAGATCAAGGATAATGATGTTCGGTCAATCTGCACTGCCTGGTATTGCTGATCATGATCTTGTGTATATGTCATATAATTACAGACTACCAAAGCCACCAAATAATTTTCACTTGGTTCGAGATATGTCAGTACTGAATTTTGAATTACTCCACCAGACCATCTTACAACTACCGTGGGATCAAATCTATCATATTCTTGATTGTGATTCCCAAGTTAAATTCATCTCTGAATTAGTTTTACATCTTTATGATATGTGTGTACCGTTGAAATGTAAATTGATTTCTAAAGACACTTCTACCCCTTGGATGAATCAACAAATTTTGTATTGGATTTCTATTCGTGATAAGGCCTATAGAATCTGGATACTCAGCCGTAATAACAGAGACTTAATTATATTTCGTAAATTTCGTAATAAAGTTACTGATCTCATTCGCAAAGCCAAAGAAAATTATTTCTCGAATTGTCTCAATAAGAGTAATCAAAATGTGTGGAAAACTCTACGTTCACTGAATCTCTATGAGTCTACGTCAGTTAGTTCAGATTCCAAATATTCTGCTGATGATTTCAACGAATATTTTACAACTTTAAAAACGTCTCCCGTTGTTCTTCCACTACCATATGGTAATATTGATAATCCCAGCGCTTTTAATTTTATTCATGTTACGGAGTCTGATGTGTATCATGCAGCATGCTCCATTTCGAGTAATGCGATCGGTTCTGATAATATAAGCCTTAAATTTTTGTTGATCATCCTTCCATATATATTGCCCTATATTACTTATGTTTATAACTCGTGTATTACTAAATGTGTTTTTCCATATGAGTGGAAACATTCGACTGTGTTACCAATACCGAAAACTAAAGAACCTTCTTCGATTGGTAATTATCGTCCAATAAGTATTTCACCAGTTTTATCGAAAGTTTTTGAAGTACTGCTTAAGAATCAAATGGAAAGTTACATCGAGGATAATAATTTATTATATGATTTTCAATCAGGATTTCGTAAAAACTATAGTACTTCTACTGCGCTTTCTAAAATAGTATTTGACATTAGTAGTAAACTCAATGAATCTAAATTTTCTATATTAATCCTACTAGATTTTACGCATGCTTTTGATTCAATTGATCATGAGTGCCTGGTGCAAAAATTATGGCTTTACTTTGGATTTTCACCATTTGCTGTCCGATTCCTAGTTTCTTATTTGGCTGATCGACGTCAAAGTGTACGTATTGGAGATAACATTTCGTTTCCTCTTCCGCTATCTTCTGGTGTACCTCAGGGGTCAATCTTGGGGCCTTTGTTATTTGCTTTGTATATTAATGATTTACCTGATCACATTAACTTTTGCTCACTTCATTTATATGCTGATGACGGTCAAATGTACCATTCTGCACAACTTAAGGCTATTAATGGTGCATTTGATCAAATCAATGAAGATTTGGCCTCTGTTGCTAGGTGGTCTAGCTCAAATGGACTCTCACTTAATGCTATTAAAACACAGTGTATTTTTATATACAAGCGTCGCCTTGACATTGTGTTACCTCCATTGTTCTTAAACGGTGTCCAACTTCAATTTACTGACACTGTGAAGAATCTTGGTGTAACTTTTAATAATACTCTCACATGGTCTGATCACATAAATCAAGTTTGTCGTAAAGTAAACTTTTCTCTACATTGCTTGCGTCAATTTCAACACTTTGTTCCTTTAAATATACGCTTGCTGTTTATCAAAGCTCTAATTGTACCACTCTTTACATATTGTGATGTTCTGTTTTACAATTCCGACTTTGATTCTAAAAGATCGCTGCAAGTCGCATTCAACAATTGTACACGTTATGTCCATAAACTTAAGCGGTATGATCATGTCTCAAATTATGCTACGCAAATACTCGGTTGCAAGTTCTTTTCTTATTTACAGTACCGTATGTGTTGCTTTTTATTTAAGATCTTGCATGTCCATCATCCGTCTTATTTATCTTCTTTGTTACAGTTTGGTTCTTCCTTGCGCACACGTAGACTTCAGTCTCTTAGTAGCAGATACTCGTGTAAACAATTTTCAGACTCTATTTTCGTTCATGGTATTAACATCTACAATAATCTTCCTGAACATATAAAATGCTCAAATACTCTTGGCATATTTAAAAGAAACTGCTTTAGCCATTTTGTCAAATCAAGCCATTGAATTATTGTATAATTAAATTTTTTATTTCAATCATACATTTTTGTACATTTTTTTTTTTTTTTTTTTTCATTTTTTATCATTTTCAAACCACTATCCATCTTTATTATTAAGTACATACATTGTTGTTTGTAGAATTTACTGAATATTTCAATTTATAAATATATAAGTATTATTATTGTTGTGAATATCAGCATTTTATGTCAGTATTAAGTAATTATTATGTCTCATTTCAATAATTGTATTGTCCTGTTAATTACTTGTTAACTACTTTTAAATGTATATCACTCGGTACAGACTTTGAGAAGGCTTGCCTTAACTGTATCGTTTTATAATGATAATAATAATAAATAAATAAATAAATAAAAATTTAAAAGATGCCTTTTGGCAAATTCCACTTGACGTGTTGTGGCGAACATTTAAATTAAGAAAAATGATTTCAAAATTTTAATTGTAGCAAGCGATTTTTTTTATCGTTTAAATTTTTTTAAAAAACAAAATAGTTTTATATAGTTCTGGTTTTTCTTTGTTTGAATAAAGTTTGTTTTTCCAAATTTCAATAAAATAACTAAAAATTCCATTATTATATTTTATCTTAAAAAATAGATTTTTATTCGCCTACACATTAAAGTGTTACTCTATTACTGTGATTTGCGACCTTAAAGTATCACTTTTCAGCTATTTATTTTGTTGTCATAGCTACGTCCAAAAAAGTAAAAAACATTTGTATTTGTTTAAATTCTATGAAAAATAAAAATTTTTATCAAAGCAACCCTTAAATTCAAAATTTCTTTATCCAATTAAAATATTTGTTATCATTTGTTGTCATAGCTACACAATAATTTGGGAAAAATCTTAAATATTTTGTCAAAGGTTACTTGTTCCACATATTTTAATTTTAAAATTTATGAAAATTTATAATATTAATTTAGAATAAACAAATTTTTTTTTAAATATTTTGCTTGTGGCGAATAAAAAATAGTGTATGATGCACGGACGTAATCTATTTTGGACTTAATGTGGATGCAAATCTCGGCTAGAACTCCACATCCGTCCAAAATCTTTAGCTTTACGTCCTAGCATCATAATGTAGTATTGTTTTAAAAAATCTGCTTATCTGTTCTTTGTTGTTTATTGTATTCTAAATTAACACAAAACTTATTTTGATATTTGAAATAAAAAGTGAAATAAAATGAAGAATTGATTATAATATTTGTGAAGGTTAATAGCAAGGAAGCATTCCAAACTTTTTCTATTATAAACGTCAACAAATAGAATCTCAACTATATATATAAATACTATACTATACTTGCAACAAATTAAATTAATTGTCAATCATTTCTAAAATTTAGCAGGTTTAACTTAAAGCAATATTTTATCAACTAGATCGTCAGTAACCAGAACTTTATTTAACTGGATTAACAACAACTACCAAAATTCTATAAAAGTGGTGTCGACAATAATATGCAAAAAATATAGCAAACACCTGTTGCGTCTTGTAGTGGCACTCAAAGAAAATATTTATTTATTTATTTATTTATGAAAACAAAATCTACAGGATACTATATCCCTAATGATTGTAAATAACTAATGCATTAATTAAAGAGAAATAACAAAACAAAATTTTTAATTTTACTAAGCTAAAAAACCGCTAAAAAATTAAAAATATAAATCTTCATACATATATACATACTTCATACTTACATATACTTCATACATACTTGGTTCGATGAAACTCAATATATAAAATATCACGGGATCTAATAGTTTTCGATGCGACATAGAAATTTATCTCGGACAATAAGCTAGGAGACATGATCAAATAGGAACGTATCCATTTAACTAACACGGAATTGAATCCGAATTAAGGTAGTTTTGATAAGATGATTTTATGTTGAATCGTATCAAAAGCCTTCTTAAAGTCAGTTAATACAACATCAACTTGACCTTCATTTTCAAGAACATTTACTGTATAGTTAACAAACTCTACTAAATTCGTTGAAGTAGACCTGCCCTTAAAAAACCATGCTGATGAACCGTTATATATTCTTTGCATTTAAAAAACAGATAATCACAAACAATAGATTCAAACAGCTTGGGAATGGCAAAGAGTATTGAAATCCCTCTATAATTAGAAATTTGACATCTACTACCATTTTTGTAAACTGTAACTATATGTGATATTTTCCATTTCGAGGGAAAAACACTAAAACTCAGCGATTTATTCAATAAGATAGAAAGCGGACGTGCAAATTAACTAGCACAAAATTTCAACATTTTAGTCGGTATGCCATCCGGACCTGAACTTTCTTTAAATGAGTTCAAGGCAAACATAATGTCCTCCATACTAATTCACTGTGCGACAAATGGTAGGGGTCTGTGATTCGCTGGGGTTCTGACTACCGGGAAAAGTTATATTGGTAAAAAAAAAGTTATACGTGTCCCGGCGTTTCGCTGGGTCACGTCTAGTATCATATAGGGAAAATAGTCACGTTTTGGGGACATAACTCGAGAACGACTAGTCCTATTTTACTGAAACAAATTTAGAAAAATTAAAAATTACAATTATTTTAGTCTACATACGCACTATTTCCTTACACAATCAACAGTTTCGCAGTTATAAATAAATTTATGAAGAAAAAACTAATTTTTTGCCTAAAAAATAAAAAATTGTATTTTAAAAAATCATGAAAAATTCAAAACGGAAAAAAGTGTCAAGTCTTATTACTTTGACGTAAAGTCACATAATCTGTGCACAAAACGAGACATAGATCATGAAAATCGATGAACGCATTTAGCTTTTATTCACAATTAACTAAAGGTATCTCATTTTGACAAGAATATTGATTTTACATAGAAATTTTTTTTTAATATTTTTACTAGAATAAACTCCATAATTTATTGTTTTAAATGTATTTGAACATGTGTCTATGTGTCTTTGTGTATTAATTTAATTTGTTTTTATTTTTTTATTTATTATTTCCTATTTTTAATTTTTTACTTTTATTTATTTATTTTAATTTATTATTTTTAATATAATTTTATTTTATATTTTTATATTTTTATTATATTTTATTATATTATTATTATTATTATTTATTATTATTATTATTATTATTGTATATTATTATTATTATTTACTATCATTATTATTTATTCTTATTATTTATTATTATTTATTACTATTATTATTATTATATATTATTATTATTTATTATTCATTGCTTGTTATTATGAATTATTATTTATTATTATTTCTTATTGTTTATTTATTATTTATTATTTATTTATTATTTTTTATTATTTATACATTATTTATTTATTATTTATTTATTATTTATTCTATTTATTTATTAAATTTTTTTATTTTATTTTTTTATATTTTTATTATATATTTATTATATTTTTATTTTATTATTTTTTTATTTTACTTTATTATTTTTATTTCATTTATATATTTATTTTATTTTTTTGTATTTCTTATTTATTTAATTTCAATTTGTGTATTTTTTCGTTACTTTTTCAGTATAGTATATCAGTAGATTAAAGGAATTGTAATTCTTAATTTCTAAATTTGTTTCAGCAAAATCGAGCTAGTCGTTCTCGAGTTATGTCAAAAAAAGAACCCCAAACGTGACAATTTCTCCTATATGATACTTACTAACTTCAAATCGATATATCTCGATTCCTAGACGTGACCCAGCGAAATGCCGGGACACGTATAACTTTTTTTTTACCGATATATTTTTTTCCGGTAGTCAGAACCCTAGCGGACTTTGGCTGTCGCACAGTATTATAGAAGAGCAAAAAGATGGTACATTACATAAGTTATCATAATCGCTATCAAAAGTCGTACTTTCACTTGCATATACACTTTGGAAGAATTTCTGAAATGAGCTACAAATGCCTTGGATATCAAAATATTTTTCGGACTCTAGACACATAGTTGTTGGTAGGCCAGAGGTCTTACGTTTTAAATTGACAAATTCCCAGAATTTTTTGAGTTTGTCCCTAATAACCTTCTCTACATTAGATATGTATCTATCATAGTTAATAGAATATTTTTTTATCAAACTCAGCCTGCAGATTCCGTCCAATATCTTTATCGTTAGGTGATTTGGTTTTTTAAAATTTTTTACGCGCCTTATTTTTACGATTCCTCAAATTAATTAGATTTTTGTCAAACCAAAGAAGAAAGTTGTTCTTTCCCATTTTAATGAGATGAATGTATTGGGTACAACCATTCATAACTATTTTGTCAAAAATTTTAACATCTGAATCGATTGAATTGTTAGAAAGATTCAAATCCCAATCAAAAGTGTTGAGATACAAATTTAAGCCTTCACCATCAATTCTATTAAAATTATAAGAAGGTAACTCATTAACAAATTGATTAACAGGTAAAAAAGCATAATCTTTAATTGCAATTTCATACGGTTAATAGTGACTCTCATTAACTACAAATGGAGTAATGGATTCTTCCAATGATAGCAAATTACAGTCATTTGTAAAAATTAAATCTAAAAATGTTTCATTAATGTTACAAATACTGTTAATTTGATTCAAATCACATGCTAATAATGAATCAGTACATGTGTAATCGATGACTGTTTTTACATTTACGGGTAATAAAAAATCAGTATCAGCTGTAGATTCCCGTTTAATATTCGGCAGGATAAAATCACCGAATAAGATGATTTTATAACATATGCTACTTTGGATGGATACACTCACAATATGTAGACATCGACTGACATCCCTGGTATATATACAACAATTATCAAAAATGTTACTTGTGAAATATTTACTGATACACAAAGCAGCTCAGTTGTATTATATTCGGTTTCAATATCAATAATTTCATTTTGAAGAGACGAATGAACTGCAATTATTACTCCCCCTCCAGTATTTTTATGACTATTCTACGATAATCTATCACAGCGATAAACCTTGTAGTTATTCGTAAAGAATTCTTGAGAATAAATCCCCTTATGAAACCAAGTTTCAATTAACACATAGATTGGAAAATTTTTTGAATTAAGAAATCTGGAAAAAGATGATGATTTTGAAGCCTTGCCATGTACATTTTGAAAATAGATAATCAATTCAGTAGAAAGTTTAACAGGTGATGAAGACAGCATTGACGGAGTATTCTTAGCAGTTTTAATTATTTTTCTGTTGTGTTTGAACCCGGAATCCTTAAAAAAGAATGATTACTTGGCTTAGGTTTAAATTCTTTTATAAGAACACCTGCAGGCCAAGATGAAGAAGTAAGAAGCTTCTCTTTTGCTGACAATGGCGCATTCAATTTAAAAGATACATAATTTCTATCCACTTCGCCCATAGGTCTAGGTACCAATCGAATAAAGTTTAGAACAGGTAATAGCAGGTTCTCATTTAAGAATTTTTGAAAATCCACGTTTGCTTAATCTTGAAACAAAAATCCAAATTTTTTATTCAACAACTGATAGAAGATTAGAACCACCAGTACCTATAACGACACTAGATGGAAATGCTTTTTCAGCAGCTGGCAGGTTGAGCACAGATCCACTACTCGAAGGTTTGCTTTCCTTAGTTCTTACTTTGTTTAGAGCTGAACGTGCGTTGCATCGGTTGATGCTGAATAGGCTCCTTAGACATATATTCGGAATCTATATCAATATGCTCATTGTTAAGTTCGATTGTACCATTGATCTTGTTTTTATCTAATTTAGCTTCATTCAGGTGACATTGCAGCTCAGCAATTTGAGCTTTCAAAGTAGAATTTTCTTTAACAAAGAAGTCGATGTTGTCGATGTCGATGAGACTAGAGTTGATCCAGCATTACCTGGTTCAGCATCCGATACAATTGCAGTACTCTTACTTCGCAGCTTACTAGTTGGTGAGAGATTACCTAGACTCATCTTGCTTAGTATAAAGGAAATTTGTATAAGAACTGTTTACACAATAGATCAATTAATTTCAATTTATATTAAGTTTGTAAAATTATTGCAAAAATTAATTGTGTTATAAAATTTATTTATTTGTTTATTTTTAGTGAACAGTAAAGATTTATTAATTATTTCCTTGATGTAGCAAAAAACAACGAAAACGAATAAAAGTTAGCATGATTTAAGCCACAAAACTACAACACTTTAAAATCCAACACAAAAATTATCACAATTATTTTCAGATTATTTTATAGTTTATTAGACTTATCTGAATTAAAATTTCAGGGATCCAACTTAGAACTTATTAATCCAAAAAAACAAATAATTAATTTGTACATAAAAACACAAAGAAAAAATGAACACGTCTGCTCGCCACGATTTTCAATCAATTTAGTGCAACAATATAGCCATAATGCAACAATATAGCCAAAAAGTGAAGAAAATATGGAAAATACTGCAAAAAATTGGTGCGTACTGTAATGGCGACTGAGGAAAAAATGCAATGATATATCAAACAACAGATGCGCCTATAGTAATGACAATCGAAGAAAATATGCAATAATATAGCAAAAAATTGTTGGACCTAGTAGTGGCGATCGAAAAAAATATGCCAATATATAGCAAAAACTTGTTGCGCCTAGTAGTGGTGAACAAAGAAAATATGCAATAGGTAACAAGCAATTGTTGGGCCTAGTAGAGGCGATTGATGCAAATATCCAAAAATACAGCAAAAAATTGTGGCGCCTAGTGGTGGTGATCGAAAATAATATGCAAAAATATAGCAAAAACCTGTTGCATCTTGTAGTGGCGATCAAAGAAAATACTCAATAGCATAGCAACAAATTGTTGCGTCTAGTAGTGGCGACCGAAGAAAGTTTGCAAAAATATATAAAAAAATTGTTACGGCTAGTAATGGCCACTCAAAGAAAATATGCAACAATATAGCAAAAAATTGAAGAAAACATGGAAAAATATTGCAAAAAATTGCTGTGCCCAATAATGGCGATCGAAAAAAAAATGCAAAAATATATCTAAAAAATGTTTCGGGTGAATAAAGAAGATAAACAATATGTTTCAAGAAACTGTTGCGTCTAGTAATGGCGGTTGATGAAAATATGCAATATTCAATAAATATCATAATAATTGCTGCACCCTACAAAATGTCGATTTACTCTGTTCTTGTGGAACCAGCAAGCGTTATGGTTACAGCTCCACATCTACACATGTTTGAAATGTCTCTTTTTTAAATAATTCACATTTATTGAAGTAACTTTAATAATTTATTTTAACAACTAACAAAATATAAACTAGACCAGGGTAGAAGCCATTAAAAATAATAAAAAGTGAAAAAAAATAACAGTAGGATGAAACCCATTAGAAAAGGAGGAGAATATTATAATAATGAAAGGAAAAATAATTTATGGGCGATCTGAGGTCGGGAAGGGGAAGGGGTGAGTTTTTAAGGGTAAAAAACGGTTTATCTCGATTTCCAGCAAAACTAAAAGTCCTATGGGAAAAATTTGAATGGCAAAGTTGTAGGTAATAAAAAGATCTAAAACTTTTGTGTTAACACTTTTTTCACATAACCTCAAAATTTATGTGAAAAATTCAAAAAACCAAGTTTTTGGTTTTTTATTTTTATCTTTTACAAAAATTTTTTTTTTTTTCACGAAATTTGGTGAAAACTTACCTTTTTATGTCCCAAATACGCTGTTATTTATTTGATTTGAAATATGTATTTTTTCACCTTATTTTGAATTAATATCGAAAAAGTACCCTAATTTTCAATCGAAAATTCACCCGTCAAAATATCAACTTTTTTCAAAAAGTTGGTATGCTTTCTGTTCGTTGAAATTTTTACTTTCCGATGGTGAAAAAAAAATAATTTATTACTGTAGTAAATCTTCTCAGAAAATGCAAAAAATGAATTGAATTTTCGATTCAAAAAACCAAGTTTTTGGGTTTTTTATTTTTATCTTTTACAAAAAAAAATTTTTACACAAAATGTGGTAAAAACTTACCTTTTTATGTCCCAAATACGCTGTAGTTGATTTGAAATATTTATTTTTCACCTTATTTTGAATTAATATCGAAAAAGCACCCTAATTTTCAATCGAAAATTCATTTCATTTCTTACATTTTCTGAGAAGATTTACTATAGTAATATATTTTTTTTTCATCATCGGAAAATAGAGATTTCAACTAACAGAAAGCATACCAACTTTTTGAAAAAAGCTGATATTTTGACGGGTGAATTTTCGATTGAAAATTAGGGTGCTTTTTCGATATTAATTCAAAATAAGGTGAGAAAATAAATATTTCATATCAAATAAATTACAGCGTATTTGGGACATAAAAAGGTAAGTTTTCACCAAATTTCGTGAAAAAAAAAATTTTTTTGTAAAAGATAAGAATAAAAACCAAAACCTTGGTTTTTTGAATTTTTCACATAAATTTTGAGGTTATGTGGAAAAAGTGTTAACGCAAAAGTTTTAGATCTTTTTATTACCTACAACTTTGCCATTCAAATTTTTCCCATAGGACTTTTAGTTTTGCTGGAAATCGAGATAAACCGTTTTTTACCCTTAAAAACTCACCCCTTCCCCTTCCCGACCTCAGATCGCCCGTAAATTATTTTTCCTTTCATTTTTATAATATTCTCCTCCTTTTCTAATGGGTTTGATCCTACTATTATTTTTTTTGTTTACAAAAATTATCGACCCTGGTCTAAAAATAGATATTTCAAAGTGGAATTGTGATTTTATTACATGATATTAATAGTACATTATGATGCTAGGACGTAAAGCGACGTGTCATATGAAAGGTGATTTTTTTTTGTTGTGCAAAACAGTTTTTTTGTTTTTTTTGAAAGCACAGTTTTCGAAAATGTAAAATTTTTTATCGCCCTTCCCCCCCTTTACTTCGAACATAAAAAAATAAAAAATTTAAAAAAATTCATTGGTGTAGGGATTTTGCTAAATCGAAACAAAAATTTTTTTTTTGTTGTTATAGTTTCAAATGTTCATTGAAGGGTTTTAAAGTAGAAATTCGGAAAAAAATATTATTTTTGATAACGTCCTGTTGGGTGTCATATGAAATGTGACTTTTTTTGTGCAAACATTTTTTGTAATTCTTGAAAGCACAGCTTTCGACTTATTTTCAAAAAGGTAAAATTATTTTTGTCTCCCCCTTAACTTCGAACACAACAAAAGGAAAAATTTAAAAAAAATAATGGGTTTAGGGATTTCGCTAAATCGAAATAAAAATCTTTTTTTTTGTTGTTATAATTTTAAATGTTCATTGGTGGGGCGGGAGGGGGGGGGGATTTAAAGTAGAAATTTTGAAAAAATATTATTTTTGATCATGTCCTGTGGGGTGTCATATGGAAGGTGATTTTTTTTTGCTAGTGCAAAACTGTTTTTTTTTTGTAACTTTTTAAAGCACAGTATTCAACTTATTTTCAAAAATGTAAAATTATGTTTTGTACCCCTTCCCCCTTAGCTTCGAACATTACAAAGGAAAAAATTAAAAAAAATTCATGGGCTTAGGGATTTCGCTAAATCGAATTCAATAGTATATTAAGAAACTAGTTTCATAATCGACGATTTTATCGCACGCAATCTGTTTAGAAAACGACCCACGCAGCGGGGAGTGCGATAAAACGTCTTATGAAACGAGTTTTTATACTATTTTTTCTATTTTGCATTTTTTGTCTTGAAATTTTAAAAAATGTGTATTTTATTAAAAAAATAGTCGATTTGAAATTTTGTTATTATTACTAATTATTTTAATTAATTGAAATGTATAACACTAATTTAGATATTTTTATTAATTTTATTTACATAATTATTCGTTTTAATGTTCAATGACGTTTGTATGACCAGTGTGACCAAGCTTGAAAGACAAAACTTTGCGTATCGTAATGAAGGCCATTTCGATACGCATTTGGGTATCGAAATGACTTTATTTTAGACGCAAAATAGAAAAAAATTTTTTTGGCTGTTATAATTTCAAATGTTCATTGGAGAGGGTTTAAAGTAGAAATTTTGAAAACAAATTATTTTTGATCATGTCATGTTGGGTGTTATTTGACAGATAATTTTTTTTGTAGTGCAAAACGTGTAGTTTTTGTGGTGTAATTTTTGAAAGCACAGTTTTCGACTTATTTTCAAATATGTAAATTTATTTTTTGTTCCTCCCACCATCTACGATCATTACAAAAGAAAAAAATTTAAAAAAAATCATGGGTGTAGGGATTTTGCTAAACCGAAATTTTTTTCACTAGTTATAATTTCAAATGAATGTGAAACTTTACTAACAAAAACTGTTTTTTCTCAAATATTATATACACGGAACCCTCAGCGAGTGAATTATATTCGCACTTGCCTGACTTTTGTTATTTTAACTTTAATTAGAAAAAATAATTTATTTACAATAAGAATTTATTTCTTATCAACATGAAAACTTGACATATGTGCAAATTTCAGTAACAAAAATTATGTATATTTTATTATAATAGTAATTTACAAATATCGTCATCAGCAGTGCTCAGATGAAATCAGCGGCATCATGCCTCAAACTTATTCTTACCCCCGTTCCACTCGGCAATCGGCTGCCGCAACCAGTGAAACGGTAAAGTTCCCGCGCTGTCATACTGGCAGATCGCAGAGAGACTTCTTTGTCCGAACTGCGTACAAATGGAATAGTTTGCCGGAACACTTAGTCTCAGGTGGCTTCAACCCACAGATGTTTAAAAAAAGCGTTAATCTACACCTCAGAACGCCAGTTGTTGTGGGACCCAGGTCTAGACCTAGGTCTTAAAAGGTATTTATGTGTTGTTGTGACACATATTCTAAGCCCTATTACACAACACATTTTATTAAAAAAAAAAAACAAAAAAGTAATAAGTTAAAATTACTAAATGCCTCAAATCCAAGAAAATAACAACCCAGAACTAAAGTGTGAACGAATTTCACAATAAAGAAGAGAATAACTTCTAGTGTTTGTATATAAATAATTCAGTTGAACATGTGACTTTCTAATAAAGATCTCTCCAGGCATTAACTGAACAGAACCAATATTTCAACATCTACAAACCACAAATTCTTAATCTTATTCTGTAACAAAGAATAAAATTAAAAAAAGTTGAACTGTAAACGAATAAGTTACAATTTTTTTTTTGTTAATTCCTACATCAAAAAACATATTTTGTTTTTACCGATAATGAAGCTTCCCTATTGAAGGTAATTAAAACACGGAGCTTAACAACCAAAAAAAAAAACATTATACATCCCTTCATTTCATTATTCTTTTCTACATTTAATTAAAACCCAAATATTTTACTTAATCTAAATATTTTTAATTAATTTAAATATTTTTTACGTTTTATAGTTTTTTTGTCTACTTTGTGTGTTCTTTTTTTTTGTTATTAGTTTCTATTTTTCTTAAAAGATTAATATAATTCTCAAAAGTAAAAATAATTAATTTAATGATGTAATTTTTTTTCTTATGTTTTTTTCTCATGATCTAAATAATGTTTTTATATTTTATTCTTCTTAAATTTTCTGTTTTTTTTTTCTTATATAAAAAAGATACCCAAAAAATTTTTTTTTTTGTTAAATTAAAATAAATTATATAGAGAATTTTTTTTTTAGAAAATAAGAATAAGGAAAAATTCTTACAAATAATAAAAAAAAAAAATCAATAGAAATGAGATATATTTAGATCGAAATTGAGGTAAGAATTAGTATTGTTTCGTTTCAATTTTTATTTTGTTTATCTTTTTCTTAAGGAAACATTAAATGATTATCTAAAATTGTTCTTTTCCGGGGATTTAGAATAATTTGTTGGATTTATAACAACAACAAAAAAATTATAGTTTAGGAAGTGATGTTTTGACAGAGTTTGATTTTTTTTTTCTACATTTAAACATTTAATTCTGTCTTTACATATCATGCAATAGAAACAACATAATTGTTGGGAAACATTTTTAAATTCTGGTTCTCAAATCGTAAAAAAAAATTTTATTCGTTAAAATTAAAATTATGATCCAATTTAATTTTTACTGACGAATAAGCGTAAAAAATGTTTTTATGTTCAAAGGATGTAAGGATAAAAAAACACTTTAGAACAAATATTTAAAATAGCAATAAAATGTGAAGTTTTATGTGTAATTTTGGAGGATCTAGATTTTACAAACATTCTGTTTATTTTTTATGGTTTTTTTTTTTTGTTCAAATGAAAATTCAAAAAGAATAAATACACACAAACTATCTACTTTTCAGTTTATTACTTTATTTGTTTTTCAAAGCTAAGGTTTTTTTGTCCAAAACAGAAATAATAAACAAAAAAATTCCAAAATAAACAATGTAAAATTTAACAAGAAAAAAGCTTGCTAGTATTTTTATGACATACAGCATTTTTTTTCTCTTAGCTCTATCAAAGCTTTTCATCATTTCAAAAACAAAATGAGTTATATTTTTGTTTGTCTTGTGAATGGTTGTTTGATATTTTGCAAAGTTGTTTGAATGAAAATGTTACTGGTGCTCAAGTTATATTCGGGTTATGCTTGTTTTGTTCGGATTTTTGAAAATAAGTAAAAAATATAAAATAAACTAATATCCTAACACATTGTTTTGCAAATTTCGAGAATTGTATTGATATGGTATTTTCTGGATGTTTTCACCTCAAGGGATGCCAGATATAATATCACTAAATTTCTCAACACACAACAGTCTAACTTAACTCCTGAATCAGAGTAAGGGTTGTTTTTGTGATTTAATTTGCTTTAAACTATACTAACCAACAAAATTCATTTCCACTCCCTTTCTATCATAAAATAAAAAAATCTTCCTCCTTAAATTTATATCTGTTAGCAAAATACAAAAATAAAATTTAAAAATAGAAAATTAACAATAAACACAATGAACGATAAAATCTTCATGAAATAAAACAACCGCGTAATATGTTGAGTAGGAGTTTTCCTCCAACATCAACAAACAAGACTAAAAACTTTTTTTTTTTTCGGTATCTCAAACTAAATCTATTTATTTTCAAAATAAAGTTAATTTAAACATAACACAGTTGGATTAATAAATGCAACACGATCAATCGTACCCTTCAATAAACAGTTGTTCTATCATTATAATTTTCCCCTTAACGTTTCGTTCATTCACTCCACAGTCGTCTGTGTACACAATATCATAATTGAAATTTGAATTGTTTGTCAGTTTTTCCATATACGTAGTTGTACTTAAACAATATTGTATGATGTTACAGAGAATAACAGCAAACGCATCATTTATTAAAATTCACATAATTCTAATTATAGAATTATTTCCGTTAACAACAACAAAACTACGATTCACATTTGGTGGTTATAATTTTAGAAGAATGATGTGCAGACGACAAATTGTTGTTAGATTATTTAAGAAAAGGGATGGAAATGATGAGATAAAATTTTATTTATAGGATTTCAACGATCTGACTCACAATTCAAAAACGTCATTTTTAACACATTTTTTTGTTTGCTTGGAAAAATTATTATAATTGTCTAGCTCTTCTTGGTATGAAACAACAACAAAAACAAAAATAATTGTATATCGAGGGAGCTGTTATTGTTACATTTAAAAGAATAAATAAACTAAAATATGTTCGTAATTAGAAGAGGAAGAATAATTATTGTTGAGTGTTTTCCTGTTGGAAAATTTGTGATCGATTTAAATGTGATTGACTTGTTTGATGAGATGAATCGACGGAAAATCGTTTGAAAATTGTATGTTAGTTTAATGTATTATTACTTGACAGGGGTTCAAAATGGGTTTTACTTTAAATGATTTTTTATTTTGTTGACATAAAACTTTTCAGCATTAATGTAGAGATTTATTGCTGTAGGGCAGAAACGAAAATAAATTTCCATGTAAGAGAAAAAGTATTATTATTTCAAGAATAATTTTTTTTCTCTCTCGACAGTAGTCAGTAAATACAGCAGAAATTTTCTTTATAAAGAATATTCACCTTTAGCAACTAGCATCAGAGAGCACTTACCAAAAATAACAATAAAATTATTTCAAAAATACATACAGTCAATATTTTCAATAAAAACACTAATGATACCATTTTAATGTTTAAAATATGTTTCTCACAATGTTGATTGGTATAATACGGTTTGAATCGAAATTTTGACGATTTGGCTTGTCCACATTTGCCCACATTTTTAGACGGTTTTTAATCCGTTCAAAATTACTTTTTATATGGAGTAAGAATTTAAACCAGAAAACATTTTGAATATCTACTTCACAAAGCAACCGACAATTAAAATGCTTAGACGATCCTGCAGCAAATACAAATTTGCGATACAGAGGGCATCGACAAACAAAGTATATTCGCTTGTATCGTATTAATTAACTAATAATTTTCGTATATAATTAAAATAAAAAAAAAGATAAGAAATAATCTTAGAAAAATTCAAACAACTTAAATTCAAAATCTATGAAAATTACGAAAACGCATGGTTAGTCGAAGAACCATCAAATATTTATTTGCTTTATTTATTTATATATTGTTCCAATACTCAATAAATTAAGATCCTACAATCAAAATCATTTATTATAATATTCGTTAATTTTTTGTTTAACTTTGCATTGTAATGTTTTCTTAATATTTTTTAATGTAAGTTGATTTGATTTCCTAAATTTTGTAAAAATGTAAAAATAAAATTATTCAATGATTAACATTTGTAAACCAAGCACTGATGACAAAATTGAAAATTTCAAAAGCAACTGTTTGTTACAGTTTTTTGCATTAATTTTTTGTATGTTATAATGTTTAATTGAAACTTGTTTTAAAATTAATTGTCATCAATAATAATTTGATAAAAAGAAAAATTTATATTAACAATAAAATCATTCTGAGTTCAACATTTAAACTTATCTCATGTGTTCAATTAATTTATTGGCTTTGTTTTTAGCGAAATTAGTTTTGTGTGGTGATTTCTAATATTCGAATAGTGTTACAGTCCACTGAGTTTGCTAATCGAACATTTGGTCATTCGAACAGGATTTTTAAAGAACTTTTAGTGCTTTGCAAACCACATAGAACTTTTAGTGAATTTCGGGCGCGAAAAATAAAGTGATGCTAACGTGAGACATTGCAGTGAACTCAGACAAAGCATACAAATTATTGGATCTCATCATATAAAAAGATAAGTATAATTTCATTTTTATTGTTTTTGTATCTAATGAAATTATATACTTATTGTTATATTAAATTTGGAGAACTTTATTGAACTTTTATATAAACATTTTGTGAGTGAAAATCCAATATTAGAAAAAGATATTTTAAAAAGAAAGTTATAATTATTGTAAATGGTGCAGTATATATATGCATATATAAACTATAAATTGTTTAAATAATTATTTGAATTAGAAGCCACGTAAATTTACATGTGTGAGCTTTAAATATTGATTAACGGTATTGTGCTACGGGATATGATATATAGTGGTAATATCAAGTGTTGAACGATTATTTTAGAGCGGGACGATATTTATTAAACAATATAGTGTGTTTATATTTAATTAGTTAATTGAAGTTCTGGGATTTTGAGAAAACCCCTTAAAAACTATTAAAAACAGTCATTTAATTTGGTTGAAAATTTCAAATTCATTTTACCACTCAATATGGGTACTAGTCTTAAAAGTTTAAAAGCAACGCGCTCAAGCCTGAAGGGCCGTATGACTGGACTTGTGAATTATTTGGAAACTATAAATATGACTACGGAGGTTGAAGATTTAAAGGTGCGTATGTCATCTGCTGAAAGTTATTTAAGTCAGTTTTCTAAAGTAGAAAGTCAAATTTTTGATAAGGATGAAAATGAACCCTCAGAAATAACGGATTTTGAGCAAAAGTATTTCTTGGTGTACTCAACCTTAAATCAATGGATTCGTAAACATGGACTATCGAATACTTGTTCATTTCTTGATACGTCATCGTCTACGCAGTCCGACGTCAAATTGCCGAAGATACAGATTCCTCCTTTTAGTGGAAATTATACAGAATGGCAATCGTTTTATGATCTTTTTAATAGTACCATACATTCGAATCAAAATATTACGCCAGTTCAGAAGTTCCAGTACTTAAAATCGTTTTTAAAAGGTGAAGCCGCTAGTTTATTGAATCATCTTCCGGTTAGTGACGCAAGCTACTTAGAAGCTTTTCAAAAATTATGCCAGCGATACGATCATAAGAAACATACAGTAAATGCGTTCATTAAATCATTTATTGATCAACCATCAATCAAAAGCGCTGATGCACACAATATTAGAAAATTGTTGGATACCTCTGATGAAGTAGTCTGGGGTCTAAAAGCACTAGGTACTAAGGCAGAATCACGTGATCCATGGCTAATTTTTATGCTTCTAAATAAACTAGACATTGAAAGTCAAAAAATTTGGGCACAAGCATCCACTAGCAAAGACTTTCCAGATCTTAAAGATTTTTTTAAAATCTTAAATGAACGCGCTGACGCTTTAGAATCAATACTTACCTATGCTCGTCACTCTACAAATGTAAAGACTACCCCGGTTAGAGGGATGGTAGCAACTTCTTCAAACAAGTGTGATTTATGTACAGAAGATCATTTCCTTTTCAGTTGTGCAAGGTTTCAGACCATGACAGTTGACCAAAGACGAGATTTTGTTAAAGAAAACAATCGTTGTTTTAATTGTCTAAGTCCTACTCATGGAGTATATCGATGTATATCTCGTAAGCGTTGCAATGTATGCAAACGAAAACATAATTCACTCTTACATGTATCCAATTTAGATGAACCTAAGCAATCAACAAATGTAAATACGCATATAGTTACTCAACCTGAACCAACTGATATTGAAAATACTTATACAAGTTTGCACTGCGATGACCTTAGCAATATAAATTGTATAACAGCTGAATGTCCACAAACATCTAGTGCAATTATAAAAGCAATCCTACCAACTGCAATTGTCCGCATCAAAAACAATCAGGGAGAGTATTTAGAATGTTGTGCGCTATTAGACTCTGGGTCTCAAGTGTCTTTTGCGACTGAATCTTTGATACAAAGATTAAGTTTACCTAGAAGAAATGCAAGAATTTCAATTTCTGGAATGGGGCAAGCCAATGCAGGTGTATCAAGAGGCACAACAATACTTGAGATGCAATCTATGATTAATCCTGAAAAAATGTTTAAGCTTCAGGTGTTAATAGTGGACAAAGTTACGTCGACACTTCCAGCAACAAAAGTTGAAACTCAAAATTGGCATTATTTGAATGGAATTAAACTGGCTGATCCAACGTACGGTGAACCGAAGAAAATTGACCTTTTAATTGGTTCTGATCAGTTCTTTAGGCTACTAGGTTCTGGCAAGATCATGGGTGAAGAAAATCAGCCTATTGCTCAAAATACCATTTTGGGATGGATCGTATCAGGACCTCTTACTCCATCTAGTCAACTTTCTGCTAACATCTCAACAGTTTCTAATTTTTTAGTAGAGTACGATTTGGATAGATCTCTTAGACGTTTTTGGGAACTGGAAGAGGTGTATGCGCCCAATAATTTAAAGACATCCGAAGAACACTTATGTGAAAATCATTTCATAGCAAATACTAAGCGTCTTGCAGATGGAAAATTTTGTGTTCGATTGCCATTCAAAACTGAAAATCCTCAATTAGGTAGTTCATTATACATTGCAATGCAAAGACAAAAAGCCATGGAGCGACGTTTTCTAAGAAATCCAGATTTTTGCGAAATGTACAAAAATTTTATGAAAGAATATGAAGAGCTGGGACATATGATAAAACTGTCAGCAAATGAGATTGATGAAGATGATGGGTACTATTTACCACACCATGGAGTTTTTAAAGAGTCAAGCATCACAACAAAACTCCGTGTTGTGTTTGACGCCTCTGCTCAAACAACATTAAAAACTTCTCTAAATGAAAATCTTTTAATTGGTCCAGTCGTACAAGACTCTTTGTATAATATACTTATAAGATTTCGAAAGTATGAGTTTGTACTGACTGGTGACATCGAAAAGATGTATCGTCAAATTTGGATCGATTCACCAGATACACGTTACCAGAAGATTGTTTGGCGGAGTGATGTATCCAAACCAATAGAACACTACAAATTGCTTACAGTTACTTATGGTACATCAAGCGCACCATTTTTAGCTACGAGATCATTGAAACAATTATCGTTGAAAACTCCAGATCCGTCTTTGGCAAAACTTATTGAAAATGATATCTACGTAGATGATGTAATGACTGGTACCAACAAGTTGGAGGAGTTGAAGGAACTGAAGTCAGCACTTACTAAAATCTTATCAGAAGCTGGCTTCAATTTGAGAAAATTTTCTTCAAATTCAGTAGAGGTACTAAGTGATGTCATTCAAGACAACATTACTATAACGTCCAAAAATAATGAAGAGACATTCAACGAATTAAAAGTTTTAGGTTTGCAATGGAACCCAAGTAGTGATTATTTTAGATTTACCGTCAATTTAGAGCCAATAGCCATCACAACAAAAAGAAAAATTCTGTCAGAATCAAGCCGTATATTTGATCCCCTTGGATGGTTAGCTCCAACTATAGTAAAAATTAAAATTTTCTTTCAAAATTTATGGTTGCTCAAATTAGAATGGGATGAAGAATTACCGCAAGAGCATAAATTGCGTTGGCTAGAAATACGATCCGAATTAAAAAATTTAGAAACCATAAATATCCCGCGATGGCTCAATACTACCTGCAATGAAGCAGAATTGCACGGCTTTTGTGATGCAAGTCAATTTGCCTACGCAGCAGCAGTTTATTGCAGAGTTAAGAATAGAGAAGGTGTTTATATCGTAAAGCTAATAACTGCAAAAACTAAAGTAGCTCCAATAAAGCAACTATCGATTCCCAGGTTAGAGTTATGCGGAGCACTGCTGTTATCGAAGCTATTAAATGCAGTAAAATCAGCGCTAGACATGAAAATCGATTCCATAACTGCATGGACTGATTCAACTATCGTCCTGGATTGGCTTTCAGATCGTCCAAGTAAATGGAACATCTTTGTTGGAAACAGGACATCAGAAATTCTACAGAATTTTAATAGAGATTCTTGGCGACATGTTAGGTCGGGTGACAATCCTGCCGATTGTGCTTCTCGAGGAATTTCTCCTGTTGAGTTGGCTGGCAATACGTTGTGGTGGGAGGGTCCAGTATGGCTAAAATACAATAAGGAAAAATGGCCACTACAATCTTATGCGAGAGGAATAACAAATGAAGAAATGCGACCAAAGAATCCTATATGTTTACTTATAGAGGCAGCCAAAAATGAGTTATTGGAAAATCTTTTATTTAAATATTCGAAATATTACAAGATTGTAAACGTTGTTGCATACGTTTTGCGTATCCTTACAAGAAAAACTGAAAGGCTTACAAAAACTAAGAATTTAGTTCCAGATGAAGTCCAAAGAGCAGAGATTTGTATAGTAAAATATCAACAAAGTTACCATTTTGCAGAAGAAATTGCTCAGCTAAAGAAAAACCAGTCAGTTGCAAAAGGTAGTTTATTGAAAACTATGAATCCTTTCATTGACAAATTTGGTGTAATAAGGATGGGAGGCAGAATAGAACATTCGCAAGCACAATACGATACCAGGCACCCCATCATACTATCTTCCAAGAGTTTAATTGCTGAAAAAATAATTCGAGATCTGCACTTAAAATACAAGCATGCAGGGATATCACTGTTAGTCAATATCAGTAGACAGCGCTTTTGGATTTTGAGGTGTCACGATATCGCTAGAAGAATTGTGAATTCTTGTTCCATCTGTTGCAGACATCGAGGAAGAACCGAAGAGCAAATCATGGCTGATTTACCCGTATCAAGGGTTGAATATGACCGTCCATTCTTAAAAGTTGGCATCGACTATGCCGGGCCTTTCTCAACCATGCTAACAAGACGTAGAGGACAACGACCACAGAAAACATACGTTTGTCTATTTGTATGTCTCAGCTCAAAAGCGGTTCATATCGAACTTGTCCACGATATGTCAACAGAAAGTTTTTTGGCTGCATTACGAAGATTTGTTTCAAGACGCGGCCTCTGTCTCGACATATATTCGGACAATGGTTCAAATTTTGTGGGAGCGAACAATAAACTTCGCGAAATTTATAGTAATCTAGAATTAAACCAAAATCTAATATTTCGTTCTCTCTTAGTAGATAAAATTAATTGGCATTTTAACCCACCAAGCGCGCCCAGCTTTGGAGGACTATGGGAAGCAGCAGTGAAGTCAATGAAATTTCATCTCAGTAGAGTTATAGGAGACCAATTACTAACAATGGATGAGATGAATACTTTATTGATTGAAGTAGAAGCAATTCTTAACTCAAGGCCAATTTGTGCTGTATCTAATAACGAAGTAGATCCGCTAACTCCAGGTCACTTTTTAATAGGATGTCAATTAACTGCAGTTCCTGAGAGGTGTCTTCAAGACGAAAAATTAAATTACAATGAACGCTGGAAACTTGTCCAGCAACTTACTCAACATTTTTGGAAAAGATGGTGCAGCGAATATTTAACCTCGCTGCAAATGAGGAACAAATGGTTAAATGTTAAAAGAAATCTAATGGAAGGCGATATAGTTTTGATAAAAAATGAGAATTTACCACCTACAAAGTGGTTACTTGGCAGAATTTCAAATGTCTTTCTTGGCACAGATAAAAAGGTTCGTGTTGTAGATGTCAAAACAGCTGATGGAAAATTGAGAAGACCAATACATAAGCTGGTTTTACTACCAATTGAATCAACTGATTCAAGGCCGCCGGAATGTTCCAATACTCAATAAATTAAGATCCTACAATCAAAATCATTTATTATAATATTCGTTAATTTTTTGTTTAACTTTGCATTGTAATGTTTTCTTAATATTTTTTAATGTAAGTTGATTTGATTTCCTAAATTTTGTAAAAATGTAAAAATAAAATTATTCAATGATTAACATTTGTAAACCAAGCACTGATGACAAAATTGAAAATTTCAAAAGCAACTGTTTGTTACAGTTTTTTGCATTAATTTTTTGTATGTTATAATGTTTAATTGAAACTTGTTTTAAAATTAATTGTCATCAATAATAATTTGATAAAAAGAAAAATTTATATTAACAATAAAATCATTCTGAGTTCAACATTTAAACTTATCTCATGTGTTCAATTAATTTATTGGCTTTGTTTTTAGCGAAATTAGTTTTGTGTGGTGATTTCTAATATTCGAATAGTGTTACAGTCCACTGAGTTTGCTAATCGAACATATATTGACCACTAAAAGTAGGAAAACGGGAATGAACACAGACTCCAGTCCATTTTATAAATAGATTTTGAATCTAATCTAAAATATGGCAATCAGAAAAAAATATTTTATATCCGAATAAATGTAGTGGACAATTTTGAATCCGTTCATTGTTGTTTTTAAGGCAAAACATATAAGGCAAATATCATATAAGTTAAGGAAGCGTTTACGATCTTACCTTAATCTTTCCGCGTATTCCTAAGTCAGCAATATTCTTGTACACCATGATATAATCCGTATGAAAAAATTAAATTAAATATAATCGGGTTTTTTGTAAGCAACTAAACTCAAGTAACCAAGGAATTTATTTGAATTTTTCCAATTCAAAGGTATGGTTGGAAATATCTCAGAAAAAACTATGTTTTTCTCTTTTACGTGTTTTGCTTGGGATTCAAACTCGTAACCTCATCAGTGCCACAACGAGTTCAATTCCTGTGCAAGACACGTTTAACTACTACGCCACCAAAACGATGATATTTCTAAGTTAAGACTTCCTCATCAGTTACTTTACTTAAGTTGAATTTCTCAATCGTCAGTTAGACATAATTTTTTATGGTAATTTTATTCATTTTTGAATGAAGATTTTTTTGCATTGAATTTTTTTGACTGTACTATTGTATGAATTCATAGGATATGTAATATTTCTAATATAGTCAACATTCTATGTAACGGGTGTACACTCATTATTGATTGTTTTCAATAAATGCGAAACCAATGATTGACACTTGTTCAAATATTGTCATATTTTTTTATTTTTCGCATTGATTGGAAACAATCAGTAATGACTATATACTCGTGACTTAGAATGTTGACTATAATAGAAATATTATACATCCTATGAATTCACACAATAGTACTGTCAAAAAAATTCAAAGCAAAAAAATCTTGCTATCGTTTAGATAAAAATCTTAAAAAAATCTTGAATTTTAATTGGTTAGTGGCCATTCTCCATTAGTTAGGATTTTTCTCCCATATTCATAGATCCATAATGTTCGTGATTCAATGTCAACTCGTTTGAAGTATGAAGAACGGTAAAACGTGTTCGTAGAATAAATAGAACAAGACGAAATTGACACTAAAATTGAATTAAAAATAATTGTGATGTTAAGTCGATCGTCCAAAAACAAATTTTTATCTGGTCGCTGGTCGAGTTGGTATTGCTCACAAAAATCCCGAATAAATAAAATTTCCTAAAATGTTGGCAAATATGACCAAGTGTCGATCATTAATTTTTGCATTGCATGACTATACACTCGTGACTTAGAATGTTTACTATAATAGAAATATTACACATCCTATGAATTCACACAATTGGTCATGAAGATTCAATGCAAAAAAATTCTTCATTAAATTTAATGATCATCATCACTGATTTAATAACTTAAAAAAAAAGACAAACATCAACACCTATGTGCTTCCACCTTCTTTCCCACACGCTTGCTTTCGCCTTCCTTTTTCTCTCCCTTCATTCTCCGTCTTTTCAACCAAAGCGGTCACATTAATGCAGCAAATACAAAACTAATGCCAACTTGTCAGATATTCAGTACAACGTGCACATCATTCTTCTACTCTAATTAGTGGATTACGAGGTCAACTTAGTCCTAAACAAATTTCTTTTCTCTGTAACAATTCATTCGGTTTGAAAATTGCATTCAAATTTTGTCCGACACACTTAAACAAGCACCAACTGGTCAGGTCAGTGCAACCTAAAACTACTACGAAATTTACTTAGAATTGTGGTTCCATCCCGGCGTTAGACCTCCTCAGGGTGTGGGCTATCCCCACGATTTGTGACGAAGGACACACTAATTTTATGTCAAAAACTTTATATCTCTTTTTTGTTGCATGATGCGGAATTCTTGTAATGAAGAGCCTCAATTGGAGAACCAATGAAGCGGCATAGCAGGCTGCGTACCTAGAGATTTATAATGCCGTAACGACTAAAGCTCAGCCATCGTGGATTTGATAGTTTAATACCTGCTGCTTCAGCACAAATGCAGAAATGTACGCAAATTACGTGAATAAACCGGAATGGAAACAATACGAATGAAAAAATGGAGACTCTGGCGACCCCTTTTGCGAAATAATAAATAACGATCAGCACGTCCAACCCCCACAATCATTCCCATACGCCCACACACGCACACCGCATGCACGCTCACGTTCACCCACACACTCGCGTTTACATTCAAACAATCAGGTCCACCTACATGCACATAACACGATGCAAGGTCCTTCGATTCGTAGGAAAATTACTGACACAAAATCAATGATAAACCAATAAACGATGGATGCCGAATGGTACTACCAAGTCGTCGTAGTTCGGGTGATTGATATGACATCCGTGTATTAAGCTCATTCAACTCGAAAACAACTTGGTTTCATCCAAGAAGTTCAGCTACATCCATAGGTATACCACCACCGTAGATCAAAATCCCTGCAAACATATGGACTATCATAAAGGTCCAATAAATGATGTTATTATTATCTGTATTGATGAACCAAGATGTAAATGATGTGGTGCGACACCAGTTGTCGAGTAGAAACCATAAAACTCCACTCGTTGCCATATGATAACAACGGTCTACATTTTTAAAACAAATTGCTTTCCATAGGTTTTTCAAAAAAACTCGGTTTTCATTCACGTAGGTTGTAATATAAACAACATAATCAAAACCGTATCAATCGATAACCCGTATATATTATTTTGCAATAAAACTTGTTACTCATTAAATCATTTACTAGAATTTGCACAACGGTTATATTCGATTTTGGGTTTGGACAGAAACAACATGAACTTCCCAATTGAATAGAACGTTAAACAAGGGGAAGATAATTGAGACAATAAATGAAAATATATTCATTAATATCGCCAGTATTGCAAGTGGTATTTTAGTCTTAATATATGAATATATCTAGAAAGTTAATTCATCAAGAATCAAGCTGACTTCTTCATGTAGTACTTGGATTATGATGACCCGCATACCTTCACCACCTGATTTCGCACTCGCACACCGACAAACACGCCCGCATTCATTCATATGTACACCCATTCACGCGCATTCACACCTCTACGTTATAAAAACAACATAAAAGTAAATAGAATAAACCAAAAATTCACTCACCCCATGATTATATCCTCCAGGCCTCAAAGTCCTAAGGTCTTAGCCTCCATCTGCGGTGAAAATTCCTTCAGGCAAAGTATTTTAAGTATTGTAAGTTGAATAATGATATCAGGAAGTTGCGCCGCAATAGCTAAGCGATTGATGGTCAAGTGATATAAATACGAGGTATCAATTGATATAAATACGATGTATGAATTGATATTAATACGATGTGTAAATTGATATAAATACGATGTATAAATTGATAGTAATATGATGTGTAGATTGATATAAATACAATGTATAAATTGATAGTAATATGATGTGTACAATGATATAGATATGAAAATGTTGCAACACAATAGCTAAGCGATTGATGATAAATTGAATAACTATTGTTGAAGTATGGTATAAAAGTTGCGTTGAAATACTGTAGACGATAGCAGGTAAAAACTGTAGCAAATGTTGTATAAATATTGCAGGAAAGTTGCGCCGCAATAACTACGCGATTGATGAAAACAGATGATATAAATACGAAAATGTTGCGTGGAAATATTTCACTTATTAATTTTTTTTCTTGTCTAGGTGAAGCATTTAATAAATTTATTTAGTTGAGGCTAATCCCTTTTGATGAATACAGGCAATTTTAAGAAGCGGCGATAATTGGTTATAAAATCAATCGACCAAATGACCCTATACCGACACCCGTGGCTGTACGTGCATCAATGCTGATAGAAGTATAGGATCATGTGTATGAATCCGTCGAATCCCGAGAACAACAAAGACAAATATAGGTTAAATGAACGATGGATATATGTTAAGTCGCAATTGCAATTTCGACGACAGATGACTAAAATTCTAGAAGTGTAAGTACATATATCCGGTGAAACCAGTTAATGCTACGGTATGTTGATTGGAGGTTGAATAAATAAAGCTATATTCGCTTAAGAACATCACAAAACACATATATATATATATATATATATATATATATATATATATATATATATATATATATATATATATATATATATATATATATATATATATATATATATATATATATATATATATATATATATTTATTTATTCTTGTATTATCAATAACTTAATACGGTAGACATTATTTATTAATCAAATTGAAACCGTGATCACGAAATAATAATGAGTTATATTTGACTAAGAACATCACAAACACATATCGATACTTTTTTTTCTTTATTAATAACTTAATACGGAAGGTATTATGCATTAATTAAACTGGAACCGAAAAAAACAATCTTGATTATTACTTGCCATTCTTTATGATTTCTTTTCCACAGTTTAGGGAAACAATTTTCTTTTACAACACTCAAATAGAAATCTCCGGCATTTTATTTTATTCACTTCGCTGTCAAAGCAACAAAGGATTCCAATCAGATTATGAAACAACTAACTCTTACAATCGCAAAATCAAAATTATAAGAGAGAGAAAACGAGAGATATTTTTGTCTCTTATATAGTTATTTAATATCGAAAATTGAGCTACAAAGTTTTTTTTTTTTAAGGGGAAATCTTAGTACATTTTCTGTTTAAAAAAAATACTGAGTGTTATTTTGTAATACATAAAATTGCAAGATAATTTCACGAAATAAGTTATTTCCAACGCATTTGGAAGATATATTAATATATTCGAATGGATTAAACATTGTATCAAATTTTCTTTGTCATTACTACATATTACATACCAACATTTACATCAAAGTTTTACTATTGCTGCCGTGGATTGTGATTGTTGAAACTTATCATCTATATCAAATTTCTGCTGTGACGATCGTTTATTATACATATTTCGACTGACATCAAATTTTGGGTGTGATTGCAACTGAAGTTCAGCTCAACAGTGATATACAATTTTCCTGATACTTTACCCGTTGGATTGTTGGCTGCTGATGGAGGGCTAAGGCGTAAGACATTGTAGCGGGAGGATTTAATCATGGGGTTAGCGAACTTGGTTTATTTTATTTATTTGTTTTACGTAGAAGTGTGAATGTGTGAGAAAAGGGTGTATCAGTGATTGAATGGGAGCGTGCTTGTCATTGCGTGTGTGTGTGTGAACTGACGGTGCGTGTAGCGAGACACATTTAGTCTGAATCGGAAATGATTCTAATCTGTAAATATTATTTTTTGGGAATTACTTATGGTTTTATAAATTTTTGAAAATGTTATTAATAAAGAAAAAGGGAAATAAACAATAAAGACTTTCAATACGGCGTGTGACGTTCTCCAGTGCTCTAGGATTTGGTTCACGGTTTACCAGCAATGGCAGTGGTTTGTTGGTTGTATCATATTCCTCAGATGACAGCAATACAACTTAATTTTAATTACTACCACTTGCGATACTTGCTGCGGGTCTTGGAGCTTAATTGTCTTACTTCGCCGTCTGAGTGTGTGGGTGAATGTTGGCGTGTCTGAGGCGTGAGTGTGTGGACGTCTGGGAGTGAATGTGGGGGTTGGACGTGCTGATCGCGGTCCTTTCGCAAAAGGGGTCGCCAGAGTCTCCATTTTCCACTTGTATTTTTTTTTTGCATTTCTGTAACTTTTCGTAAATTGCGAACATTTCTGCATTTGTGTTGAAGCGACAGGTATTACTCCATCAAATCCACGAGAACTGGGCTTTAGTCGTTAAGGCGTAAAATTGCTCTAGGTACGCATCCTGCTATGCCATTCTCATTGGTTCGCCAATGAGAAAGCTCTTCATTACAAAAACAACTTCTGACCAGTATGGTCAAGAAGTTTTAAACTCGCGATTTAATGTCGTGATCGGTCATACAATTTAACCGATTTTTTTTTAATATTATTTTTTTTGAAATCGGACTCCCAAGCAGATAAATGTTAATAAATCGACCCATTTATACATTTCACATTCGAACGAAAGGATTTCCTCGTATTTTTTATAGACATATTCCAAATTTTAACCAATACAACTTTTATAGATTCAATGTTAATCAAACTTTTTTTCTTTTTCCAGGTAAGCAAGACAACCCGTAATCTTATCCGTGAGTATATAAAACATGAACCGTATTTTCCACAAAGGAAAGTTATTAAAAAAAACTAACTGCTCACTTAAAAGGAAATCAACTCAAGTCAAGTGATAACCATTTACAAAACCAAACATAAAAAAAATCTCATTTATAATCTCTGGCTTAAACAAAAAAAAAACACAATCCTAAAAAATAATAACAATAATAATAAAAAAAAAAAACAATAAGAATAAGAATAAGAATAATCATTTCCAAAAAAAAAAAAAAGAAAACCATTTCTGTTGTTCTTTCGCAAATGTAATGAACTCGCGAACATTGGATTATTAAATCGAATAAAAAAAAATATTCATATATAAATTTTCTTTTTATTAAAATTTCATTCGTGTTTTCTTTTTTGCTTATGAAAAGCGATTCTTCAAATTCATTATTTTTAATGAAAACAATAATAATAATAAGGATTTTTTTTTCGTATTAAAATATTTATGATTTATATGAAATATTGGTATTGGTTTTTTAAGTCTTGGTTTGAAATTCATCACATTTTACCACTCAACAAATCTTATCCCTTATGAATATATTACACTTTTCACAGGAATATTCTACATTCAAACCGCCTATCGTTAAATAAATGGAATCAGGAAAACTTTATTATTTTATAACCTTAAAAATACAAATTCTACAATGTTCCAAGCCAATAAAATCCGAACACAATACAATGGTTGGTTATAAAATAGGAACAATAAATTTATGACCAAAAAACAATGATATCACCATCAAAAAAGAAGAAATAAAAGAACAAAAAAAAAATTTTTGAGATAAGGAAATTGGTTTTCTTTGAAATTTAATGTTTTTATGATTATATCAGGAAAAATGAAAATGTAATAAATTTAGGTTTCTATTTATTTTTATTTTTGTTTAAAACCGTTAATGGTTAACTGATTGATTGAATTTGTTTCTTATAATTTCTTATCTAATTATGAACTGTGTCATGTTGATATCGTAATTGACATTCATTCTAATTTTGTGTTCTGTTCTGTTATAATTGTGCAAAATTATACTAAGAACTAATATAAGACAATTTTTTAATTTTTTGCAAAATTTAAACGTTCATAATCAAATTAATTTTCTCGTTTAATTTGGTATCTAGACTAGGTAAGATATTTAAAATCATTAATAAGAACTCGTGATAGGTTGACAGGTTGCGCGAGGCAGAACTCATCCTGGCACGCAGACTCTTGGGTCCATAGCAACGTGTCCGACTTTGGCATCATAACAACTATTCCACAAACCTTTCTGTCGGTTAATGAAATCCAAGACCGACTGTATTGGCAACAGTTTTATGGTGCTGGCCTTTACAGTATCAGAGCCAAAACTACTATCTCTAACATTAGAAAAGGTCGGACATACACATAAAAAGTGCTCAGAGTTCTCCTCTTCTTCAAGACAATTCATCCACATATAGGACTATCTATAAGTCCCATCGTGAAGAGGTGTTTATTTAAATGTCATGTCCTGTTAGGACACCGATCACAGAGCTAAGAGTTTTTCTCCTCAAGCTTAAAAGAAAATTAACATTTTCATCTGAAATGATAAAAAACATCTTACTTTGTCTGCCTGTTGATGACGCATTTCCCAGAGCATTCATCTTAAGGTAGCATCATCCTTTAATAATGACAAGCTAAACTTTTTGGATAACCCTAAGGGCGGTTCTGGACCTGAGTATTTCATGGCTGCTCCCGTCCTTGCAAGTTCATCAGTTTTTATGTTGCCCGAAATGCCACAATGACCTGGAACCCAACTCAGCGTGATGTTGTTGAGTTGCGCTATCATACAGAGGTTTTTTCTACACATATTGATGAGTTTAGAAGTAGTCTCTGGGCTTACAAGTGCTTTGATGGCTGTTTGGCTATCCGAACCAATGCAAATTTTTTTACCATGCAGACGCATACATGTTATTACGTGTGTGCATTAGGGTGGCCCTTAGATTACACTAGAATTTTTTTTTCATTGTACAGTTTGCGGCACCCTCCCATTTCGTGTGAATACTCATAAAAATATTATTTGCAAAATCTGATATCAATCGGTCAACTCTAAGACGTGCCTCCGACCACTTAAAGTTGAGAAATTTTGTTCTGGACCCTAAAAAAAATTTTTTTTTTTTTTTGTGCGACACCCTCTCATTTCGTGTCAATACCCATAAAAAAATTATGTGAAAAAATTGAAATCATTCGTTCAACTCTAAGGGGTGCCCCCGGCCACTTAAAGTTAAGAGGTTTGGTTGTGGCCATTACAAAGAAATATTTAAAAGTTTGTTCGACACCCTCCCATTTGGTGTCAATACCCATAAAAATATTATGTGTAAAATTTGAAATCAATCGGTCAACTCTAAGGGGTGCCCCGGCCACTTGGAGTTGAGAGGTTTTTTTGTCTCCATTATAAAGAAAAATTCAAATTTTTTGTACCACACCCTCCGATTTGGTTGATACCCTTAAAAATTCTATGTGTAAAATTTGAAATCCATCGGTCAACTCTAAGGGGTTCCCTCGGCCACTTAAAGTTGAAAGGTTTGGTTGTGGCTATTACGAAGAAAAATTTAAATTTTTTGTACGACACCCTTCCATTTGGTGTCGATACCCATAAAAATATTTTTTGTAAAATTTGAAATCAATCGGTCAACTCTAAGGGGTTGCCTCAGGCCACTTAAAGTTGAGGGGTTTTGTTGTGGCCATTACAAAGAAAAATTTAAATTTTTTGTACGACACCCTCCCATTTCATGTCAATACCCGTAAAAATATTATGTGCAAAATTTGAAATCAATCGGTCAATTCTAAGACGGTCCCGAGGCCTCTACTTAAAGTTGGGAAATTTTGTTCTAGACCTTAAAAAAAAAAATTTTTATTTTTTGTGCGACACCTTCCCATTTCATGTCGATATGGGTATTGAAAAAATTATGTGTAAAATTTGAAATCAATCGTTCAACTCTAAGGCGTGCCCCCGGCCACTTAAATTTGAAAAGTTTTGTTCTGGCTATTGCAAAGAAAAATTTAAATTTTTTGTACGGCACCCTCCCATTACGTGTGAATACCATTAAAAATTTTATTTGCAAAATTTGAAATCAATCGGTCATTTTTAAGGCGTGCCCCCAGCCACTTAGAGTTGAGAGTTTAGTTTAGTTCTGGCCAATATAAAGAAAAATTTAAATTTTTTATACGACACTCTCCCATTTCATGTCAATACCCGTAAAAATATTATTTGCAAAATTTTAAATCAATTGGTCAATTCTAAAACGTGCCTCCGGCCACTTAAAGTTGAATAATTTTGTTCTAGACCTTAAAAAAAAAATTTTAATTTTTTGCGCGACATCCTCCCATTTCGTGTCAATACCCATAAAAAAATTATGTGTAAAATTTGAATTCAATCGTTCAACTCTATGGCGTGCCCCCGGCCACTTGAGCTTGAAAGGTTTTGTTCTGGCCAATACAAAGAAAAATTAAATTTTGGGTACGACACCCCCATATTGCGTGTCAATACCCTTGAAAATGTTATTTGCAAAATTTGAAATCAATCGTTCAACTCAAAGGCGTGCCCCCGGCCACTTAAACTTGAAAGGTTTTGTTCTGGCTATTAAGTGGCCGGAGGCACGTCTTAGAATTGACCGATTGATTTCAAATTTTACAAATAATATTTTTATGGGTATCGACACCAAATGGAAGGGTGTCGTACAAAAAATTTAAATTTTTCTTTATAAAGGCCACAACAAAACTCCTCAACTTTAAGTGGCCGAAGGCATCCCTTAGAGTTGACCGATTGATTTCAAATTTTACAAATAATATTTTTATGGGTATCGACACCAAATGCAAGGGTGTCGTACAAAAAATTCAAATTTTTCTTTGTAATGGCCACAACCAAACCTCTCAACTTTAAGTGGCCAGGGGCACCACTTAGAGTTGACCGATGGATTTCTAATTTTAAACATAATATTTTTATGGGTATCGACATCAAATTGGAGGGTGTCGTACAAAAATTTAAATTTTTTCTTATAATAGCCACAACAAAACCCCTCATCTTTAAGGTGCCGAAGGCACCCCTTAGAGTTGACCGATTGATTTCAAATTTTACAAATAATATTTTTATGGGTAGCGACAACAAATGGAAGGGTGTCGTACAAAAAATTTAAATTTTTCTTTGTAATAGCCACAACCAAACCTTTCAACTTTAAGTGGCCGGGGGAACCCCTTAAAGTTGACCGATGGATTTCAAATTTTACACATAGAATTGTTATGGGTATCGACACCAAATGGGAGGGTGCCGTACAAAAAATTTAAATTTTTCTTTGTATTGGCCACAACCAAACCTCCTAACTTTAAGTGGCCGGTGGCAACCCTTAGAGTTGAACGATTAATTTCAATTTTTACACATAATATTTTTATGGATATTGTCACGAAATGAGAGGGTGTCGCACAAAAAAAATTTTTTTTTAGGGTCCAGAACAAAATTTCTCAACTTTAAGTGGTCGTCTTAGAATTGACCGATTGATATCAGATTTTGCAAATAATGTTTTTATGGGTATTCACACGAAATGGGAGGGTACCGTACAAAAAATAAAAATTTTTGTTTTTAACGGCCACCCAAGTGTGCATTCATTGATAGCATACACCTCCGCTTGGATGACTGTACAAAAACGTCCGAGCAAAAATTTATTGCTACTTATTGCTAGATTATTTAATTCTAAGTATACCCCAGCTCCTGCACTTCCATTTAACATTGAACCATCCGTATAGAAGACGTAGATCTCGCTGGAACCAGTCAGACCAAGATCCCTCACATTCCTCTCTAGAAGAGATGATCAGTTCAGCGGGCTTCTCAAAGTTATATACTTTGGTCATGACGTCACTATGGATATCTATTTCAGGATAAACTATCTGTAATCTGTAAAGAATGTGACCATGACCACAAGTTTTCCCTCTGTTTACCCACGTTCCTGCCACATGTAGTCTGTAGATGGCCCTTTTAGCCATGTACTCTACATGTAGATGTAAAGGAGAAAGACCCAACATGGCACCCAGTGACAGTGTTGGTGTGGTGCGCATTGAGCCACTTATACTTACGCATGCCATTCTCTGGATTTTATTTAACTTAGCACGGATGTACTGTTTATCCGTCTTTGGCCACCAGACAACACATGCAAAAGTAAATATTGGTCTGATTATAGCTGTGTAGATCCATGAGATGATTTTGGGACTGAGACCCCAACTACTTCCAAAGAATCGGCAATATTGCCAAAAGGCATAACAGCCTTATCAATGTTTTTTGTTAAATGACTATTCCAATTCAACCTTTTGTCGAGAATAATGCCTAAAAACTTTACCTTGATTCAGTCTATTAAGAAGACTATCAACTACCAAGCTCCACAGAAGAGGTGAGAGAACACCCCCCTGTGGGCAACCCCGTTTTACAGAAATTGAAACAGTTGTATTACCCATTTCCATAAAGGCAATGCCGCAACTCAACATATACACAATCCAGTTAGAGATTGTGTGGTTGATGCCATGTTGTGATGCCGCAGTCCTGATTGATTTGAAGGTGGTATTATCAAAAGCGCCTTCTATATCCAAAAAACACCCAGAGCGAATTCTTTGGCATCATTGGTACTTAGTGGAAATTGAATTAAGGCGGTGTCCATAACATAACGGTCAACCTGTCATTCCAGAGTTTGTAGGACATAGGAGTTGAGACGTATTGGCTGGAATGACTTGGCTTCACTGTAGTTGGTTTTACTGGGCTTTGGTATGAAGATAACTCTAGCTTTTCGCCACGCTTTTGGGACATATCCATATGCCACACATGCTTTATAAATATTATGCAATGATCCGATGAGGCCATCCACATTATTCTGTAGCATGCATGGATAGATTTCATCAGGACCTGGCGATTTGAACGGGTTGAAGGAATCTATGACCAATCTCAGAGATCCGATGCTCACCACATTCTCAGGCTAGATTTAGCTCTCTTTATTTGATGAAAGCCTTGGTTGTTCCTTCAAACCAGCTGTGAAACTGCTACCTGGGAAATGTGTACAAAGCAGATGTTGTGCCGTTTCTTCCACAGAGTCTGTATACCGCCCAGTTGGCATAAGCAGTAAGCCTGGTTGGTATTAAGGTTCTTTTGTTCTTTTGAGAGTGCACTATGAAGCCTTGCTGCCACAGTATAGCACTCAATTGACTCACAGAACTTCTTCCAAGCAATCTCTCTAGCACCCCGAAAACTGTATTTATATTCGGTGAGTATAATTCATAATTGAACGCCCTGAGTGGACAGGATTCTTCAAAAACCTTGACCATACACTCTTGAGTACGGTATGCAACATTATCAATATACAATTTATCGGTAGATCAACGTCCAGAAACATTTGGCTAAGAAGTGATCTGTACATATCTCAATCAGTTGATTTGGGATTCCTAAAACTTTCTTTTACCAATGTATCAACCATAAGTTCAAAATTTATGCACTTGTGGTATGAGGTAAGAATATTTTGCGATACCCTCCAATTTTGAACCCTTTTCACCAAAACTAGGCTAGTGAGGTGTAGTGGTGTCAATTACTTCCTCCCTAATTGCATTTGAAAAAGTAGAAGTATTCCCTTTAATTAGAATTTCTAGATCAGTACCATGAAGAAATTCAACGAGGTCTGTTCCGAGCGACCTCGTTGGCGATGACTACGTCGGTATCAACACCCTCGATCTTTACCGTAATTTTAACTGTAACAGCATCTTTGCCACTGCAATGGGGTATAAGGATACCAAAAATGTCGTTCGACAAGTAAACGCATGAACGAGGGTTCTCGTAACTGTACCGACAAATACCCTGCCTTGTTTACAATTCAAGCCCAGTTTATAATTTTTATTGTCCCATGGTTCCTGAATCAGAACTATATTTGTATGCTGCCTAACAATTGCTTGACACAATTCAGCGGAAACAGATTTCTTATGCTGCAAGTTTATTTGTACTATTTTAAGCTACCCATCAGAGAGACGAAAAAGAGAAAACCAGAAACAAAAAAAAAACAAAAAACTGCACTTCAGCTTAGTCGTTAGACTTTGCCTTCGTGCTGTATACTGGGGATGGACCTTCACGTAAAGCAGGTACTGCATCAGTTTCGAGAAAAGACTAGATTGTAGGACCCCCCCTTACATGACAAATGGTCTTGTTTGACCTGATTTGTATTCTAATTTGAGGATTTACCCTCACCATCCACTACCATTTTACAATCTTCAGCTCCATCTTTCGACGTCACTGAGATGTCATGATCAACTGTAACACTTACCATTGCTTCAAGTCCAGCTTGAGCAATGTTTTTTGACATTACCGTACCGGAGCTCTCTGCAGTGGGTGCTGTGTCTCCTGTGATCTTGCTGTCCAAAGTGAAATTGAGCTGTTGCATGCAGTAGTATGGTCTCAGATCAATTTCCTTAATATCTTGTGCCGATTTTTCGTCAACACCACAGATGAGTATACAAGCTAATGGTTTTTGCTTTTTTATTTGACTGTATACCTTCCATCCTGTCGTGTCCATACCAGGACTGTATTTTTCCAGTCTGGTAAGAATTTTTGCAGGATCCTCTGGCAAACCAGGAATATACACCGTCGCACTCACAGGGGTAATTTCCTTAAGTCAGGCAACTGCCCGTTCGTTTTCAAAAACTACTAGAGAAAAAATTCTCCAGTAGGAAAAAGATGAGAAGCGAGGGAGCTCAGTTGAGCTGACAACCTCCTCATCCAAATAAAGAGTCAACGCAGCACAAAGAGTGCTGTGTTGCTCTTCCGTTAAAGCTCCACTTGTCTGTGAGTCAATAATTGCATACTCTACCTCAGGACCCGCTACAACATTTGCATAAGACAAAGGTACTGTTGTAGAGCCACGATGCAACGTTTGGGATTTGACCAGAGCATCAGTAGAGAAAACTCTGCTTCCTGTTGTGTTTTTAGCAGACTGCCTCATCTGTGGTGGTGTATCCCCAATGTGTTTACTCTTTTTGTCCATGAAATTAGCAGTTAGATTGTCTCTTAGACCTGACTGGGGAGCATCCTGCTCCACTGGCTTACTTTGTTTCTTCTTAACACGCCTTAACTTTTTGCGTTGATTTTTCGATAACGCATCTGCCCAATGGCCTTCTTCTCGGCAGGTTGTTGATTGTTCACCTGTTTGTTTGGGTGTACTCTGGACTCGGTGGTAGCTTATCTATAAGATCTTTCAATTCTTCTGCGGCTCTTGTAGACTCCTCCTCTGCATCAAGATTATCCATCTTAACGGAAACCAAATCCAGAAACAGGCCACAACAATAGAAGTTATAATCAAAAAGAAAATAGCCCACTGAAAACGGAGTTGATACAAGAATAAAGGAGACTCAAATCAAACTTAATTGATATTTATAATTTATAAGTAAGTGAAAATGAAGTACATTTATAAAATAAGTGCCACTTATTACCGGGCAGGACGACAGGAAAGGACTCACTGATTAAATTTATTTTGAAAGATCCAAGGAACAAACAAAATGTTTTTTCTGTACTAATTAATAATGGAACCATGATTTTCGTTTGAGCTAGTCGTCAATATACCAAAAAAAAAGGGATAGTCTGCAAATTGTATCGAACTACATGTAGGACGTAAGTTGTATTGGTGGTTATTTAATTCGGGAGTGAATCGAAGAAAACCTTTTTGAGTACTTCAAGATTATTTAAATATTTAAGAAAACAGTCATGAGCTAAACCACTTAATAATTTTCCGAGACTCTGTCCCCTGATAAAGTCCCCTAACACTAGTTTCCCGCAGGTACAAAAGATTTCAGATCTAGAAATACGAATCTTTGTTATTTAAATTTTAAACAGAAGAACAGTGATGTGAACAGAAATCTGGATAAGAACTCTCCCTCAAAATACAAACAAACGATTGAATAAGCGGGTTTGCAACTACAACAACAAAGCGTTTGTTGTTTAACCTCTGGCTCTTATGATTACTATTTCACATATAAAGAATATAATCTTTTTAATGACACACAAGGAATTGAACTACTTTATTTTGTAGATGCCTGTAGCGTGTGAACACGTCTTTAGAAAAATTTTCATATTCGAGAAAAAGATGTAAAACTACAAAATATATGAATGTCATAACCTAACTTGTTCTTTGGAACCAAATTCCTTAAAGGCAACAGTCTTAAACAAAATTTGATGAAATACCCTCACTTCACTTCATATTAAATCACAAAACGTCAAGTATGGGTACATTCTCAGTATCATTACTCAAACTATATCAACCCCTTATCTGGGATGTCCTCACGTGGGTTATAGAGAAAACCCATACGTTAAAGTTAAAAAAGATCTTTCTCAACGCTATTACAAAGAAAAATTCTCAATTACCTAGAGACATAACCCATGAAGCACAGAACGCCTTTTCAGAGGACACCCTGTAATGAACACTGACCCTGCTAGTAAGTCAATAGCAGGATTCAATCGGGGGACTGAGTGCCTGACAAAGTTGTAATACGACAAGTTTTAGTCATGTGTGTTCGAACAGTAATATTCCCAATATTCTAATAGTTCAGTACAAATAACCATATATGTACGCAAAAAAGGCTGTGCAAACGGAATTAAATAAGCAAAACAAAAATAGGAAGGGACTCTGGCGACCCCAAAGACCTAAGAAAGCGAGACCATCACAACAACACCACTACTATTACAATTATTTAAACGTTTAAAGAAATGATTCACTCATCCTATGGTTGTTCCAGATCCAACTCCACAATCAAAAGAAAAAAAATGTTTCAATGAGTCATCTTGGATGAATCATTATATAAAACAAGACGATACAATGAGCCATACCTAATGACCAGGCGATTGTTAAATTTGTTTGAAATATTTTCAATGTTGTAACAAAATTACTGTCGGCAATTGTTGAATTTTTTGGAATATTGATGTAATAAAATACTGTCGCACACCCATGCATACTCAAACTCGATTGCAATATATTACCGATATAACAAAATAATGGACGCAAATGTAGAACTTGATCTGTAAGATCTGTCTAAAATTAAATTTCATGAATAAATCGTACTATAATTTGATGATCACTAAGAAAATTGATATATGTTAATCTAAACCTATTACGCAAGGATAAACTTTAATTTATTTTAAAATAAATAGTCAATTAATTTAAAAAAATATCTTTCTGATTTTTTCAATTTATTCCGATCGACTGTCTAAAAATTACCAAAAATCCAAGAAAATTGCATATACAAACAGTATACAAAATGAGATAGAAAATTAAAAAACTATCATTCTGGACCGGGTAACAAGAAAATAGGAAAAAAAGACGATTAGTTGAATTAAATGCATTTATTAATGTAGAAAAAAGTTGTTTAGGCAAACGAAGTTTTACGGGCTATACAGCTTCGTAACGGTTGAGAGAAAATATGAATAAAAAAGACGATCAGTTGTATTAAATGCATTGATTCACGTAGAAGAAGGTTGTTTAGACAAATGAACTTTTATGGATTAAATCAGCTTCGTAACAATCCTCCAACATGCATGGGATGTAAACTTTCCTTATAAGCACATGGCACTGACTGTGCTCAATTTTGACCTAGCAACATCACCAGAACTGACTGATCGAGTTCTTATTTCTCACATAGGCTCAAACATATTGTAATTTCTGCAAATGAAATATCTTTTTCAGTTGTTCAGTTGAATGAACTCGATTCCTAACTCATAAATGTAATCACAGCCGAAACTTTTCAACAGAATCGAAGTCGTTTCAGATCGATATCTCAGACTCAATTATTTAAAGGTGTTTGTTATTACCATCAATTCTCATTCTCGTCATCAATTTTCTTCTTCTTTTTGCACGCACTACAAAAATAAAAAGCTCATCGCAAGCGGCAAAGTTCGCCCTTTCATATCAAATCAATTGCGTTAGTCAGTTGTTAATAGTCTGCACAACTTATCCCAAACTACTTGCTGATTACGTTATTTCCCCATCCTTTAAAAATCACAGAACATTTCTTAGCACACACAATCCCCTTTGAGTAAATTATTCCCAACTTCACAAAGATTTACTGAGATATATATCAACATTATTGGTTCACTCCATAATTCTGAGGACAACGTTTAATGTGTCACAACTATTGATCAATACACATGGTGGCCTGAAGCCATTACCGTGTCGGATATCACTGCGGAAACGGTAGCTTCAGCATTTTATTATAATTGAATCGCTTGTTTCACAGTACCTTCAAACGTATTTCTGGAGAATTTTTTGGTAAAAACACTAACTAAATTCCAATTTCCGGTCTCGTTTCCCAGATGTAACAACAACATTTCGATTATCTTCGTCCTATTGATGTATCATGATTGACAGAGTTTTCGTTTTTAAAGCTCTTAATTCTTCTTCACATATCTCCTTACGTTCTAAATAGTATGTAAAGTGCTTAAACCACCTTACAAATTTACATACCTAGACATTAGTTCCAACAAAAAAAATTCATTATTTCATCTGTCTTCATCGACAGATTAAAACCATGTTTTAGGTCAGAATCACGTTTTTCCCTTCTACTACCACTTGAAAATTTATTCTATTTAATCTCTCACCGCTAACATTTACCTTTAACACTTCAGCTGTAACCACTCTAGTAGGTCGAACTGCCAGGACTCCTGCTATTATTTTTAGTACAATAGAACACTAAAATCTCTCTCCTCCCTACTTTTATACCGTCTCATCTTCGATGGCACTAAGGGGGGAGTGTTGTGTCATGTGAACACACCTATAGAACAACTTTATTATGGGTAACAAGATGCAAAACTGCAATAAATAATGCTACGCGTATAGACCAACACTATAACAATTTTATGTTTTTTTTCTCTTTTCCACAATAAAATACGATGTATTTGTCAGTTGTCGATTGGATAATTTTTATCGGCGTAGGAGTGCAAAAAATTTAGAAAAATATTTTATTTTGAGATTAACTGAGAATTTATTCTGTTTTGGTCGTCAAAATGATGTCTTCTTCTTTAATCGTGTATAAATAGTTTTTATACAATTTAACCTATGTTGCAGTTTTTTTTGCTGTTTAATGGTTTATTTATTTATTTTGAGATAGTCACAAATCTATAAATAAATTTCTTATTACAGGTTTTGCAGTCCAAATTCAAATTCAATTTTTTACTCTTCAATTTGATTTACAAAAAATTGAATTTGATTTGCAAAATGTTGATTTTGAGATGCAAAATGTTGATTTTGATTTGCAAAAAGTTGAATTTGATTTGAAAAAAGTTAAATTTGATTTGCAAAATGTTGAATTTGGAGTGATAAATAAAAATGTGACGTGGGGGTTATGATAGAAATAAATTCACAAAATTAATTTAATATATATTTATATGTATTAGGGTGGCCCTTAAAAACAAAAATTTTTATTTTTTGTACGGCACCCTCCTATTTCGTGTGAATACCCATAAAAATATTATTTGCAAAATCTGATATCAATCGGTCAATTCTAAGACGTGCCTCCGACCACTTAAAGTTGAGAAATTTTGTTCTGGACCCTGAAAAATTTTTTTTTTTTTGTCCGACACCCTCTCATTTCGTGTCAATACACATAAAAAAATTATGTGTAAAAATGGAAATCAATCGTTCAACTCTAAGGGGTGCCCTCGGCCACTTAAAGTTAAGAGGTTTGGTTGTGGCCATTACAAAGAAAAATTTTAATTTTTTTACGGCACCCTCCCATTTGGTGTCGATACCCATAAAGATATTATGTGTAAAATTTGAAATCAATCGGTCAACTCTAAGGTGTGCCCCCGGCCACTTGGAGTGGAGAGGTTTTGTTGTGGCCATTATAAAGAAAAATTTAAATTTTTTGTACGACACCCTCCGATTTGGTGTCGATACCCATAAAAATTCTATGTGTAAAATTTGAAAACCATCGGTCAACTCTAAGGGGTTCCCCCGGCCACTTAAAATTGAAAGGTTTGGTTGTGGCTATTACAAAGAAAAATTTAAATTTTTTGTACGACACCCTCCAATTTGATGTCGATACCCATAAAAATATTATTTGTAAAATTTGAAATCAATCGGTCAACTCTAAGGGGTGCCTCCGGCCATTTAAAGTTGAGGGGTTTTGTTGTGGCCATTATAAAGAACACTTTAAATTTTTTGTACGACACCCTCCAATTTGATGTCGATACCCATAAAAATATTATGTTTAAAATTACAAATCCATCGGTCAACTCTAAAGGGTGCCCCTGGCCATTTAAAGTTGAGAGGTTTGGTTGTGGCCATTACAACGAAAAATTTGAATTTTTTGTACGACACCCTTCCATTTGGTGGTGATACCCATAAAAATATTATTTGTAAAATTTGAAATCAATCGGTCAACTCTAAGGGGTGCCTCCGGCCACTTAAAGTTGAGGGGTTTTGTTGTGGCCATTATAAAGAAAAATTTAAATTTTTTGTACGACAACCTCCCATTCCATGTCAATACCCGTAAAAATATTATGTGCAAAATTTGAAATCAATCGGTCAATTCTAAGACGTGCCTCCAGCCACTTAATGACCAGAATAAAACCTTTCAAGTTTAAGTGGCCGGGGGCACGCATTAGAGTTGAACGATTTATTTCAAATTTTGCAAATAACATTTTCAAGGGTATTCACACGCAATATGAAGGTGTCGTACAAAAAATTAAATTTTTCTTTGTAATGGCCAGAACAAAACCTTTCAAGCTTAAGTGGCCGGGGGCACGCCATAGAGTTGAACGATTGAATTCAAATTTTACACATGATTTTTTATGGGTATTGACACGAAATGGGAGGGTGTCGCGCAAAAAATAAAAATTTTTTTTTTAAGGTCCAGAACAAAATTTCTCAACTTTAGGTGGCCGGAGGCACGTCTTAGAATTGACCGATTGATTTCAAATTTGGCAAATAATATTTTTACGGGTATTGACATGAAATGGGAGGGTGTCGTACAAAAAAATTTAAAGTTTTCTTTGTAATGGCCAGAACAAAACCTTTCAAGTTTAAGTGGCCGGGGGGACCCCTTAGAGTTGAACGATTGATTTCAAATTTTACAAATAATTTTTTTATGGGTATTGACACGAAATGGGAGGGTGTCGCACAAAAAATTAAAATTTTTTTTTTTAACGTCCAGAACAAAATTATTCAACTTTAAGTGGCCGGAGGCACGTCTTAGAATTGACCTATTGATTTAAAATTTAGCAAATAATATTTTTACGGGTATTGACATGAAATGGGAGAGTGTCGTAGAAAAAATTTAAATTTTTTTTTGTGATGGCCAGAACAAAACCTCTCAACTCTAAGTGCCTGGGGGCACGCCTTAAAAATGACCGATTGATTTCAAATTTTGCAAATAACATTTTTACGGGTATTCACACGTAATGGGAGGGTGCCGTACACAAAATTTGAATTTTTCTTTGTAATAGCCAGAACAAAACTTTTCAAGTTTAAGTGGCCGGGGACACGCCTTAGAGTTGAACGATTGATTTCAAATTTTACACATAATTTTTTCAATACCCATATTGACATGAAATGGGAAGGTGTCACACAAAAAATAAAAAAAATTTTTTTAAGGTCCAGAACAAAATTTCTCAACTTTAATTGGCCGGAGGCACGTCTTAGAATTGACCGATTGATTTCAAATTTTGCACATAATATTTTTATGGGTATCGACATCAAATTGGAGGGTGTCGTACAAAAAATTTAAAGTTTTCTTTATAATGGCCACAACAAAACCCCTCAACTTTAAGTGGCCGGAGGCACCCCTTAGAGTTGACCGATTGATTTCAAATTTTACAAATAATATTTTTATGGGTATCGACACAAAATGGAAGGGTGTCGTACAAAAAATTTAAATTTTTCTTTGTAATAGCCACAACCAAACCTTTCAACTTTAAGTGGCCGGGGGAACCCCTTAGAGTTGACCGATGGATATCAAATTTTAAACATAGAATTTTTATGGATATCGACACGAAATGAGAGGGTGTCGCACAAAAAAAAAAAAATTTTTTTTAAGGTTCAGAACAACATTTCTCAACTTTAAGTGGTCGGAGGCACGTCTTAGAATTGACCGATTTATATCAGATTTTGTAAATAATATTTTTATGAGTATTCACATGAAATGGGAGGGTGCCGCAAACTGTACAATGAAAAAAAAATTCTAGTGTAATCTAAGGGCCACCCTAAGTATATGCAAAAAACGATATCAAATGATAAATTTAAACAATTCGTCAATATCCGCAATATTAAAAAGCCATGCTTTTAAGCATTTTAAGAAAATCGACAGAATAGGAGAATGATCACGAAATATAGGTAGTTTGTTGAAAATGTTAGGAGCAGTAACCAAAAAGTAGTTTCTTAAGTGCGATATTCTAAATCGCTGTAGAATAACTAAATTTTGGGAACGAAGTATTCGATTGGAGACAGTATGATACCGTATCTTCTGCACTACGTTCTACACGAAATCCGTATTGCGAGCTATTCAAAAAATCAGTTCTATCCAGAGCGCTTAAAATTCTAGTTTTCATAACTCGAGATATAACTCTGAAGTTGATATAGGCTAAAATACAAAACTATTTTGAGAGAAGCTAGCTTCAATCAATTCTTTTCTAAAGTTATTTGAAATATATTTATCTACACGTGGTAGTGACTGTTAAAAGCTTTCTGCAATGGTACAAAAATATTCATTAAAATAATTGGCCATCTACTTCTGCCCTTAAAATTTTATTCTCATTGGATAAGATTGCATTGACGGTAATTGTTTCTTTTTTGTTATTTAATATTTCATTAACAATATCCCATCATTTTTTAGTGTTTCATTTGCATTTTGAAATTATGTTACAAATTTAGTAGCATGATTAAAGGCTTTCCCCGGCATCATAAAGGTTTCATCGGAAAAACCCGAAACAATATCAAGATAATAGTCACCAAGGAGCAATATTACTGACAATACTAGCTGCTTCCTTATATGCAGGGACAAGTAAGAACTCACACTACGTAGCCTCTATAGTACACCAATAATTGGACCAGCCAGTGAGTTAACATGCGGCTTCCAACCCAACCTGTCATCAACAACAGCTCCCAGATTCTTTGCTTGAGATGAAAGGGATATAACATCATGGCCCAGCTGAATACATGAACTGTTAGAAGCTGCTCCAGAGTAAGAGTTGTATAGCTGGCAGGTTTGGATAACCAAAATTCTTCTTACAATTGTAACGACCAGTCCTATATTAAATTATAAATTTCATCACAGGGAGCAATACACTAGGAGTTCGACAATTAATTGTTTTATTCCTATTTATATTTATTAGTGAAGATCGAACACCAACAAACATTTAAAAATTGCGATAGAATAGTCTGATTGCAACAAAATGCATGTTCATGCAATTTGTTAGTTGTTTGATCTGTTGTGTTATACAAGCTGTAACATGTGTTTTGAATTTAACACAATCGTATTATTCATCAATCCATTTATTGTTGTATTTGTTCTTTTTATTTAAATCATGAGGTAACTGGATCATACAGTTGTTCAAAAATTAATTAATTGTTGTCTTCTTTGACTTTCGCGTTGTCATGCATGTTGAGGGGATTGTTATTTGTAAAACAAATTTTTATTAACTTATGATGGATGTTGATGGATGTATATTTTGATGTGACAGAAATAGATATGCAACCTTCAACCTTGAACATGCTCGAGTAATGCAATATATTTTGCGTGATAGGGAAACCAAATAAGGGAAAATGGAATCGTATCAAAAGTTTTTAGTCGCTTGTATAACAACATCATAGTACGAAGAGACAAAAAATTTTGCTGCCGAGGTAAAAGCGATTTTCTTCTCGAATCTCATCCTTTTTGTTCCTATTGAAAAAAAAAATAGTTATTGAATTTAAAGAAGAAAATATTCTTTAATTTTCAGTATCCAAAATAGAAGGAAAATTCACTATTAGTTCAAATTTAACACCATCGGTAGCTACATGTGTTTGGAAACATTTTGTTTCCCAAAATTTAATTGAAACAGAAATAAGATACAAAATTACCCTTGAAATATTCTAGATTCCTCGACGCTTTCTCCACTTCTTAACCTTTCTCAACCATAATTAAATCAATGTAGGAAAATGAAATCTTTTAATTTCCAACGAACCAGCCCTATAACAAATTAATTTAAAATTTATTCCTTCAGAAAAATAAAATTGAAACATAAGCGAACAAAAACCTTTAACAAAATCTTATCAAATTTTAACCGCGTTTCTCTCTGAAAATATTCAATTAAATTCAAAAATTGAAAAATCAAATAGGAACAACATATTTGTATTTTTTTTTTCTGCTTTTCGCCAACTTTATGAAGAAAAACGTTTTCTTGTTTTCTTTAAAAAAGAAAACTAACGAACCCTTTTCCTTCTTTTATGAATTGGATGTAGAAAAAAACCCGTTTTGTGTGTGTTTATTGTGTGAATATGAAAAAAGGATTCCAATTAAATTTTAATTATTGATAAAATAAATTTTTATAAAAATAAAAATAATGTAATTTCAACCCTTTTGCTTCTTTTATTTTTTTAATTTATTTATTTTTATTTTGAATTTTCAATTTTGTTGTTGGGTTTTTCTTTTAAATTTTCTTGTTTTTCTTAGTTTTATTTTTTCAAAGTACAATAAAATAAAAGTTTTCTTGTTTTTTATTTTCGTTTAGCCAAGTTATCACCATTGAAGCACGTACATGAATACACTAAAGAAACACGTTTGTCGTGTTGTTGTTACTATTTGTATTTGAATTTAGATAAATTTTCATTTTGTTTTCCTATTTTTTTTTTTCGTGTTGTAAAAAGAAAAATATTATTGTAAGTAGGAAAAAAAAACATAAGATCATGTTTAGAAGAGTTGATGGAAGAAATCGAAGTGAGGATAATGTTATTGGGGTAGAAAGTTGAAATAAAATGTTTTAAATTGGAAAATTGTGGGTTAACATCAATTTGTTAAAGTTATTAATTTGTTGTGTGATGGAAGTTTATTTTTTCTGTATTTTTTAGAAGAGGGTAAAAAAAGGATGTTATCTTGTTTTTAATGCTCGCAAAACAAATTTAGAACCACTGTCCTGTCATCATTATAACTTATTTGATAAACTCATCAGCTACAACCCCTATTGAACAAAAACAAAAAATTTAAGAGTAAAAATAAAAGTCAAATAAAACCGAAATTAATTTAATCAATAGAAAATGGGTAAAGTAAATTCTATATAAAAATTTGCTTTGTCATAATTTTAATCAAGAAAAATTTTATTTTGTTTTGCTGCTTTTTTTTTTTTAAGTAAGTAAGTAAAACCATTGTTTGTTTAACCTCCTATATCCCCTTTTTAAGTCTCTAATGGTAATGTAATTCGCTTACATGACATATAAGAAAAACAAAAATTATATTCGTAATTGTGTATGAAATTACATTTAATAAAAAAAAATTATTACAAGTAACGTTAAAAAGGTTTTTCTGTTACTTTTGTATTCTTGCCTAATTTGTTATATTTAAAAGATCATTTGTAAAAAAAAAATTGTATAAAATGGAAACTCATAAAACCGCCACTAGCACTTTTTAATATTTTTTTTTTTGTGTTTCTTTAAAAAATTTTCTCAATTTCTTGCTTAATGAAATTTTGTGTTTTGGATGTAAAAAGCAGAAAAAAAATGAATTTTTAGCCGAAAATATAAATATATGAAATTTATATTTTAATGTAGGTTTCTTGTACCGGATATGAATGTAAGGTTTAATAATTTTATAATGGATAATATTAATAATTAAGATTTATGAATGAAAAGTTGAATAAAGGTCGATCTTTTTTGTTTGAAATAAAATCTTTGAAAGTTAGCAACAATCGCTAACCAAACAAGATGTCTTTAAATTATGCCACACCTAGAGTTTCATTGTATAGTAAAGGTTTTCTAAAATTTAAGAAAGGAAGGCAATTTTCATTTTTTTTTTCAAGATGACGGAACTATGTAGTTATAGACTAACATGTTGCTAGGCTGCTAGGTTTTTTATGCCATCCGTATATTCCAGAGCTTAAGTTCTTTTTGAAAAAACGACAACCTTGAATGGTTTGCTTTGCGGAAATCTTCACCTCTAGGTAGCTTGATCCTTACTGTGTCAACTTCTTCAAGACAAAGCGTCATGTTATATCATTTCCTACTCCAAACCTTAGCATGTGATTATAAATGACCTGTTAGTAGTTTCCCCATTAGCCGAAAGTTTAATCAGGTGAGACTTAACAATAAACTAGTGAATTGGCGGCTCACCTAAGCAATGATCACCTTAAAACTTTGCAGTATTTTGTGTCCCTCCTTTAGGAGTTCCTGGATTGAAGGAGAATCTGTCATACTAGTTCAATTACAGAACCTCTCGATATACCAATCATCAGAGCCTATAAACCTCCCTGGGGAGCTGAACTCATCAGCTTTTTCTCTCCCAAATTGACATTGTGCTCTTGTGTCCCAACTAGAGGTTTGCGATTCTTGAGCACAAGATAGTACAAGGACCTAGAGAATTGTTGCCCCCCCCATACACCCCATACATTCACGCAAACATTCATAGTACAAACGCTCCCACATATATACATATTTAAAACGACTCACCCCATAGCTTGGCCAGCTCCCACTCCTGTTGTCCAAAGTTAATCGCCCATCCTCATCCAGTTCATCGATTGGTGAGCTCTGACATCAGAATCACGACGATGATGTAAAAATTATTGCAATCCAAACTTGTTGATGATCGGTGATATTTCTTTCCCCCCTTTTTTTTTATTACCGGAAATGTATCGTACTATTTAGCAGGAATAATGATGTCAACGTAATATCACAAAAACAAAATGGTCGTGCCGGATACGTATTTATAATCGTAACATGCGGCCATGTATTTCCCGTAAATCATACTCCAGCTTCCAATCCACTGATTCACTTCGTCCTGATATCAGTGTTACCCCAGAAATATCACAGAGATTTTGTGTCGATGAAGATTTTTTGCATGGTCTGAAGAAATTGGCCATATCACAATGATCTATCAATGAATAGTTAAAAAATTATGTTAAATTGCACCTTTGATAGTTAACAAACGGATATAAATCATAGTACTTGCTAAAGTTCTTAGTAAAAAATATTTCAACGGCCTTCAAAATTAAGTGGTACGCATATGGCAACTCTCCCCTATACGTATTTATTTTTACATAAATTAGGCTAACACAAAATTTTACGTATATATATTTATATCAGAATGCAAAATTATTATTTATAGTTCTCTTTATCACAGTTCGAGAGAACATACAATATCACAGTAATTTCACAGTCATACTGTTATAATTAATTACTAGTTAAATTTATTACAGCACAAGACTGGACAGTTTATTTAATTAAACGGATTCATTCTTTTCTGGAATTAATTCTTTTATTTTTAATTAATAAGATACACCACATGCAAACACTCAACGTCTAGCTGTCAAAAAAAACCACCAACAGCTGTGAACTGATTAGACATATAGTCGAAATATGAGTTACATGGGTAGTAAATTTTTTTATTTTTAATTAACCACCAATGCGGCACAGACACACAAATTTGTTTTAAATTTGAACTAATGATTGTAGCTATATAAAAACTGAACTAACTGAACGTCAAGGACATTTTTACTCAATACAAATGCAATCAATATAATTTTATGTTTTTGTTAAACTTGCTCTAACACAGTACAAACATATAGATTCTTTTTTTGTATAAATTGAACTAAGATTTACATTAATAGAAAAAAATTTACATAATTGATCTAATTGCACAAACAAAAAATTTTTCATTTTTTTCTTAAAAATTTTCACTATTTAATTATAATACAGGAAACGTGAATCCAACTTTCCTTGCTTTTGATATTCACACGCGAAATGCCACCAGGTATCAGAGCTTTGTTATGAAATGTTGTTATAAAATTAACTAGCACAGCACAAACATATAAATTTGTTCTAAATTGCACTAGTAAATTGAAACTAATTAAAAAAAAAAATCTAATTGCACTATGTAATATTAAATTGATCCATGTTTGACTTTGATCCACCCTTGAAATGTTTGACTAATAGCACTAGTTATTTTAATTTAATTAAAAATTTGCTACTTAAACCGAACTTAAATTAAATAGCAAAAACGTGAATTCAATAAAGAAATCCGATCTTTTTTGATATTCACGAGAGATTTTTTTCAAGCAATGAGAGACAGAAGCTATCTATCGCGTTCTATTTATAGTATAAAATATGGTAGCATCAACTGGTACCATATTTTAATGACTGAAAACCCACTAAGGAATTTGTATCACTAACTTGTATTAGAAAAAATGGGGAAAGAATTATATAAAAAAAGTTATTGATTACGAAATGATTGCAGGAAATCGTACATGGAAATAGCGCGATTACGAATTAATGATATTGAACAACTGTTTAATGATAATTTGATAGCGATTAACGATTACAAACTGAATATAAGAAATTACATTGGGAAATAGCACACAACTGTTTTAGGACAATTTTTTTTACAGAAACTATTGTAGATGGCAATTACGGTTTGAGTATAAGAAACTATGGTTAAAGGAGAAACGAAAACAACCATGAAAACTTCTGTCAATGCAAATTTAATGCATGTGGAAAAGCGGTTCGACTCCCAATCACGAAGTCTGAATCACACTTCATAACACCCATGTGATTTGAATTGGTATCACAGTCGACTATGATATTCAGGTTTTTTATGCTTGGCATAGTCAACCAATTGCACCAATTCCATCGATGGTTGAGAACCAATGCGTCTTACGAAAAGACACAACCGATATCTGGTTTTTCTCCGTAGCTGCTTCAAAACTGGGTATTTCAACAATTAAACCACTCGAGAATAACTCAACCACTTAACCAGAAAATGCATATTAAGGCTTTTTTGTTTTTTTCAGGACCTGTTTTTTCAGGACCTCCTGTACCAGAATGTCCCACCTCTCCATTGAAAGGTCAGCTACTCTATTTTTAATTATGTTGGACGCCTGCATAATTGATATTTTAGTATGCAACTTTTTAGCAAGTGCGGTCCTTAGATTATATGACCTATGGTCCAGATTGATTTGTCAAAACTCAAGCTTCTCTTATGACTGTTATCTTTAAGCCCGAGTTAGCCGAAAATTTTCGTTTTCTGATTTGGAATTTTCCTACATTTGGAATTATTCAAGACATTTTGACGTCCGAGATCACCCAAAACTTTAAATTATTAGGGACCTTAAATACAATTCAGATTTTCGCTAAATGCATTTTAGAGAGATCATATAGAGCTTTATTTTCATAAACGATTCTTTCCATAGCATGTATACCTGGCATTGCCTTCATCAACCAAATAAATATTTCCTTCTTTCATCTAATCTCTTTCAAAAGTTCCTATAAGATTTCTTGTTTGTTTCAAAACATCTTCAAACAGATGTTTTTTTTTTGGATGAATTTTTTTTTGTCTTGGCTGATTATCACATCGATTTATTCAACAATTCTGATGATAATTATCTTACCTGCACTAGCATAGCTTGATTCAACCTTCTTCGGACTCGTCGTTGTCGTCCACTTTTGAAACCTTGCGAAAATTTCACCCAAAATTTTCTGATTTTGTTCTTCAAAACCTCACGGTGAGTTGTCTCGTCATCTATTCGTATAAACTTTGAACTATCACCACAGATAACCCTATGACCTTAAATTAAGGCCGACCTTGGGGCGCGGGACCTTGGTGATTGGTAATTGAGTTTGTTTGATCATCTCAACCCTCGTGCTTTAAGAAGATGTTGTTGCAGATAAACCGCTAGAAGTAATAGTCTGCTCAGTAATACCTGTTTGCCGTAAGGGGCCAAGGTAGTCATCATTTGCTTTACTCCTCAACACTGTACCTTAGCAATTGCTCCTACTTTTATAGTAGTTCTATAAAGTAGTTCTTTAACTTTTATAGTAGTTTTGGTGTAATTTTGTAATTTATTAAATATTTTTTAATTTTTTTTGTTCCACGATATTGGTTGTAAAAGCAGTCGAGTCAAGCAGAGTCGCCTAACTTGATCAAGTCAGAATATTACAGAAGGAGACTGATCCATGAGCTGCACTGTTAGAGAGTTATGAAAATCACAATCAACCAATTGGTCCCACAGCATGGCAGACGCACCACTTGCTTAAGTGACATTGTATGATTCGGGGTCCCAATTTCATATATGTAGTCTGCCCGCCACCGTTGACATTCAAACCCTCGGGAACATCTTTGTTTGAATTATCTCTTCAGATTTTACAGGCATGATTTAAGCAGCCGATATTGTCTAAGTGGCATATCCAGTAAGTCCTATGACAAGGTGATGTCCACTAGAGGGTAATTCATCAATTTGTTGCTATTTTTTGTGATTACGTCGGGGTCGCCAATTTTTATAGAAGTCCATTTAATGTGTCAATAGTAGTGACGTTTTTGTTGCGAAAATAATGCAGTAAAGAATGCAAAAAATGCTATAGTGTTCGTTGCAAAAGCAGTTCGCCTTATTAATTTAAATTACTTTTCGAGTAATTTCGAAACAGAAATCTTAACACCTCATTTTATTGGGCCTTGAACTTTTATAAAATATAAAAAAGGAAACCGTTACCATTATAGATTTATTCTATATGAAATCATGAAATTGGCAAATCCGGCATATTTGCAGTTTTGCTCAAGCATTGTGGGAATGTTCTTTAGGGTTCCAAAGATGATCAAAATCCAAAAGGATTTAATTTTCGCAAGCGCGAGTTCTGGTTCACACAAAACTAAAGCAATTGCAAAGTTTTATTTTTGTGTTTTGCAGTTTTAGCTGTAAATATTTCTCAGAGAACAATGGGTCGCATAAGGTAGCCGACAGTTTTAAATTTAAAAAACTTAATCGGAACGATATATCAAGAAACAATTAAAAGATCATAAATTGTGTCGATACTTGGGACCACACTTTTACAACCAGTGTAAGTCATCAAAGGTGTGCGAAATGGTTGGATGTCAGTTTACATACATCTTGCTTTGTTACACAATTCGTTTGTTACACAACTCGATAAAATACTCGAGTTGTTTTCATTACCGTTAGTGGATCGCGTCTATGCAATGCATCGTCATTTATCAATTCAATGGTATTGTCTGCAATGGCATTATCTGAATCGAATTATGAAATGCAAAAATAATACATTTCGATTCAACAACATGTCAATTTGGCATAACAACGCAAATAAAAAAAAAATAGTATCAACACAACACTTGTACCGGTCATCATGCTGTTCTTGGTATCATTTTTCAATTTCCGTGCTGTAATGAAGCGCTGATTCATTGGCGAACCAATGAAGCGGCGTAGTAGGTCGCGTACCTAGTGAGGTATATTTATAGCCCAGGGACTAGCTTCAATCATTGTGGATCGAGTAAGAAATCCTGCTACTTAAGCACAACTATCATAATGTACGCGAAATACATGATATGATGCGGAAATGAAAAAAAAAAGAAGTGAAAGAATGAGACCCTGGCGACCCCCTTAAGCGAAAGAACCACTATCTCCACGTCCAAGCCCGCTAGTTAACTCATTCACACACTCACACTCTTCATCCACTCACACACTTGCACCCCATCCATACCCACATACACTCACGCTTGCTTACACACTCGCCATCATACACGCTCTCACACACTCACGCCCACATACACGTATTTCTATATAACTACCTAAATATAACGGTACTCACCCTATGATGTGGTCAGATCCCACTCTTTTAGTTTCCGTTCAGCCGATCATCTTCCTCTCCGTTCAATAATGCGATCAAATTTACTTGCTAACTCGGGCAATGGTCGAGTTGATTATAGTTACTTCAAACTTGTGGCAATATAACATGGTTTCGGCCCAATGAATACAACGGCTGTTGAATCTCACGGCTATCGTTAAGAATAGTATGATTCTGTTTGGATCAGGCGAACATAAGTGAGATCGAAAGCATGTCGGCAATAATATACTGTTGATTTAGTGTGTGTATAATGTTGAAATTCAAATAAGGAATGACTGTTGAATTGAGTTCCGGTAGACGAATGCCAATAATAAGGTGTCATGCAAATTTAATTCGAGATTGTATGAATGTCGGTAACAATCTAGTGTTGAATCAGGTGAATAAAGATAATATAAAATGATGAAATACTGTTGAATTTAGTTCAGGTAGACGAATGCCAATAATAATGAACTGTTGGATCTTTAAGCTGTAGTTGAAGTCGAAGGAATGTAATAGTTGTAATACTGTAGAAGGATAAACATTGTTGAGGCTGAATGAATGTAAACGTGGTTGAATTCGAGATTAGATGAGAGCAAATAATGATACAGCTTGAGTCATGCGACTCTAGTTGAGACCGAATGATTGTAATTACAGTAATACTGTTGAATGATGTGAAAACTGTTGAGGCTGAATGAATGTAAAGGTGGTTGAATTCGAGGTTAAATGAAAGCAAATGATGATACAGCTGGAATCATACGAATCTAGATGGCCGACACCAAGGTTGAATCAATCGGATTATGTAGAGTATATTACCTCTATACGCTGCCTACAATCGCCAAGCACACTATCCGTACACCTAAATCTCTACTTTATTGGTAATAGTTAGAACGCAGTAGCCCACAGTTTTCACACCCACGATACTGACTATCAACAGGACCCTTCCGATTTGCGTTAGCTTTGCAACACAAAAAAAAACAGTTGTTCCTTTGTTCTCTTGGTTTTATATTATATACCTGAATCTAAAGTCTTTACTTACTTAAAAGTATAGCGGTATTACTCTAATTGGACGGCACATGAACAATTTTCTATTTTTTTTATCTTTCTTTTATTAGTTCAAACACACATATAAATTTTAAAATTAATAATTTTTCTTTTTTTTTTGCTTACGTAACACTTCCAACAGGAAAATTGTCCTAATTTTTTTATAATTTAACTACATCACACAAGCAACAAACATCAGTTATTAAACCGTTTATCAAAAAAAAGGTCTTTAGGCTTTGAGTTTTTATTACTTAATCTACTTGGACAGCACACGAAGATTTATTCTATGTTTTCTTTGATTTTTTTTTCTTTCTTTATATTCTTATCGTATATATCTATATACATCAATAATTTAGTTGTCACACAAAAAAAAAAGATTCAACAAAAAAAAAATGAAAATTTGGACTAAATAAATGTTGACTATATTATTCTAGAACAAATCGGTTTGTATTGGTAATTCTTTACTGTTTCTTTCAACTGTATCAATATGTACAAATTATCAAACTGTTCATCCAACAACAGCTGTTTTCTGGTTTTACTATTGAACTAACTGGACAACACAAGAACAATTTATCTAGTCCCGATTCTTTTTCTTTAAATTTTCCAAATATATATATGCACAAATAAGTTGGCTATCACGTATTAGTTCCACACAAGAAAGAATTTGACTATTTCGGTTTAAGTACAACATGCATAACTAGATTTATTGCTATTCGTATTTCTTTTCGCGTGACGTAAAAGAAGGTATTTACTAATACCCGGTTTAACATAAAAACATAAGGTTTTCCACTATTTCGTTTAGATCTAGTACACCAGAACAATTTACTAATTAACTTTTGGATTTTTTTGTTTTCCTTTTATAAAAGCAAAGATGATATAAGCACACCAAAACAAAAAAAAACCTTACTTGAATCGATGGCCCGCCATTGTTGAGAAAAGAAAGTTTTCTCGGTTTTTCTGATGTCCAAGGCTTCGTATGTAACGCAACGTCACGGCCTTTAGTTTAGTACAATATGTTCACTATAGTTGACCTTCCAGACTCATAGATCTCTAAACTGGACGAATCTACAACACATTACTTGGTGTATTTTGTACTTGATAAAAGACGTTTCATTGGAAATCAAACAATGTGGATTAAAATAAACACTACTGTTTCTAATTTTGAAAGAAAAATCATCAATATACCCCATTAAAAGGTAAAATTGACTACCTCCAACAAATTATGTGTATCAACCATCTGACACAAGATAAATTAAATATGTCAAAAAATAATCGGAGACTAAGAGACCTCTCATGGTAAGTACTGCTATTTATAGACGGGGAAACAACCCGAATTCGATCAGTTTGGTGCGGAATATACCACAGTGGTGAGATCAACCACAGTAGGGGTTTAATTTATAGCATCATAAGAAATTTGCAAGAAAACTGAAAACAAATGGAAAAAACTTAATAATCGATAGGTTTGAAAATTAAATTGAGACGATGTTAAGGAAATCTATATGGATATAGTGGAACTATGAATATAATTTGGAAAAAGGAAATTACACTGAAGAAATATTACACAACCGTTTAAGGACAATAAATTTTTATGGTGGAAACCATAGTAAATGATGACCATGGATTGAGTATAAGACTAGGTGTGCAGGACAGAATGAAAATGACTATGACAATTTCTGTTAAGGCCAACTTAGTGTATGGGGGACAGTGGTTCGAACTTCAATTAAGGTGTTTGAATTACCCTTGATAACAGTGCATTGTCTATTAAATCAGCGTTTCCACAAACGCAATCGCACAAAATTATCTTTGCAACGGCCGCTGTTTAAATTACACTTAATTATTATTTTTGCTATCGCTGACATTTAATAGTTGAATGATTTCCAATTGCACAACAAATGTCCAACAGCATACAAAACAACAATAAAACTGAAGTTGGATGCAAGCCGACAAACCGTTGGTGTGATACCTATATATACGCTTGATGTACTAGTCTGTTATGCGACAGATTGTTATTCCTACATATGGAATGATGTGCTACTGTCTTGTGCTACAAATATTTTTTTACCATTATTATGCTAACCCAATTTTTTATCCGCGACCGGGCAACTTTGTACTACCATTGCTTTAACACTATCTTCGTCGAAAGAAATGCACAGGAAGTTTAAATTGACAGAGGTTTTATCAATGTGCTTTGGTCTTGGATGATTATCCAAGGATAATTATCCGTCTTAACCGCACTAGCACAGCTTAATACAACGTAGTTTGGACTCGTCATTTTCGTTATCGTAATCATTTCAATGGCACCCTTGAGACATTATCACCAAAAATCTTGCCGTTTTTGTGTTTCTGTTAACTGTTTCTTTGTATTGGCTTCGCTATTTCTTCGTTTATAGGACCTATACGAAGGCTCACCTTGAATTCTGTTAATCGGTAGACTTCTCTGTTCAATTGTCTCAGCTCCCATGCTCAAGGGAGATATTGTTGCAGAGAGGCCGCCAGAGATAGTTGCCTTTTCTGCAATAACTTGTTGTCATGAAGTGTCAAGCTAGTCAACCCTACCTTTTCTCCATTTTCTCCTTACTGAACTACATCCATTTTTTGTCTCCCACTTTTTTCAACTGTTACTGTGGTTCTATAAGTTTGGTTCGCCGAAAATTTGCTGACCACCGAAAGTAGATGTAGAGTAGATGTAGAGTTCACAGAGTATACATCTGGTTCTGTGATGGTTTTTTTATGTTTTGAGCTTTCAAAATTAACCAAGTCACAATACTACATGGAGACACTGACCTTTGAGCTGCACCGTTGGCGACTGAAGAAGATCACCACCATCTCTCATCACGGCCGGATTAAGTGAGAGTGTAACGTTTAGGATGCCTATTTGATATTCAGGATCTGCCCTGCTAGCGCTTGTATTATTAGTAAGCAATTAAATTAGAAGACAGGTTACGCTATCTAACACCTACGACTCACCTAGTAGTTAACATTCGAACCCCCATGTGATATTAAAGATTAAATTCTCGTTTCAGATTTTGCCGGCATGAATACGTAGCCGATATTATCTAAAGGTAATTGTATCCAGTTAGTCACCTCGGCACTAAAAGGCTTTATGTGCATGAGAGGGTAATACATGAATTTGTTTCTATTTTCTGCTATTCCGTTGGGGTCACCAATTTTTCAAAAAATCCACTATTAAAATTATAATTTTTGGATTAGTCAACGAAGTAATGTGCAAAAAAAAGTCAGTGAGGCTATAAGGTTTGTTGCAACAGCAGTTTAACTCATTAGTTTCGAAAAGTTCACACATTTGATCAAAACAGATTCAGTTATAACAAAAAATTAGCAAAATATTTATTGGAAACAATTTTAAACAAAGGATATTTGTTCAGTTTTTTGAAACTGTTACCGTAAAGTGATTAAAGTTGTAAGAATTGTAGTTTGTGCTTCAAAATATTTATTTTATGAGGATATGGAGTAACTCAAATGTTCAAAAATAAATGTTTCTTTATTGATTGTTTTTGCTTGCAGCAAATTATTTTTCTAGTAATTTAAAAACGCAAGTTTCAACACCTCATTTTATTGGGCATTGAACTTTTATAAAATACAAAAAAGGAAACCGTTACCATTATTAAAAACGAAATTCATATCAATTTACCTCACATCACTTGCAATCAACTCACTATATATATATATAATTATTTTATTTTCTTAAATCATTAAGATTTGTACACATTGATTGTTTTAAATTATACACTTCCAATTCCTCACAGTATTCTTTTGAATTATAATTTTATTATAATTCTAAGTATTTCAAGTACATATGATTATTATAATTTAATTTTTATAACTGAAAATCAAAATCATTAATTGAGTGAAAATTGTTTTACAATTTTTTGCACTTTTGCACCATCGTCTTTAGTTTTATTGGTTTGTAATTTCTGGTTCGTTGCGTTGATGAGTGATTGGATACACAATCATTGATATTTTGACAATATCTCTTGTGAAAGTTTTAAATTTAGATTTCACATGCTCCATTTAGTTTTAGTTCAATCAAATATATTCAATGAATTCTATAAGTTTGAATTTAATTTTTGTTTTGCTTTACATTGAATTAGATCATGTGTTACAATTTGTTCTTTCACTTAACAGGAATTTAAAACGTTTTAATACTAATTAATTTATAAATAAATAATTTTGTAATAAATTTTTCTTTTGTTATATTATGTGTTGGTTGATTGGTTAATCAAGTGATAAATTAATTATAGTAAAAGAACTAATTTTCCGTTTGATTTAAAATTTTAATAAATTCAATAAAACGGAAGAGTTAACACTATGTTCATTATTTATAGGGGTTATACGTAATGGTTAAAATTTAGTATAACAGATTTTTGTTTCCGTGTCTGATATGTCACATCATACATCAATCCTACTTTCAAATCTTCAGACATCTTTATAAATAAAACCTTTTCATAAAAATCTATTTTTGTGAATTAAAATTTCTCCAGATATTTCTATTTGTTGTTTTCGTTTAAATCACAACTCAAGATATTAATATAAGATGAGATAATTTCTGTCTGTGAACATTAAAAATAAAATTTTTTAAATCGAAAAACTATATACACAGATAATTGCATTCAGACAGTAATTATGTTTTATTCTGTTAGATTTAGAATTTAAAATTTTGCAATCTTTAAGTAACAGTAGATCTAAAACAAAAACAACCGAAAAAAAATAACAAAATTAAATTAAAATAAATATAATTAAATTACAAATCAACAAATCAAGCGTTGCAGATTTTTTGAAATTATTTTTAATTAAGTTTCTTAAATTAATTAACAAACCATTTGCGTTTTTTTATTTTTTATTTCAATGCGAATTTTATTAGATCGACACATTTTGGTCGTTTCAAAATTTTCACGATTTTCACAAAAGCGAAAATAACAAAAAACAAAATAAAGACATAAAAAAAAAAAGAAAATATTAAATGTATTTTCTTATAAATTTTCTTAAAAGAAGAAAAAAAAAATGAAAATTAAATATTTAAAAGTCCATTTGGATAAAAGCCTTTTTTCCCTTGTAACTCTGCCGTTGTGTTGCCTGTCATGAAATAAGAAAAAAAGTGAAAAAATAATTTTAAATGAAAATGGAAAATATGTGCTGAAAATTTAGAACGACTATTCGTTGTTTGTGTGAATTTGGTAAATTTATATAATATTGGAATGTATCGTATGTTCGTGATGTTTTTTTCATACAACCAGATGCAACCTACTGCAGATACGTTATGACATTTTTTTTTCTATAAATTTCTTAAAGGTTACACAACAAACTTTGTACTCAATAGAATATAAAGCTTCTAATTCAATTTAAATGTTTTGTTTGGATTTTCTTCCAAATTTCCAGAAACATTTGATGTTATTTTATTATTCTTTTTTCATCGTAACTTAAGAAAAAAGAACTCAAGAATTATAATTATAATTTTCATTAAAAGAAACCATTTCAAAATCATAACAAAAATATTGTAAGTCGATTGGGTAAGTGTTTCATTTTGATTTGTTCTATAATAAAAAAAATTATTTTTTTAAATCCGTTTATACGAAGAAATGTTATAGGGATTCCTGAGTGTATTCTTTTATCCACTGGCTACAGTGAGACTCAACATATGAAATGCTAGAAAGGAAAATAGAAAAATATTAAAATATTTAGTTATTGCAATTTTGGTACTTTCTTATAACGCGGGAGGGATTTAAGAAATACATTTTATTTTTATGTCAATTTTTAAAAGAAATGTATGAACTTTGATCGCTTTGATCTGGTTAAATTAAGTAAGCCGTAACAAGACGCCGTAATAGTTTTGATTACTAAAATTATAAATGAAAAATAAATTATTTTATATCAAGTCATGGGCAAGCAAAGTGTACAAAGACAAAGAACATCAGCTGTCAAGATTGTCTGGAACAACGCTTACATTCTGTAAGAATGTCCTTTTTTCTTAATGGTTCCACTAAATCTATTCGAGTTCATAATTTTCTTAGTTTAGAGCCCTACCTAGGAATCGATTTTTGGGAGGCGCTTGGTATCATTCCTTTCTTTGTCAGTAAACTAGAACGAAATGAGTTTGATAACTCTAAAACACATGACCTCACCTTTGACCAGTCTCAGGAACTCGAGAAAATGTAGGATTTTTTTCTCTTCTTTTAAGTCTCATGTCTTGGAAAAACTTTTTCAAGATCTATGTCAAGCTTGATCGAATCCTTCAAATGGGAGTGGTCAAGGAGAGCTCAAGTTCATAGTGCTCACCAGTGGTATTGAGTTAGAAAGCCTACTGTAAAAAACGGTTGTGTTTAAACTCACCTCGTGTCAATTTCCTGACCAAAAGGGTTGTTATCCTCTTGATCATAAAATTTCGAGTATTATGCGATCTCAAAGAGAAGCAAGACAGGTTGTGATGAAAACGTTTTCAAACTTCAACGGAAACCATCTTCACTATCTTCACCGCTAACTGCCCGCTGCCCAGATATAATGACTGAAATTTTGTCTGGTTTTTTTACACAACACGGTCACTTCTCTCTACCTCGTGGGCTGCAAATTGAGAGAAACTCCATTTCAACTGTCACCGCTAAAGAGGTCCTAAACGTGTTGCTCAGATTATCCGTTAATAGCACGCCCAGTCTAGACGGCATCGCAAATATCGTTCTAAAAACAGTAATAAAGAAGAAGTTAATGATATTCACGAATATCTATACTGCGTGCCTGAAACAAGGGATATTTCCTGAGTAATGAAGCACCGGCGCTTTGTGTTTATACCAAAAGGTGACAAGCCACCAGAAAAACCCTCGTCCTACAGCCTAATGTGCATTCTGGACACAACTGGAAAGATATTTGAAAGAATTATTGGTAATTGATTTGAGCAACATATTGAAGGCGAGTGGACCCTATTTGATCGGCTGTTTGGTTTCAAAAAGAAACCCTCTACCATTGATGAAATCTCTGCAGAATGTGAGATAGCGCATAAAGCTTTCAGTGGTATAATATGGCTGGAGGGAGAGAAACCAGTTGTTACCCTCGATGTTAAAAATGCCTTTAACTTTTCTAACTGAAACCAAATCCTGAGAACTCTAGACAAACTGTACGTACCTGACTACCTATTACGAATAATAGCCAGTTACTCCATAGGAAGAACTCTTAGCTATTATATCGAAGTAGGTCCCAAGAAGTACAATATAACAGGAGGAGCACCCCAAGGATCGGTCCTTGGTCCACTGTTATGGAACATCATGTACGATGGCTAGAGCATAGCATCCCGCGTTAGAGCATGGCTGAACAACACAGAACTAGAGTTGGCCGATCTCAAAACCGTATTCGTACTAACGAGTAGAAGAAAAGTGGTGGAAAGTATCGATAGCCAGGCTGGTGAACAGATCATAACATCTGGCCAATACCTGAAGATTCTTGGAGTCGTTCTAGATCAGAGACTCAAGTTTAGAGACCACCTGATGTACGCTGGTGACAAAGATTTATTGGCTTTCCGTATAGCAACACAAATTATAGTGAACGACGAACATGCGAAGACTTCATCATGTACCTAAATGACTGTCAAGAGGCAAGAGATATGGGAAGCTTCCACCAACGAACGATGGACCTTTGTGATGATCAATAACGTAAAAACATGGACAACAAGGAAACACGGTGACGATAACCATCATTTGACACAGATGATCTCAGGCCAGGGATGTTTCCGTGAGTACTTATACAAGTGTAAGCACGTAACGGACTCAAACTGTCTCTACTGTGAGGATAGGGCCGAGAACGCTGAGCACGTGCTAATCGAATGTGGAATGTAACGCACAAAAACTTATTGAGCAGCATATGGGAAAGTCAATCATTGCGCAAAGCCTCATGCAATTTATGCTAAGCTCAAGACAACTGAGACATAACGAATGAGATCATCACAAGTTTGATGAAACGACTGAGACAAAACGAACGACGAGCAGCCATGCTCAACACTACGTAGCAAAACCATGACAACACAACATTATAAACGAGATTTTACTACAATCAACCCCTGCCCTGCAAAGAAATGCCTTAATTGGTGATACCGCAAGAATACAATAAGACCACATGATCAAGGAAGATATTTTTACCCGGTTAAAACCCACGTGCAGCATTTAGTAAGTCTTTTTCGTGAATTTTTGAAACTTTTCATCTTCCTACGAAAAACAAACATATGCGACTGACGAAAACCTGCACAACGAAGTAAAATTATTTTTTTCAATGGAAAACTTTAGTGTACGTCAGATAAAAAAGCCTCTCTAAACAATTAATGTAAAACGCACTCATTAAATCCTCGAAACAACCACCTGAAGGGAGGCCAAGTTGCGTTTCCAGATAGTTATCAGATGACTTAGTGGAGGTCTGTCTGTCTCGATTGGAAAATGAAAAACCATCCATTGCCTCCAGCCAAAATCAAAACATTAATCCAAGAACATGGTACCCAAAAATATGTGTGCCTAAAAACCTAAATAAGTCTGATAAGTTCGAATAGTTTGGGATGCAGCAGTGACAGTTAATGAAATTTCACTTAATTTAAAATTACTGAATTGTCCAGATCTACTATCTACATTACTTCAGATTTTTTATCGATTTCGAGTACACCAAATTGCACTATGAGGAGACATTAGGGAATGTTCCACCGATTTTTATTATAGAGAAAGACCAGATGTAATTACAAAATTTATGGAGGATATAATCGAGAATTCAGTGTCACATGTTCTCCGTGTTCTCCACAGAACCTTAAGAATATAAATGCAAAATAGGTAGAGGATGGAAATCCCAATACTGCCAAAGCAATATACGACCACCAGTATGTAGACTACTGGTTGGATAGTTTAAATTGACGATCAGGCTATATTTTTTTTTTTTTTTTTTTTTATTCAATGTTAGGCATGTTTAGTGTTAACCAATATAGATCAACGTCTCTGAATATCCGAAGATACCATGCTATATGAGTTGTAAACGAGGTCAAACACCTTGCACGTGGACGATCGATTCAAATTCAGGCTATATAAGTCGATCAGTTGATCACTGAGTTTCAAATTAAAATTCCAAATCATAAACCCTAGACGAGAATAACGCTGAGTTTAGTAAAAAAAATTCATCTTTTTCCAGGATACAGGTGATGATTTACGATCCACTTGATTGCATTTTTCTGCGACAAAACCAACATGGCTATCATCGGTAGCCCGGGATCAACCGATAGGCGATGTTCAATATGTTAAGTGGATTCGATAGATTTATATTCTTCCGTCACTGGAGGATATCAAAATAACGCGTTGTTATACCCTAAATACCTTAGCTGTAATTAATGACATCCAGAACCATACGTTCGTCAATGCGAGGAAAAATGTCTCTAAAGTTACGACATACTTTATAATTGTAAGCTCACGTGGAATTCAAATCAGTCTATAGTATTTATAGCCAAAAAAACTAATGAACGTTGGGGAATTAATTTTTTCTTTCGTTATTATTTGTCCCCACTAAAAAAGTCGTTACTAATGATTGGTACTAAAATGGGAAAATAATTAAAAGCAGAAAAATTGACTATGAAACGATTGTAGGACATCTACATGGGAATAGCGCAAGTTATTATAGTACTGTACTATGCTAATTTTATAGCAACTAACGATCACAAATTGAACATAGGAATTTACATTGGGAAATATCACACAACTGTTTTAGGATAATAATTTTTTTAAAAGCGACTACAGTAGATGATGACTATGGATTGAGTATAAGAACCCAGGTGTAAAGGAAAAATGAAAACAAATATGAAAATCTCTGTCAAGGTAAATTTGATATGTGTGGGACAGTGGTTCCAATTTCAATCAAAGAGTTTGAATTACCCTTCATAACAAAAGATGCAAAAGTAAAACGACTTGCGATCCGACGAATGGAACGTCAACATACTGTACTAGGAGTCAGACCAAAATTACAAGAAAAATATATTGGACTGATTCTGTAGATGTTTTGTGCCGGCTTAGAGTCACATAACTCAATATAGTGCCAAATGCGAATATGTGGAAGGATAACAACCCGATCACATCTGGAAGCTGAGGGTTCACAGATGCAAAGTTGAGAAAAAACGACTCGCCACACCAGAAAATGAAATACAAAACGTGATAGTTCGCAAAGGATCAAAAAATTCATCAGTATTATATCTATATTTGAGAGCAAGCTTATGCTCTGAGATTTTTCTTCGCTATAAAGAAAACTAAGCCAAGCGAAAATTTATTACTGTCACAAGAAGAAGAAATTTTCGCTTCGAAAGAGATTTATCGCTTGGTCCAATAAAAATGATGTCAGCAGTTCTGGATGGAAAGAAAATCCTTAGGATGAAATGTAAATCAACATGCTATAAATGTAATTGGGTACGGTGGTATTCGTTCCACCAAAGATATCGCAACAAAAATCAATAAACTGTAGTCAACGAAATTCGTCAACAATATGCTATCTCTAGCCTCCGCAAAATTGTAAAATAAGTCAAATCTGTTTGTCAAACATGCAGGAACGAGAAAACTGCCAAGTTGTTCTAAGAACGGGTGTTTTACCTAAAATTAGGTTGGTAGTGTTCACAATAGATATTTTCGTCTTCATAAAATGATAGCAATTGATTCAGTTTTGACGGTTTTTGTCCCGTTATATATTGCAATCTGCTTATTGCGACTAAATTTGTTTATATCTTTCTTAATTTTTTTGCGAGATAAAAAGGGGTTAACATAAGGTTTTGGAAATCCAGCCCCTCAAATGGATCACCAATCTTGGCAGATAACATGTTATTTGAAAAATAAGCAACAATATTTTGTTTGGTAGGTAACTGTCACGAACGCTTAACTTTTTACGGTTTATGTTCAGTTTTATGTAGCAGCTTTTGAATTGTGCATCAAAAATATTATTTTTTGTATGACTTATCATCCATTATACGCCTAACTAACCCCGGTTCGTCTATCTAATATATAGTTGTAAATCAATCTTCTCGAAAAATAATGTAAGCATGCATTTGCATTCGATACGCTTAAATTTAAGTTGAAAAATATGGAGGGGCTGAAATCTCACAGCTCTGAGATATCAAGATTTCGGTCTGGGTTAAGTATTTTGATATAGTTTTCGGCAAAAAACTTTTATGAGGACATGGTTTTTAGTTTTGAGCAGCGATGTATATCAAACATAACTCTTTGTTGTATTTTTTATCTCTGTTTAAAAATTTATTACAAAACTAACACGAAACATTAATACGTTGCCGGAAAATCATAATCAAAATTCCAAAAAATATGTTAAATTAAATAAAATCAAACTTTTTCAAAATTCCAAAAATATTCCAAAAATTAGAATAAAATCAAATATTTAAACTTTTTTCTAAATTCCAATAACAATCCAAAAATTCTTAAAAATTCAAACTTTCTCCAAAATTCTAAAAATATTCCGAAAATTCTTACAAAATCAAAAATTAAAACTTTTTCCGAAATTCTAAAAATATTGCAAAAATTATTACAAAATCAAAAATACAAACTTTTTCAAAATTTCAAAAATATTTCTAAAACTGTAACAAATTCAAAAATTTCCATGTCCAATTTCATTTTCAATTACATTTATGTCATAAAAACAGCTACATTTTTTTTTCCAAAAAATTTGCTAAAAAAATCAATGAAATCATTTTTGACACACTTGACATTATTTTTTTGACAAACTTATAATACCATAATTCTCTATAATATTAATAAAATTTCATGTCATACACACTATTAATTTTATTTTTTTCTAAAAAACTTGGGTAAAAAATAAATAAAAAACCTTGCTTTTGACACCAGTGTTGCCAGATCGCGGGAATTTTTTCCCGTTTGCGGGATATTTCATAGAAAACGGGAAAGCGAGTAAAACTTGGAAATTGCGGGATTTTTCACATAAAATAAAAGAAGTGTTTTAAATTAAAGCTTATTTGGAAATGTTTGCGCTAACCAATTTTTTACCAGTTTCAGAAAGATGTCGATCACCTGATAATTTCACTTAAATGCATCGGCTTGAGTATTGTCAAATTCGTGATGGAATTTCAGTCTGATGTTCGAAAACCCCAAAGCACCACCATGTTATCAGAATTTCAGGAATATTTAGACCCTGTGAAACGAAAAATAAAATCACCTGGAACTACAAGTTGGTTCTTTATGCATCCATACATTTTAAACATATTAAAAAAATTGGGATGTTTGGCATCACTATTTTATTTCTGAGTAGTTGCTTTCGTATTACAAATTTTCGTATTACAAAGCCTTACAAATTTTTGAGAGAATAAAATTCATTAAACACGTACCCAATACATACAACGTTTTATCCTTCCGATAAAGTAACATTTATTCAAAATCAATTATTTTAAAATTGATTGATTGAAAACAAGTAAAACGAATAAAGGAAAACAATGAATTTTTTACATTTTTTTGAATTTTTGAAACATTTAAATAAATTTAATTCAATTTCGATATCTATTTAATTATTTGGTATTTTGAAAATGAAAAAACCTACAATGAAAGACATAAAATTTAATACTAATGAGAAACCAAAAAACAATCTTTTGGAAATTTAGTTCAATTTAATCATAGTAGCCTTTGCCTTTGTTAATATTCGAGAGAGGGACATGCGCTTCAGTTTGAATTTACCGTTTTTTATATAATCCGAACGAAAATGTTTGCTTTTGATTTTTTTATAAAATGCAATCAAATTTTTATGAAATACAATCAAATAAATTGTTTTATTGTGTTCCGCCACATTCAGTACAGAATAAAATTTGCAGCTGTTTGTTTTATTCTATTAAGACTAACATAACGTACACAAATATAATCGTAAAAATATGGAGGGGCTGAAATCTCCAGCTCTGAGATATCAAGACTTCGGTCGTGGGATTTAAGGATTTTGATATAGTTTTCGGCAAAAAACTTTTATGAGGACATGGTTTTTAGTTTTGGGCAGCGATGTATATCAAACATAACTCTTTGTTAAAGTACAAGTATTTGTTTATCTCTGTTTAAAAATTTATTACAAAACTAACACGAAACATCAATACGTTGCAGGAAAATTATAATCAAAATTCCAAAAATATTGTTAAATTAAATAAACTCAAACTTTTTCAAAATTCCAAAAATTAGAATAAAATCATATATTTAAACTTTTTCTAGATTACGATAATATGCCAAAATTTCTTAAAAATTCAAACTTTTTCCCAAAATTCTAAAAAAATTGCAAAAATTATTACAAAATCGAAAATTGAAAATTTTTTCAAAATTCCAAAAATTATAATAAAATCAAAAATTAAAAATTTTTCAAAATTCTAAAAATATTCCAAAAATTCTTACAAAATCAAAAATTAAAACTTTTCCGAAATTATAAAAATATTGCAAAAATTATTACAAAAATACAAACTTTTTCAAAATTTCAAAAATATTGCAAAAATTATTACAAATTCAAAAATTTCCATGTCCAATTTCATTTTCAATTACATTTACGTCATAAAACAGCTACATTTTTTTTTTTGCAAAAAATGAATTAAAAAATAAATGAAATCATTTTTTGACACACTTGACCACATTTTTTTGACAAACATATAATGCCATAATTCTCTATAATAATAATAAAATTTCATGTCATACAAATAATTAATTTTATTTTTTTCCAAAAAATTGGGTAAAAAATAAATAAAAATCTTTCTTTTGACACACTTGACAACATTTTTTTGACAAACTTATGATGCCATATTTCTCAATAATAATAATAAAATTTCATTTCCAACAAACAATTAATTTTATTTTTTTTCCAAAAAATTAGGTAAACAAATAAATAAAAATATTTCTTTTGACACACTTGACAACATTTTTTTGACAAACTTATAATGCAATAATCTAGTTCTTGATTTAACATACCAATTCCTACCATCAAGATTTCTCCAAATTTGATGTTCCTACTCGTTATCACTTAAAAATTTTTAAAATCACTCCAGCGGTTTTCCCTGCAGCGTAGGTAATGACGAACGGTCGACAGACAGACATACGTTTTTTTTTGCTTTTTTAGAATCAGTAGGTCCTTAAACGTCGAGAATTGCCAAAAAAAGTGTTGGTAAGAATTTCACTTTGTGCTAATGAATGTAGTACTTAGGTCTTTCAGACCGAAGTAATTACTTTCGCTATAAAAAGGCGTGTTTCGCATTATGTCATTTAATTATTATTGATGTTGACAGGTATTTCTGCTGTAACGAACATTTGCATATTTATCTTGAAAATTCAAAGTCAGTTTGTTTAATGTTTAGATTATTTTACAATATGATGTTAAAGTTTTGTATTGGCACCAAAAAAAAAAATTTAAACCCACCATTTGACTATCTTGTGACACACACGTGGCAGTATTAGAGGCATAATACCATTTCTAATTAATTTTACCCTTTATAATTTTGAAATTATTAAAATTAAATTTAAGTGCTAGATGACAAAATCAAATTGTTAATTCAAATGAATTTATACGCTATCATCAAGTAAAAGCTTATAACTGTTTTAAACAAAACCCTTTAATTTAAATTGAACTGCGAAGTATAATCATAACGATGATTTTTACAACAGCTTTTTGATTAATAAAGTTTTCAGTTTTTTTATTCATAAAACGGTTCATTGAAAAAATATAACAAAAGCTTTATAATCATAGCATGTAGTTTCAAGATTAATCCGTCCTCTATAATCATCAACATCATCATCGTAGTAATAATAATGTTGTTGTATTCTGTAAAAAGGGTGTGTTTATTCCTACCGATGTAATACTTGTTCAAAATTAAGTTTAACATCAACAGAATAGAATTAAAAATTATTGTTAACATGGACCATTTGTTGAACAAGAAACCTATGGTTTATCGTATTCCATTCAAAACGAAAAGAATTTAAGTTGAAAAGAAACTCAAAATCCACACTCAATTATCTTCAACCCCATCGAAAAAATCCACTTTTAAAAGAATTCATCACACCACCATAATGCAAATAATTAATTTAATCCAATTTATAACCATCGTCACATTCTTAACCCAACAACAAATTACATTCAAATCATCATGAATAAAAAAAAAAGAAGGGAATTCACCAAATGTTTTAAATAAATTAAAATTAAACAAAATAAAAATAAGGGTTTGAAAGGGTTAAATCATTTTTTATGTTTGATTACCATTATTATTTTGCATGAGTTTAATTCCGAGTAATTTGCTTAAATAAATTTTATTATTATTATTTTTTTTTTAAGTCAATTAATAATGATTTAATTTTTTTTTATGGATAATAATTATATATGTTTTTTATTTCTTTTTGAAAATGATTAGAATTATAATAAAATTTCCCTTAACATTTTTTTTTATTTTATATGTGTGACACATTTATTTGCATGTCATTTGTACATTTGTCATTTTTTTATTATTTTATTATTTATATATATGTTAGAGGTGTACCAGAAAGTATTTCATTGTTTTTTTTTATATATTTAAGAATACGTTATGTTTTTAAAATGTAAATTTTAAAGTTATTAATATAAATTCAAATCATCTGCTGATTTGAATTATTTTCACATAATTTTCTAAAGAAACAGATTTTTTTTCTTTTTATCAAAAAACTCCCTCCCACGAGTTACTCAAACATAATATTCTCGAACCTACCATTTATATATTATAAATTTCACATTTTATTTACTTTACTATATGAAACTATGAAAATAATATAAACATAAATATTAATGTAGAATTGTAGTTTCAACAAAAAGGAAGTTTGTGTATGAGATTATAAATTATAAAACATATGTCAAACTGTGCGACATATAGAACAGACCAAAAAAAAAAAAAACTAAATGAAATTAAAAATATGAATTAATAATAAAAAATTAAAGAATAAGATTAATTTATTATGTTAATTAGTGTGCTATTGAATGAATTATGAATGGTATGTCAATTAGTGTACTGCTGGTAATACGTAGTGTTCTAAAATTATTAGATTGATTAAGTTTACGATTTCGTTTAATTAATTGGATAATTAAATTAATTTCTATTGAAATTTTAATTTGAACGTTTTTGGAAATAACGTTTTGGGTGTGGATGATTGGATATTATATTTAATTAAATAAAATTAAAAAACAAATTTTCTTAGAAACATGGTTAACCAATGAAGTGGCATAGCAGGCCGCGCACCTGGATGATATTATTTTGGCCCCAAACTAGCTACAGCCTATGGGATCGAAAGAAGAATACCTGCTGCTTCAACACAAATAATCGTATAGTACGCGTATTTCGAATAAAGACGGATAAAAAAAAAGTAAGTGGGATGAGTAAACTCTGGCGACCCTTTTGCATGAAAAGAACCGCGATCAACCCCATGATTTTCGCCCATTCACACACTTTCGTACTGCATACGCTCTCACATGCACACCCACACGCTCACACCCACACACCCGCACAAAGACACGTACCTTCATACACACCATCACCCATACGATATCTCCAGTATTGAAATCGGTTAAACTTAGAGCTTTTGTGTCATAATTGCTGTATTATCTGCAAAACAATATTCAATAAAACACTTTAATTTATTTTTATTTTAGATCAATCCAATCACAAAAAAAAATAATAATTCAATAAAACAAAGTATATTAACTTACCGGTTTATCGACTACAATTGTTATATATGAATAATTTATTTGTTGTAGTCATACAACCCACACCACCGTTATAAGACACGCAGTCTAATTTATCCAATACCTAGTTATATTGAAAACCAACTAATGGCTTTTCCAAAGAAAAATTTAAATAATTACTTGACAATAAATCTTATGATTGTTAAATGCAGAATTAGTTCTATATATAGGGCTATTCCCATCCACACATCCACATTCACACACTCATGCACCTACATACTACCCATAATCATTCATACCTGTAAATAACAGTATATTAGGACTGACCACATGATGTGGTCTGTGTTATATTTCGTTTCGATTTTTTTTTTTGCATTTCGCTTATGAGCTAGCATAAATAAAAACATGCCGTATTTACAAAAAACAATTTTACTATTACAATTAGATTTGTTAACATGTAACTGAATACAACACTAGAGTCACTTAACAATATGGCCACTATCAGCCTTTAATAATTTAATTATATGGTGTTTAATAATAATAATCTTGGATACAAATAAATAACAAGAATAAATAAATTTTTGTTAATCTAATATCACAAGCCGAGTATTTTGATAAAAAAAACTACCAATTTTCACCATAAAATTAACTAAATTCAATTTTATATCTTGGTTCTTCATAACCACAAAAAAAAACAAAATCATGTGAGAACCAAATTAAAAAATTTTCTTTATTTATTGTCAGACGTCAAAAAACTGAAATCAGCTGATTTCTAAAAATGACAATCGAATAAGAGAGCCTCTATACGCGGCTAGGCGTATTTATAGGCAAACAAAATAACGATCGTGGTAATTTAATTTTTCTATCTTTCGTTAATTATTTCTCCCCACTAAGTGTCTTCACTATTAATCTGTACTAAAAATTGGGAAATACTTATAAACAGAAACTTGGATTATATAACGATTGTAGGAAATCTACATGGGAATAGCGGAACTATGAATTAATGATACTGTACAATTGTTTTATGCTAACCCTATAGCAATTAACGATTGAATATAGGAAATCACAATGGGAAATATCACACAACTGTTTCTGGACAACAACCTTTTTAACTGATACTATAGTAGATGACTATGGATGGAGTATAAGAAATTATGTGTAAAGGAAAAATGAAGATTTCTGTTAGGGCAAATTTGATGTGTAAGGTTCAGTGGTTTGAATTTCACTCATGGAGTTTGAATTACCCTTCATAACAATGTTTCTCGATATAATGTTTTGTTTCTCAAAATCTCGCTTTTATCCACCCCGAATTTTATTTATCGATTTTTTTACAATATAATAATATTACAAAAAACAAAAATTATGTTATTAATTCTCTTTAACTAGTACATATTTGAAAATATTTAAAAGAAAATTAAGAAATTAAATAAAACTTCAAAATACGATAAGATGATAAAAAAAAAAAAAATAAATGAGCACTAAAGAAATTTTTTAGATTTTCTTTTCGTTTCTCATTTTCTCGAGCTTACCATGAAAATTATTTTTTAATTAATTTTCGTTTTTGTATCTTTTTTTTTTTGAATTTATGAATAATTTACATTTAATTATGGAATAGATTTTTTTTTTTAAATTCTATATTAGGGAAAAGGAGATTTTTTTGCTTTTATTATTATAATTTGTAATAATAATAATATCAAAAAAATTTAAAAAAAAGTTTGCCTGACCCATATCATATTTTTATGAAAAATTTTTTTCGTTATTGAAAGATATCACAGCATCCCATCTTACGAGTCAGAAAAGAAAATCAAAAGTTGTATGAGAAATATTGTTGTTGTTTTGGTTTAATGTAAATGGAACTGAAAAAGGTTTATGGTTGTTATTATTGTAATTGGCTAAAAAAATAAAAAACAAATTAATTCTTTCTATGGAGAAAATTGAACAAATTATAAAAATAAAAAACTGGTAAAGGGTTTAGTGTTTTGAGTAAATGTTATTAATAAAAAACCTTTGAAATTGTGTTTAGTGTTGTTAATGGTATTTGTATCGGTGTTTGATCTACCGAATGATATATATTGTGTTTGTGTCACACAGGATATTTGAGATTACCGTTAGTTCAATTAAATATTAAATTGTACAAAATTATGATAAATCAGTCTTAATAAACCTGTGAGAGAATAAAGTCTAAATATTATATCTAGAGTCTTTTAAATTGTGTCTGTTAATAAAATCTGATAGTGTTACCCACAGGTAAAATAAGTTTAGGATATTTCACCGAAGTTTGAGTTATGACATATATTGAACAAACTATGATATAAGCAAAGGTTACTCATCAGCGAACCCCTTCTCTTTCTCACAAACAAAACTGGGCTCCTGATGAAGAAAAACAGTATTTTATGAAATTAATTAAAAGGATATTAATACTTTTCAAGATAGACTGACCTAATACGCATATTTGAAAAAAGTATTTGAACTCAAAGATCTTCTAATGACCAAAAAAATCTGATCATGCAACATATTCTTTTTAAATCTAAAACAGACAGTTTTCACATAATCACACATTCATTTTGTACTATCAGATTCATTTCATAAATAATATCTGTTTATATATGACGTTTCACTGTAATGCATCTTTTTTTTTATTTTTAAACATTTAACAATCATACATTTCGATGTTTTATCAATTGTTTTTTATTATTTTTTGTTAAACAGATATTGTAATATAGTAGATTGATTCTGCGCAGGCGCATTGTTCTTGTCATCATTACTAAGGTGCTCTGTTTTGCAGTGTTATAAATGAGATATGTACGTAATATTATTAAATTGCATACAATTGTAATAGCGCAAAATTTTTCTTGCTAGTTGCATAATTAAACCAATATTTCACACAGCCATATTTAGCGTTTTAAATAATACCTTCTTCTCAGTAACACTAGGAAACATTAAAATAAATAAAGAAATTAGGCACAACTACAAAATCCTACCGATAGAGAGCATGCCGGCTACTTTTTCAAATCGTTTCAAAATATCAGTAAGTGAAATAATTTTCAACAATCTAAATTCTGAAGAAGCAAATTCAATATTAAAATATGCCATGAATTCAACGAAGTATTTATTTATCCGGAGATAAACTACCTATGGCTTACGAACTAACGCATTCAATTAATTTACATCCGTCATAAGTCATATAAATTACCACACGCAACATCAAACGAAATGAATTATTAAATACAAGATATGTTAAAAAATAAAATTAATGAACCTAGTTTATCACCATGAAATTCACTTCTGCTTATGGTTCCAAAAAAGTAACGTAATGATAAAACGAAATGGCGAGTATTAGTTGATTTCCGAGAATTAATTGCAGTAACAGTCAACTGGAACAGGCGAGTTCCAAATCCCAATGATAATCAAAAGACTGCCTTCAGTAGATGTTTTGATATCTTTATAACACCAAATATTTCTTGCAAACTTTACAAAAAATACCAACTTATTTTTAATTTCTTTTTCAGAACCAAAAATTAATCATCATCATTCGAATTATTGGAATTTAAATTAACATTCAAAAACACTCAACTATAATAGCCCGAAATGGTAAGTTAATATTACATGCAAAAAAAGACACATGCGTGTCTTTTTAATATATGATATATTTGATGACATAAAAGAAATAATATTACTCATTTGATCCAAAACCTCCATCAACCCTCACACATATTCCACCCTCGTTTAGATAATTATTCACAACTAATTCACTTTCACATTTACCTTTTTATGTTTTTACTTTTTGTTTAAGTTCAAAAATTTTCAGTTCAATTATTTCCAGAACGCACCCAACCCTTATTAATTTAACGAATACACTCATAAAAACCCTTATTTTTAACCCTTAGATTTTTATTTTGTTTACCACCGAAATCAAGGACAATATTTTTTATAGTATTATTTCGTGTACGGTTCTTTGTTACCGTAGTACTCACTTTTAATGATTGTTTAATTTGACTATTTTTTTAATACAATTTTAATTTTTGTTATAATGGAACAGTAGTTGCAGATTATATCCATCTTGTTGCTTACTAAGCACATTGACATTTTTAATAATCCAACTTAATATGAACTTGATTAGTCCACACCCTTTGTTGTGTTATATGACTCATTTGTAAGTTTCAAACAAATGTTTTGTTCCTTCACGGTTGTTATGTTACTTCACTTTTATATAACTTTTAAATTCGTTGATTGGGGTTGATATTTTTAAGATGAAGTATTTTGAACTTAAGATTTTTATAATGATATATTTTATTTTGTGATACTCAAGAGAATTTTAAGATGGTTGACATATTTTTATTTTTAAGGTTAACAAAAGAATTTAATAATAAATATTTTTTTGTAGACATAGTTTTGAAATCATTAAGCAAGATGAATATGCTTTTGAGTTGACATAGTAAATCAATAGATTGAACGAGAAAGATGTTTTCAAATAGGTCTTTGATTTTGATACAGCCTTAAGGTAGTAGGCTACATCTGTTGTATTTTATGTTAATAATCACTTAAAGTGCATCACGACCTTGTCAATGACTAGACCAAAAAAATTGTTATAATATCGATCAAAAAAGTGTTGCGTTTTTTTAATAGTGATCTCCTCGTCAGCATATAAAAATAGCATAAACTAATAACAAATAGTTGCACTCATTTAAAATGCCGATCGAAGAATCAACATGATAATAACATAAGTTGTTTTATGTATATGCTTGCTTTAATCGCTGCTTTATAATCTCGATTTTTTAGTTAGTGATTTTATTCCATTTCGATTTTCCAAAAAATTTAGCTCCTTGCTTAATTTGAGGTGTTTAAATTTTTTGAGCCTACGCCTTTTTGAGTCTGTGCCTTTTTGAGCCTGTTAAAAACAGTTTTAAGTGTTGTTAATGGTGTTTTTCGCTATCAAAAGGTATCCAAAAGTTATCCAAATATAGGAAAGCAAATTTGAATTCTGCTAGCATATGAAACATGAACCTCTGGAAAGTTTGTGTGGCGTTGCGCAACCCAAATGTCATTTTCATGAACTCATACAGTACAAACGTTTTTATTATCGCTGTTTTTGAATGTCTTGTGGAGTCACGGGTATGGGTTTAGTATCTTTCGTTAAGCTCTCGATAGTCCTCGTACAAAAAATGTTCTTCGTTTTTTTGCTTATTTTTGGGATTGTCCTATGGTGTCTTCGAAGGACAGCAAATCCTGTTATTGACCATAAAGTGAAATTTTTTTTTGACGATTTCTAACCTTTCTCGATCAAGTCTTCGTGCTTTCTTAAAAACGGGTTGGCCTGACGTTTCTATGATATGTATGATATTGTTTTGTTGCATTTTTATTATTTTATGATAGTGTGATGTCTTTGTATTCTCTTAGGAGTGCTGAGAATTGACACTATTCCAACTTGATCGTACTTATATGGGAATTCATGACCTATACTAACACTGCATTGACATGAAACTGTGTATTGGCATCCAAAAACGTTTGTTTTTTAAATCTATAATTAAACCAAGTTGAAAAAGAAAATTGCCCCCAATTATTGGTCTCTTTATTTCTGCAAGAATAAAATCCGACAGGAAAAAACGTCGCAAATTCAAATTCACAATAAGCATTTTAATACCGAATGTACCTGTTGGGGTTCCATTAGCGGCAAAAATTTTGTTTATTTTCTATTTTAAAAATCCCTGTTGCTAGGTATGACTGATAAGTCAGTTCCAGAATCTATGAAAAAAATTAGGTTACTTTGTTTGTCCCAGTTGCTTAGTCGACTGTTTGTAATTACGTCGATTACAACGATCACACTATGAAATCAAAGGATTTTTTTGTTTTTCTATTTGTAAGACATTTGTATGTCATTGTCCATTAGAGATATCTTGTTCGTGAGGTTCGTCTCCACTGTAATGAAGCACTGCTTCGGTGAAGAATCCACGAAGTGGCATAGCAGGCCGCGCACCTAGCGAGATTTGTAAAGCCCCAAACTAGCTTCAGTAAATGAGTTCAAACATAGAAGACCTGATACTCCAGCACAAATGTCGGTATTGTGCGCGTACCACATGGCAAAAACGGATGAAATAAAGAAGCAAGTGAAAGACTGAGACTCTGGCGACCCCCGTATGTGAGCGAACCACGATCATCACGTCCAACCCCCATAAGTTTAACCTATTTATACGTTCTCGCACGTCATTCGCTCACCCACTCACGCACTCACACATATAGACGCACATGCACACAAACATCCATACCTACATCCATGCCCGTACAGCTAAAAATAATATAGTCCCCACAAGTGGCTATAATGAAGATTGCTCTAAAGTTCAAATTATGCTACTCACGCACACATTCATACATCCATACATAGCTATAGAAGCATAAAGTTACTCACCCCAAGGTTAGTTCAGTTCCCACTCCTGTCCCTCGCAAAACCCCAAGGCTAGTCCAGTTCCCACTCCATGTCCCTCGAAAACTTATTCGACCATCCTCTTCGAGTTATTCCTTTTAGAAATACACCACGTCATGCAGCAGGTCGGATGACGACAATAGTTAAAACAATCTTCAATGTTAAGCATGCAACAATCTAAAAAAATGGTTAACTGGTTTTGCCGTTATTTCTTCCGTTGATCCAGCGGTGATTGTGATTGAGTTAATAGTATTATATTCTCTTCTCTCCGGGATTCCTGGCTTGAGATTTGACTCACACAGCTGTATATCTTGTGTGTTGAACACGATGGCGCTTGTAAAGGAGCTAGTGCCTCCAAGGTTTCAATTATGCCGTTTACTCGACGATGTTCCTTTAGCCAGTCAATTATAAATTGACCGGTTTTAATTCGCACACGGTGTCGAAGTTAATCTTTTCCTTTATTACTTGCTGGTTACGGCATTAATTCACACTGTATCACTTAATACAACCAGCGAACTACTTCCACTTCCAAAATTTCTCATTGGTTTGGTTTTATCGAATGAACCAATGATTTGTATTTTATTTGGTTTGAAATAAATTGACATCAACTACGAATTTATTTAGTTTTTTTTTGTTTAATATGCGGTATTTTATTTCACGACATTAACACTAACGTTTACACAATTTTATTATGTAACAATAATCTTATTATCATTGTTTAAATGTACAGTATGCACAATATTCAAATTTAGAAGAGTTAATTATAATTCATTTTCAGGCTAATTATCTAATTAATTCTTAATTATTCTAAGTTAAAATTTTGCCTATTGGTTAGCCACCCATGCAACAAAAATAGCTGTCAAAAAATACAAAAACAACTGCAATCTAATCAGAAAATGAATAGAATAAGCGAGAGTTTTTTGTCTTTTGACGTGACGTGAATTCAAAAAATTCATATTTTTCGATCTTCACGACAAATGATTGACAAGACATAAAAGCTAAAAGACCTCTATCGTCGGATATTTATAGCAGACCAACGGCCGTTTCTAGACAATAACAAAACAATAAGTTTGTTACTTGGGAATTGTTTTCGTTTTATTGTACCCACTAAGGAGATTGCACAACTACTTCGCAACGAACTAAAAAAAATTATGTAAGAGATAATAACGAATTGAATGCAAGAAATTATGTTTAAAACGGAAAAAAAATAACTTCAAAAGTTCTTGTTATTATAAATTAGTGCTTGTGAGAAAGTAGGGCGACTTTAAATTACGAAGATTAGACAACGACTTTGTTACACCACACGCGCTGTTTTTTTACTATTGGGGGTCAGTACCTATGTCGAGAATTCGGCAAGATATTTAGTTTAAATTAAGCGCAGAACATAAACTGAACTTGCTTCGGCAGAAAGTATACTAAAATTGCAACGATATAAAAAAAATTGACTTAGTCCCTGTGCAAGGCTGACACGGAACATGTGTAAAAAGAGGGAAAATATGTAGTAATGGTCACATACTTGACAAATTACGGACATATTGTTCCGAAGTAGATATGCATAGTGACGTCATGACCAAAGTATAAAACTTTGAGAAGCTAGCTAAACTGATCATCTCTTCTACAGAGGAATGTGAGAGATCTTGGCCCGACTGGCTCTCCAGCGAGATCTACATTCTACGTTTTCTTTATGGATGGCTCACTGTTGAATGGAAATTCAGGAGCTGGAGTGCACTTGAAATCAAAGAATGTAGCAATATATAGCAATAAATTTTTGCTTGGTCGGTTTTGTACAGTCCTTCAAGTGGATGCTATCAATGAATGCACGCACTTAAACGTTCGCTTGCGTTTGCAAAAAACACAAATTTGCATCTGTTCAGATAGCTAAACACCTATTAAAGCACTGGTAAAACCGGAGACTACTTGTAAACACTTCAATGAGTGTAGTATAGCGCAACTCAACAATAGCACACTGCGGTGGGTTCCAGGTTATATTGCGATCTCGGGCAACGTAAAAGCGGATGAACTGGCGGAAGCGGTCATGATATTTTCTGGGCCAGAAACCGCCTTAGGGTTATAAGAAAAGTTTGTCTTGTTATTATTAAAAGATCGTGTGGACCTTAAGATGAATGCTTGGTGGGATGCGTCATCAACAGGCAGACAAACTAAGATGTTTCTTAGCATTTCATATAAAAAATGTTAATTTTCTTTTAAGCCTGAAGAGAAAAACTCTCAGCTCTGTGGTCGGTGTCCTTACCAGGACATGGATATCTAATTAAACACCTTTTTATCTTGGAACTTAAAGAAAGTCCTCTGTGTGATTGTTGTCTTTAGGAAGAGGAAGACTCTGACCACTTTTTGTGTGCATACCTCCTTTAGTATCAGTTTTTGAGAACATGAAGATGAATTTACAAGACGAAGATTCTTTATTTCAAATTAATAATTAATTAACCAAAAACCAATTCTCAAATCAGACCTGCTCCTAAGGTCCTTACCGATTCAGTTGTGACATGCACGGTTTGTAAGAACTATTACACCATCTTTTATTTAGATGTTCAAAATTCAAGGAATGGACGTAGCGATGATCAACGTAGAGAATTTATGAAAGTTGAAAAACGTTGTTTTAATTGTTTCAGTCAGTCGCATTCGGTATACCAATGTACGTCAAAATGTAGATGTCATTTTTTTAATCGAGGACACAATTCACTTCTGCACAAGCCTACCACTGTCAATTCCTCCACCAACCAGAACCTTCCAAATATTGACCAGTCATTCAGGCGCCTTAGTATCCAAGGATTAGTAAGGCAAAACCTTGTTCATAGAAACTGACAAATTCTTTGACCTCCTTAAGCCGAATCAACTTAAGGATTCCAACAACACCATTTAAGTTGATCCTCTAATTGATCCTTGTAAATATATGTGATGAGGTAGGTCATCATGACGTCTGGAAGAAAACACCCACAACAACAAAATTACGTGTCGTATTCGATGCATCTGCCAAAACAAGCTCTGGACATTCATTAAATGATAATTTATTAATAGGACCAACATTAAAAAATCTTTTAGATATTTTATTACGTTTTCAGTTCTACAAAATAGTATTTACAGCAAATACAGAGAAAATTTATCGACAAATTTGAATACACCCCAATGATCTTCAATACCAACGTATCATTTGGCGCAAAACACCAAATACGACAATAAAGCATTATGAATTAAGAACATTGACTTATGGGTTGTCAGCAGCACCATATCTTGCCACAAGTGTCATCCATCAAATAACGGAAGAAAATTCTTCTCAATATTCCGAAGCCTCACAGTGTTTATTACAAGACATGGACGATTGGACGATTTGTTGACAGGAGCAAGTTTAATAGCAGAATTCATTATATTAGCAAGCGATGTCTCCAATATAATGGCCAACTCTAGATTTATTATACGAAAATGGTTTTACAACTCACCAGAATTTTTGAGTAAAATGAATAAATCCAAATCGACTGCATTATTGCCAAGACCAATTTTCACAGATTCAGATGAAGTTAAAGACTTGGGTATGCGGTGGTATCCAGCTACTGATCATGTCAGTTATCCTGTCATTCTTTCCAAACCCATTCCACAAACAAAGTGAACAATAGGCTTGATATCGCCATTTACCATTAAAATAAAAAGTTATTTTTCAGGCATTGTGGTTATTAAATTTAAAGTGGGATGAAAAATTACCAACTGAGATCCAAAATCAATGGCAGAATATTTGCAACAAAATTGATAAGCTTTCAAGTGTTACAATTCCTAGATGGTTGTTTTTATCTGATGAAGAATATCGATTGCATGGATTCTGCGATGCAAGTGAAATAGCATTTTCAGCTGCCGTTTACCTAAGAACACGATATAATGGCAGTTATATATTGACCTAGGAAGTAGCCAAAACAAATGAGCTAAATGGTGTTTACTATTATCTAGACTATTAAAACACATCCTACAACAACTAAAGATACCTGATATCAAAATATTTGGATGCTGTCCATTCCACCATAGTACTTGATTGACTGTCAGAACCACCTCGTACATGGAAAACCTACGTGGAAAACCGTACTAGTGAGATCTTGGAAGTAATGCAGAGAAATAAATGGAGTCACATTAGCTCCAAACTTAATCCAGCTGATTGTGCGATGTAAGGATTAAGCTCTATAGAACTTAAAAATCATAATCTTTGGTGGAACGGTCCAACATTAGGTCACAGAGAAGAAATACGAACTATGATGGCTAATTAATATAAATCCTAATTTAAAATCCGTGATTGAAAAATTGAAAGAACGATATTCCAGCTACGATTAAATCGTAAATATATTCAATAGATACGTAAGTTTATCCAAATGTGCCGAAATCCAACTACGACATCAAAAGTTATAAAAAGATCTGATTGGCAAGCAGCGATTAAGTTAAAAAGTTTATCATTCTCGTCGGGGCTAGCCGACTAGATAAACTACCAAAAAATGTCAACGCTTATATAAACCAAAAATTAGTCCTGATGAGAATGATAAACTTTTTTAAAGCTTAAAATTTTCTCATTGGTTCGAAACTATATCGGTCAAAAATTGTATGGATTGCAAAAAATTTCATAATTTGTACCATAATTTTTTAGATTCAGTTCTTATATTCTTGATGGGAGATTTTCCATCGGAGAGATGTTATATGACAAATAATTTACTGAATTAATTGTTGATTATGGGTCAATAGACACAAGGGAAGACCAGTCATCTTCTTCTCGCCGATACGAGCTTGGTATTAAATACTAGTATGTCTAGAGTATAACAAAACAGTGATCACTAGAGAAACTAATTGACCAAACCTAAATCTATTAAATATATGTTTAGGTAAATTTTTTGTTTTCTTATACTTTGCTAGAGATATATACTAATTTTTGGTTTATATAAGCGATTACATTTTTGATAGTTTATCTAGTCGGCTAGCCCTGATGAGAATGATAAACTTTTTTAAAGTTTAAAATTTTCGAACTTCTAGTTAATTCGAATTTATTATTTCGAACATCTAATTTTCGAAAATCTAGTTTCGAACCGATCGGTCGAAAATTGTATGGATTGCAAAAAATTTCATAATTTTTTAGATTCAGTTCTTATATTCTTGATGGGGGATTTTCCATCGAAGTGATGTTATATCACAAATAATTTGCTGAATTAATTGTTGATTATGTGTCAATAGACACAAGGGAAGACCAGTCATCTTCTTCTCGCCGATATGAGCTTGGTATTAAATACTAGTATGTCTAGAGTATAACAAAACAGTGATCACTAGAGAAACTAATTGACCAAACCTGAATCTATTAAATATATGTTTAGGTAAATTTTTTGTTTTTTATACTTCGCTAGAGATATAGACTAATTTTTGGTTTATATAAGCGATTACATTTTTGATAGTTTATCTAGTCGGCTAGCCCTGATGAGAATGATAAACTTTTTTAAAGTTTAAAATTTTCGAACTTCTAGTTAATTCGAATTTATTATTTCGAACTTCTAATTTTCGAAAATCTAGTTTCGAACCGATCGGTCGAAAATTGTATGGATTGCAACAAATTTCATAATTTTTTAGATTCAGTTCTTATGTTCTTGATGCGGGATTTTCCATCGGAGGGATGTTATATCACAAATAATTTACTGAATTAATTGTTGATTATGTATCAATAGACACAAGGAAGACCAGTCATCTTCTTCTCGCCGATATGAGCTTGGTATTAAATACTAGTATGTCTAGAGTATAACAAAACAGTGATCACTAGAGAAACTAATTGACCAAACCTGAATCTATTAAATATATGTTTAGGTAAATTTTTTGTTTTTTATACTTCGCTAGAGATATAGACTAATTTTTGGTTTATATAAGCGATTACATTTCTGGTAGTTTATCTAGTCGGCTAGCCTGATGAGAATGATAAACTTTTTTAAAGTTTAAAATTTTCGAACTTCTAGTTAATTCGAATTTATTATTTCGAACTTCTAATTTTCGAAAATCTAGTTTCGAACCGATCGGTCGAAAATTGTATGGATTGCAACAAATTTCATAATTTTTTAGATTCAGTTCTTATATTCTTGATGGGAGATTTTCCATCGGAGGGATGTTATATCACAAATAATTTACTGAATTAATTTTTGATTATGTGTCAATAGACACAAGGGAAGACCAGTCATCTTCTTCTCGCCGATATGAGCTTGGTATTAAATACTAGTATGTCTAGAGTATAACAAAACAGTGATCACTAGAGAAACTAATTGACCAAACCTGAATCTATTAAATATATGTTTAGGTAAATTTTTTGTTTTTTATACTTCGCTAGAGATATAGACTAATTTTTGGTTTATATAAGCGATTACATTTCTGGTAGTTTATCTAGTCGGCTAGCCTGATGAGAATGATAAACTTTTTTAAAGTTTAAAATTTTCGAACTTCTAGTTAATTCGAATTTATTATTTCGAACTTCTAATTTTCGAAAATCTAGTTTCGAACCGATCGGTCGAAAATTGTATGGATTGCAACAAATTTCATAATTTTTTAGATTCAGTTCTTATATTCTTGATGGGAGATTTTCCATCGGAGGGATGTTATATCACAAATAATCTACTGAATTAATTGTTGATTATGTATCAATAGACACAAGGGAAGACCAGTCATCTTCTTCTCGCCGATATGAGCTTGGTATTAAATACTAGTATGTCTAGAGTATAACAAAACAGTGATCACTAGAGAAACTAATTGACCAAACCTAAATCTATTAAATATATGTTTAGGTAAATTTTTTGTTTTCTTATACTTTGCTAGAGATATAGAATAATTTTTGGTTTATATAAGCGATTACATTTTTGGTAGTTTATCTAGTCGGCTAGCCCTGATGAGAATGATAAACTTTTTTAAAGTTTAAAATTTTCGAACTTCTAGTTAATTCGAATTTATTATTTCGAACTTCTAATTTTTGAAAATCTAGTTTCGAACCGATCGGTCGAAAATTGTATGGATTGCAAAAAATTTCATAATTTTTTAGATTCAGTTCTTATATTCTTGATGGGAGATTTTCCATCGGAGGGATGTTATATCACAAATAATTTGCTAAGTTAATTGAAAGTTTTATCCCTTATAACTCTTGACCCCCTCATTTCCGAATTTTTTTTTTCAAAATTATGATGCAGAGGACCTAATCTTTCTATTTATCTAAAAAATTTGCCATTGTGAAAACGAGAATAAAATAGGAATTTTCCATTTAACCCAAACATGAAAAATTACTACTTTTTAGAAAAATAAAATTAAAAATTGAACAATTACTAATCATTTTAACAAAAAAAAAAGTCCAAGCGGCACGTATATCCGCTAGAAATAGGTAGATTTCGAGATCAAACAGTTTTGTGTGCCAGTAGAATCTGATGTATCAGAATCGTTTAAACAAAACAAACTAATTTCAAACAGATATCGAACAAATTTTAAAACGAAAATTAACTACCTATAAGCAAAATTATATCTATCCAGTTTTGCAACAAACAAATATCAAATCTACCACAGAACATGTGTGTGACAATTTATGACACAAACCATAGAGTAGGTTTGTCATATGTCGTGCAATTACAGCAAAATATCAAAATAGTTTATTTCTAAGAAAAAAATTAATTTCTTTTCAAATCTTTTATTTTTTGACTGTTATAAGGTTGACATTGACTGTTATAAGGTTTTTGGAAATTGTAGTTGGGGATTGTTGCAAACTTTTTTGTTGAAGCCAACAAGTCAAAAACCTCTAACTGCAGAGGTTTACATTTATAAGAAACGGATTAAAATGTTTTCACAGATTCTAAATTTATGAAGATTTTAAAAATATTAGTATCCAAACGGCCGTTATAACGGATTAAAAAAACCACTTTTTTTTCTAGTATAAAGCCTATAGTTCCTTAACCATGTGTCAAATTTTTCTGATTTACGAATTTGTCCAAGATATTAATAAAACACACATTTTTAAAAAAGGTTTTTTGATCTGGCTCCACAAATGCAACCGTGAGAGCGCCGCTTGATTCAAACGCATTTTGTGTTTTACAAGCTTTTTTGTTGGAGCCGCTCACTCAGAAACCTCCAACTGCAGAGGTCTATTTTTAAACCAAATTGATAAAAAAGGTTCCAAAAATTTTAAATTTGTTAATTTTTTTAAAATATTAGTATCAAAACGGCCGTTATAACGGTTTTAAAAAATCAATTTTTTTAGAAAAAAGGCTCTAGTTTCTTAACCACGTGTCGGATTTTGCTGATTCACGAACTTGTCCAAGATATTATTAGAACAGACAAGTACAGAAATTTTAAAACTTATCGACACTCATCGATTATAATAAAAAGCGCCAGCAATGTTTCTATTTATACTAACCTACGAGAAACTTTGCAATTTGTTTGACGGTTGGAAATTATTTTGACAACTCAAAAACTAACTAAAGTTTCCAGACTTGTTACTCAAAATAATTCACAAAATTAATTAAATTAGAAAATTTGAAAGAAGGCATATTGTCGTCGTAGCGTATGTTCACCTCAAACAAAAAATATTCCAAAAACATATATACACACTTTTATATCTAAACAGAAATAAATCATTTTGAAATTTAATTTCCCATAAAAAAAAAAAAACAAAAGAAAAGCCATCAAAACTTTTATAGAATTTTCTTATAATTTTTGGAAAATTTTAATTTTCTCTTTTTAAATAATAATAAAAACGTGTCACTAATTTTTCAAAATATTTTATTGTTTGAAATAAACGAGAAATTTGAATTTTTATTTCATTTTTATTTTAGACGTGTGTTATAGATATGTAAACATATTAAAACATAAGAATTTGGGTGTTGCATATGTTCGTCACCTGAATAGATTCAATCGGGTGGTGCTTAAATGAATCACATTTAAATCACAAAAAAAAATGCTATGGATGATCTATTGCTGATAAACTCTGATAAAACATGCTCAAATATCTCATACTTTTTATTTAAACTTTCTCCTTTAAGATTAGTTGAAACAACTATAATTAATACTCACAATACCACCGCTGTCACCAATGTTATAAAATTAGTCGTGATTTATTTACAAAAGTCTTGTTTACGTATTTTTGTAGAGTATTTAATCAGTAGAATCAACCATAAAATTCAAAAAAATTTTAAACATTTATATACCTGCCATTATATTTCAAAAGCTAAATTCCTAACTGTGACATATGCCACAACCATATATATATTGCGTTTCATTTTTTAATTAGTAAGCGTTTCTCAAAACTTTTCAAGGTGATTTTTAAATTTAATTAAAATTATATTTGTTTGATTTTCTTTTTTACAAAACTTTTTAAATTTTAAAACGAAATAACTTTACGATATATAATAAAAAATAAAAAAAAATTAAAACTTTTATTTCCATCAAATTAAACAATATTACAACTTGGCAAATATACCAAAAAAAAAAAATATAATAATAAAACGAAACACCCAGCTCTACCTTAAGAAACCACCCATAAGAAAAATGAAAATCTCTACATCTATGTACATAATTTTCTTATTATTTTTCTTCTTCTAATTCTTCTTCACTTAATTTAAATTCCCTAAACAACAATTTTATAGAGTTGTTTATATATATATATTCCATAAGAGAAAGTTCGGTAATTTTTTTTTTTGCTGTGCACACAACCATCACACACAATATCACACAGAAAAGTGGAAAAAGGGGTTGATTGCTATCTAACATTCATTTATATTTACACACAAGGATTTAGAACAAATTTTGTTGTAAAAGTGAAATTTCTTTTCACTTGTCAGTTTATTAAATTGAAAATGATTTTCATTTTTTAAACGTTTCAATTTTAATTTTTTTTTTTTTGATCATTCAATCATTGATCATTTAATTTCCGAAAATTTTCTTTACTATTATTTTTTTATAGCGGATTTTGATGATGTTTTCTTAAATTGTTGGAAAATTAAAAAAAAAAAAAAAAGTAAATCGAAAAGATGGAAATATATGAATGGGATGGGAGATACGTTTAACGGATGATAATATGCAAAGTGGAAATTTCTATATATATTTTTTATTTTAAATTAAAAGTGAAAATAATGAGTTTTCGCGTTGTTGCTGTTGGTTATGTTTAGACGGGAAACGAGAACAATTTCAAGAATTTTTTTTTTTTTTGTTAAGAGTGGAAATGAAATATTTTGATTGAAAAATTGTTTTGATGAAATTCGGTTAAGTGATGGCATTTCGTTGTGAAGTATGATATGTGATTTTAAATGAAAAATTGGATTTCATTTGAAACGATCACTAAGCGTAAATATATTTTTTTTTATTGTAAATATTTTGAAAGACTGACTGATAAATATAAAGGTGTTTCGTATAACTAATATGGTAAAAGGAGAAAAAATTTTTGAAAAATTTTAATAAACGAATATTTCAATGTTACAAAAAAATATCATTTACAAAAACCGCACCTCCACAGAAGTTACGAAAAAATAAAAATTGTCTCACGACTCATAAAATTATTAGTATCGTGCCCAAAATAATTAAGTTAATTTTTTTTTTGTTTTCTTTTGCTTCCGTGGTTTTAATTCCATTTCAAAAATACAACAACGATTGATACATTGAAGTTTTGAACTGATCTTGTCATAAAAGAACTATAATTAGGATATATTTGTTTGAAGTTTTGATTTTATTTTGTAAACATTCCTGACAATTACAATCGTAACGTTTCCTGTCCGTCTGAAAATGATAAGTCGGTATTTACATTTTATCTTTTGTTTTAATAATGTAAATTACTGTTATTTGTTTTCTACTGATATCGAACTCAAACCTCTAATTATAATTCCACTTATTTTTTATTGCTTTCAGAAATAGCTCCTTAATTTTTTTGGGGTTTTTAATTTTGAAATTAATGAGGTCCTAACGACGATACATAATGTGTTTAAATTTTGATTTTATTTTATATTTATGATGGTCGAGCATAAACTTTGTGAGTTATATTTATAGTTTTCTGTATCATCTACGCACCGCTAAACAAAAGTCGGTTTAGCAAAATATCGGTAGACTACATTTAAACAAAATTGATGATTATTCTACTTCAGAGCGTCAAGGAATCTTGTGTGCATTTAGTTCTGAAGAAATAACAATGGAGAAAAATAAAATTGGAGACCTTGTGGAGATTTTCGTCGTTTAAACGATATTACCATTACCAATTCTATTTTTTATTTCAAAATTCTAAAAATATTCCAAAAATTATAATAAAATCAAAAATTTAAACTTTTTCTAAATTTTAATAATATTTCAAAAATTCTTAAAAATTTTAAATTTTTTCAATACTTCCAAAAATTATAATAAAATCAAAAATTCCAAAAATTATTAAAAAATCAAAAATACAAACTTTTTCAAAATTCCAAAAATATTTCAAAAACTATAACAAATTCAAAAATTTCCATGTCCAATTTCATTTCCAATTACATTTACGTCATAAAACAGCTACATTTTTTTTTGCAGAAAATGAATTAAAAAATAAATGAAATCATTTTTTGACACACTTGACAACATTTTTTTGACAAACTTATAATGCTATAATTCTCTATAATAATAATATATTTTCATGTCATACAAATAATTAATTTTATTTTTTTCCAAAAAATTGTGTAAAAAAATAAATAAAAATATTTCTTTTGACACACTTGACAACATTTTTTTGACAAACTTATAATGCAATAATCTAGATTTTGATCTCACATACCAATCCCGACCATCAAGATTTCTCCAAATTTAATGTTCCTACTCGTAATCGCTTAAAATGAAAGTTTTTTAAGCAAAAAATATGGAAATTTCCTAGTTTTGACACACTTGACGATTTTTTGACACACTTTCCGTACAGTTATCGAACACATCGTCCTTTCGGCTCTTTCCATTCAGCAAACTTATTTATGGAAAAAAAAAATTTAAATCCGTCCAGCGGTTTACTAGATTTCGTCGGTTGTGACGGCCGGCATAGACAGACAAACATTTTTTTTGCTTTTTTAGAATCAGTAGGTCCTAAAACGTCGAGAAATGTCAAAAAAGTGGGGGTAAGAATTTCACTTTGAGCTCATGAATGTAATACTTAGGTCTTTCAGACCAAAGTAACTGAGTAGAGTTTCTGTACTAAATTTTCAAGTTTATATTTGTATCAAATTAGTATTTTCCGTTTGGAAAATCGCTACAAAAAAAGAGAAATTAAGAAGAAAATTTTGGTTCGAGGAAGGAATCAAGGAATCGCAAGCGAAATTTGGAAATCACGTACAAACGCAAAAAGCGAAATCCAATACAAAAAGAAATGAGAAATTCAGTACAAAATTTTTGTATTAATTTTCGCTTTTGGTTTGGAAATTAAGTACAGAATTTTATTTTGAAATCCATTACAGTTTTTGTAGTTGATTTCTCTATTTCTTTTCAATCTGTACATGATTTCCTTGTACTAAATTTCCTTGCCCCCATCGATGACATCTTGGTGGCATGCAATTCCCCTAAGGAGCATCAAAAATATGTGCATATACTTTTCAAAAGAGTCACTGCATTTTCGATCAGGGAAGAACTTTTTATATATTCCACTCTCTTGGCTCATCCATTAAAAAAACAAAAGCGTTTGCATCAAAACGAATGGTTCAGATACTGCAACAGGCGCAGTATTCGAAAAATTGGCATTATCCTAGTTTATCCCCCCAAATAGATTTGCGTTTTTTTTCAGATAAATAGAAAGATTAGGTCCTCTGCATCCTAATTATGAAAAAAAAAAATTTGTGGAAATGAGGGGGTCAAAAGTTATAAAGGATCAAACTATCAATTTTACCTTGGTCCCCGCCTTTGGTTTTTAGACTTTGAATTCATTTTAAAATTTTTTTTGACTCAATTCTGCGATCTTGCACAATTTCGATCAGAGATAGCACCGACCCCCCCCCCTCCAACGCGACCCACCCCACGCATCCCAACCCCCACGTGCCCCCCTCGCGCGTCCGTGGTGCAGGAGACGTGGAAAAACGCGGGGTGGAGGACGCGGGGGCACGATGCGCGAGGGGGGGGGGGGGCGTCGGTGCTATCTCTGATCGAAATTGTGTGCAAGATCGCAGAATTGAGTCAAAAAAAAATTTAAAAATTGAATTCAAAGTCTAAAAAACCAAAGGGGGGACCAAGGTAAAATTGAAAGTTTGATCCTTTATAACTTTTGACCCCCTCATTTCCGCAATTTTTTTTTTTCATAATTAGGATGCAGAGGACCTAACCTTTCTATTTGTCTGAAAAAAAAATGCAAATCAATTTGGGGGGATAAACTAGGATTGTACCGAAACATTTAAAATTTTGACAACCACTAGGATTTTTGTGTAAAAGCTCTCACCTGCAGAGAAAAAATACAATTTTAGCTATTAAACATTTTCGTTACTTTGTAGAAGATCGTTTGTTCACAGATTTTTATGACCATAATCCTTTGGATCCCCTGATCTAACCGTAAGCAGGAACGTTTTCTCAACCAGTCATGCTAAAAAAACGATTTGGTGCTAGACTTTGACCAAACTGGTCTTGTAGGAATTTCCAGATTCCTACATCAAGGAACCTAAAAAGAAATACAAAAATCAAGCTATGAAATGTTTACTAAAGTTATTACCTTTGTCGAACGACGAACGTTTATTGAATCTGACAATTCAAAATAAATCAAATCGAATCGAATCAAATCCACTGAACTAATATGTAGAACATTAAATGCCGGCATATAGATGGAGTGCAGTGATAGTAGTCTGGTCACATTCATAAGCCCGACGTTAAGTGTTTTCGTTCTTTTTGCAATAATAAAATCGTCTAGATCATCTAAACTGGTATAGATAGTGCAAGCGCTATAAGCGACGGATCAAATTGTTGTACTTTTCAAATTCATTGTGAAGTGATTTGCGTGTAATAGAACAAGGTAATTTAATATTTAATCATGTGTTACTATTTGTTTTAATTTATATTCATATTCTTTAGTTCCTACTGTATAATAAATACTTATAAAACGTACTTTTGGTGTATGGTTGTTGAGAGTTAATGTTGAAAGGCGTGTAAGAGATTAGGACTTCCACAGTCTCAATAACGATACTTTTAGAAGTCAATGAGTCTCGATGTAGGTTTTCGGTCTAAGACATACTTATCATTTCAAAAATCTAAGGTATATCAATTCTGCGTGAGTAGACGCAGATTTGGTCAGATACCTATACCTTCGGTGGGACTTGAGCGTATCCATATTGACTTGGTAGGTCCTTTACCTTTGTCGTATGGATATCACTACATCCTGAATTTTGTATCAAAGTTATTACTATAACTGGTGAACATCATTGTTTCACAAATACTACGGACGACGCTTACAAAGTTAAAGCCAATAGAATAGTCCGTCGATCCCATAGACACCTTAAATTTTCTTTAAAATTGTCATGCTAGGAATGCGGTCATCGATCAAAGCTGACGTATGATGTACTCCTTGGGATATTGTCTATAGACAAAGCCTGAAGATCTCTGGGAAACTTTTAAGGTATAGTATTAACCGTTAAGATTTATTATCCCAGAATGTAAGAAAATCTAATCTTAATTTAAAAAACTGACACCAATAAGTTGGTCAACTCTGCTTGCTTTTAAAATTGCTCATCAGAAACACTCTGTATTTCATAAACACAAATTGTAGCTAAAACATATTTATTAAATTAATATTTAAATGCACAAATTAACAATATGAAATTGCAATTTAAGTTTAGGAAATATTTAAATTTATAAAAAAATAAATTAATATAATTTCTGCTGACTCGAATATGTCGATTACAAAAAAAATTAATTATATACATATTTCGGTGGCTTGAAAGACGCTTGATTAGGTTCCCATGGGCTCAAAGTATTTGGTATTTGGTCCAAATACTATTGCACCCACCCCTACCTCGGTCTTTGAACCATCCGCGTATCATTTGATTACATCATTACTCAGATGGTACGTAGTGGATTCACTGATCCACTCCGTTTTTTTGCACAACTGCGATCTATATTTTCTATCGAAGTTGAACTGTTCGTTTTTAACATGAAAGATGTTAAATTGATGGATCTATGAAACTTCGGCTGGGTGACATCTTTCTTACCTACCTTTGGAATAAATTTCACTTTTGCCGATCTCCATGGTTCTGGAATATGCCCAATCGCCAGACTATTCCTGAAGATGCCCAGGAGGTGCGGTAATAGCCACTTCTGTCCCCTTTGCAGGAGAGCTGGAACAATTCCGTCCACGCCTGGTAATTTGTATGGCTGGAAAGCGCCAATGGCTCACCTATACGGTCCTCTGTACACAGTGAAGCAGCCACCCTCCAGTCCTCTGGGCTTGGTCTTTTAATTTTCTTCTTACTCGCTTTCTTCACACCCCCGTATACTTCCCAGAACATGCCCGTATACCCTCCTGCTCATACTCCGAATGCATTCCATCCGCCCTTTAAACGAAGTATTAATCTATCTCGACACCATTCTTGGCCAAATCTTTATGCATCCTACAGGTGTTGCAGAGATATTATCACAGAAATTTCTGAAGCTGCCCTCCTGATTTCTTTATTGTAGGTGGTAAGTACCCTGGTATACTCTTCCCAGTTTTCGGATTGTTTTGCTCTATTGAAGAGTCTCCGTACTTCTGTTCTTAATTTTAACAACTCCTTGCCCCACCAAAGACTTACATTGGTACTTCCTCCTGCTAAATCTAACACTTCATTTCTTGCCCTTGTGACAAAAGTAGGCATGATCCAGACGTTAAACACGCTTAAGTTTTTTATAACTAAAAATTCTAATAGAAACTTACCTCTTTATTTTGTATCTGTACTTCCCCTTGTTTCGCTGTTAGTATTTGCATTACACCAGATTGTGAGAGGCCATTTCTTCTTATTACACAATTCAATTCAACACAATTCACCTCGTACAATTCGTCTTCCTGGACACCTCCATTAAAGTTTGTTGGAGAAAAGCATACCTGCCCCTTCATCTATCAACAACCTCTCCTCCTCCTTGGTCCCCACGTCTTTGATACCACTGCAATCCTTTGCAAAAGCATTCCCCTCCTCTTCCACAACCATATTTGCCATTTCACTGGGTGTTGTTAAGGTTGGGGCTACCTCCCTGGGCCGTGGTGATATCTGAGGCACTTTCCCGAGATGCAACCAGCCCTCATTTCACCCGTACCTTCTGCTGTTGCCCGTCTTGTCGTGGGAGGTCTGGGAGAACGAAAAAGTCTACCATTTGGTCGAGCACGCACCATACCCTGCCAGTAGCTCGAAGCGAAGGTTCTAGTAACCTGTTTAACAAGAAATTTTAAAATAAACCACAAAAAAATTTCGCGTGCGTAAAACACCACCTAGGCTTCTGAACAAGAGGTCTGATATGTCACACCTCTCCCTAAACTATTATTACTTTAATCTTTCATTTTAATAAACAGCAAACAAAAAAAAAACAATTAAATTTACAAGCAAAATAAAAATCTAACCAACATCGCCACACCACCGTATATGAATGATGCGTGTTCTATTGCACCAATTCCACTGATGGTATTAACAAGAATGATATTAACAAAAAAACTCTTCTAAGTGTGATCACCGCTCCCAAGTGTGATGATTATCTGGTTAAGTAATCCTTTGCTTTCCTGTACCAATGTTGTTGTCTTCGTGATTATATCCACCACCCAGTATCACAATACCATCAATAAAATAATCGGCATATGTTAAACGATAGATACAGTTTTTATATTTACTTCACCACAATTTTAAATTGTGTGAAATAATGCAATCTATCGTGAAAAAAAAATCTTACATATCCCAAATTTTATTTCATCTTTTGTTTTGGACCATCTTCTATCTAAATAGCCAAAAAAAATTATGGTGTACGTCTGTGTGTGGGTGGGTGGGTGGGTGTGTGGGTGGGTACGTGGGTGGGTAGGTGGGTGGGTGGGTGGGTAAGTTTTCTGCATAGGATCTTGATGAAACTTTGGCAAATGATACAGGTTCACTTGAAAATGGAAAATCTGGATTTATTTCAAATTTGAACAAAATGGCGGGGGGGTCTCCCGAACACCTCTAAGTTTAAATCTTGAATAACTTCTGATCCCGGGCTATGATCTTATTAAAACTTAGTATATAAGGTTTTAATACAGTTTCCAATATTTTTGCATACCAACTTCCGGTTTGTCACTTCCGGTTTGTCACTTTCGGTTAAAAAGTTTTTTTTTCAGGTGTTTATCCCTACTGTAGCCTACAATTACCGATCGATTTTCATGAAACGTTGCGAAAAGCTTTTAAATAACATGAGAAAAATTTTATCAGCTTTTGGAGCACATTGGATAAAGGGTGGGGGGGTCTACCATACAACAGGTGGGTTTTTCCACAAAGTTTTTAAGTTTGTTGGGAGCATAAAACATTCATTCGTGAATGAATTTTGATGACACTTTGGAAAAAGACGCAAACATGTATTACAAAGAACTGATTAGTTTTTGAGCGATAGTGAACAAAGTGGTGGGGGGGTCCCTGGAGCACCTGTTTTTTTGAAAGCTCTTTAACATCTGTACCTGGTAAGCGAATTGTATGAAACTTGGTAGATGAGTATGTAGTACGGTTTACAATAGTTCTGCATCCCAACTTCCGGTTTTTCACTTCCGGTAAAAAAATTTTTTTTGTACTTTTTTGAAGTTTTTTCAGTGTCTTTATGCACACTACAGCCTACAATAATGAAGTGATTATGATGAAACTTATGGAATAGGGTTCCAATAAGTGTGAAAAGATAATTATCATCTCTTAGGACACATTGATCAAAGTGGTGGGGGGTCTACCATACAAATGCTGACTTTTCACGCTTTGTTTTTTAAGTTTGTTGGGAGCATACAGACTTCGTTCATTAATTTATTTTAATGACACTTTGGAAAAAGATGGAGACTTAAGTAACAAAGAACTGATTAGTTTTTGGATAACATTGGAATAAGTGGTGGGGGTCCTCCCGAACACCTGTTTAATGTGTCACACTTTTTTCAATATTTGTTGGGAGCACACAGCATTCGTTCGTTATCGAATTTTGATGACACTTTGGAAAAAGATGCAAACATGTATGGGAAAGAACTGATTCGTTTTTGAGCGATAGTGAACAAAGTGGTGGGGGGGTGTTCCATACCCCTGTTTTTTTTAAAGCTCTATAACATCTGTACCTGATAATCAAATTGGATGAAACTTTGAACATGAGCATTTAGTATGATTTACAAAAATTCTGCATCCCAACTTCCGGTTTTTACTTCCGATAAAAAAAATTTTTTTTAATTGTTGGCAGTTTTTCAGTATCTTTATGCACACTACAGCCTACAATAATGAAGTGATTATGATAAAACTTATGGAAAGGTTTCAATTAGTGTAAGAAGATAATTATCATCTTTTGGGACACATTGATCAAAGTGGCGGGGGGGTCTACCATACAACTGCTGACTTTTCACACTTTGTTTTTAAAGTTTGTTGGGAGCATACAGATTTCATTCATTAATCAATTTTAATGGCACTTTGAAAAATGATAAAGACTTTTTTGACAAAGAATTCACTAGTTTTTGGACAGTATTGGGATAAGTGGTGGGGTCCTCCCGAACACCTGTTTATTGTTTTAATGTTTGTTGGAAGCATATAGCATTCGTTCGTTAAGAAATTTTGATTACACTTTGCAAAAAGATGCAAATATTAATGGCAAGGAACTGATTAGTTTTTTTAGCGATAGTGAACAAAGTGGTAGGGGGTCCTCCTATCTGTTATTTTGGAAGCTCAATAACTTCTGTACCTGATAATCGAGTTGGATGAAATTTGGTACATACACATTTAGTACGGTTTACAACAGTTCTGCATCCCAACTTCCGCTTTGTCACTTCCGATAAAATTTTTTTTTACTTTTTCTCGTACAACAGAATTTATGTTTGTTGGGATACTACTGCCTGCTTTAATATTTTTATTATTAGAACTACGAAGTCCATAATATTGGTTAGCTTTTAATTAAAGTATTTTATGGATAGTAGCTCATTATATGTCCAGAACACGTAGTAGCTCATTATATGTCCTACGATTTAATGGTAATTGATGTGGATTTGTAATGTTCAAAAACACATCAATATTACTGTGATCATTTTGATCGTTTACAGTGTGATCAGTTTCATGGATTCCAGAGCCATCGTTTTGATCTTGTTGCTTTTTCTTGTAGCAGCCAATTGGTGGTCGTCTTTTGCCGTGAGATCTTATTCTCTTGATTTTGGCTTTTCACTCTCGGCCTCGGCAATAATCCGTGCTTTTTTGTTCATTTTTCGTTGGAAAAAACGTTTAGCATCGTCTGCCACAAAAGTTTTGTCCGCATTGTTTACGACTTGCCAAACAATTTGTACACGTTTTCGAAATTACAGAATGGCACAAGATCAGCATGTTCTTTCATAGATGAGCCAGAGCATGAACAAAAAGTGAAGAATGTGTCGTCAATCAATTTCCTCTGAAGATCATGAGCAACACGATCATGAGCAATTTCGAAACCACTGCAGCATTATTCGCTGTATTTGCAGTAGCTGGGCTACTTTTTGATGACGGTACCATCACTGGGGTGTTTTTCAAAAAAATATCCAATTCGGCATTCATATCGGTTAAAAGAAGCAGCGCCTGTCTGGTCGCATTTTCATTCGCTGTCAATCTGGAATCAATGGTCGCAAGGAATTCATCCAATAAATATATACAATAAACAATATACAATTAAAATAATTATATGGTATATTTAACATCATGATGGCAATTGAAATAAATATGGCAACTCACTTCATGTGTTTCATCTATTTGTACGAACTCCACATTGTGTCGCAATCCATCGGCCATTTTTTGTTGACGAGCAATTTGCTGCGATAACAGTGGCGGCATCGAATGTTGTTATTGTTGCTGTTGAAATTCCGTTTGCTGTTGAAGAACGGTTCGGTGCGATTGCAGTAGCGGCATTAAATGTTGTTGTTGTTGTTGCTGTGGAATGACCGTTTGTTGATGGTGGACGATTTGCTGAGATGATGGCTGCCTTGAAAGCGGCTGATTCTGGTAGATCAATTTTTGTTGTTGTCCAGTCTCTTTAATCACGTAGTAGACCTGTGTTTGCTGGATACAAGCGATTTAAAATAATATGAAGATTTTGTTCGGGTCACATCGGCTAAATAGAAACAAAACAAATTGTTACACTTACAGTTTGGGAATTCAGGAATTCACCAGATGTTATTGTGGCATTTGTGTTTACAGCAGAATTAGCTGCATTCAATCGATGAATGGTGAAATTGAGATTTTTATTCACACTAGCCAGCGATTTGTTTCCTTTTTTCATAAATACTTTGGTTGTACGTGAAGTGTCACGATCGCTGGCATCTGTATCGGTCTCACTCGTTATCAAAGTGGCCATTATGTTTGCCGATTTCAACGTCACAAGGTTATCACGTTTGAGTTGGATTGGTTTTTTGTAGTTTGAGAATTGGTTTGGCGTTGCATGTTCTTTTTTTGCCAATTTTTCAAATTTTTCTTTGGAAAATAACACTCGCCGTTCTTTTCCCAACCAGACGGTACAACTTCGATGTACATTCTACCATTTTCTTTCGTTTGTACAATTTCGAACGATATTTTTGGCGATGGTTTCACTTCGAGAATGAACATATTAATGACACATAAATGTCATGGTCACGCGTGGCATTTCAAAAGTGGCAGTTGTTTATTCCGACATATGTTTTGTGACACTTTTATGCCACACACAAAAGATTCACAAAAGTATGCACTTTTTTGAGACTTTTATCCGTCGCAATAAAAGTCTCAAAAAAGTGCATACTTTTAAGACACTTTTATGCCACACAAAAAAGGTGCACAAAATTATACATTTTTTTAGACTTTTATTGCGACGGATAAAAGTCTCAAAAAGTGTATACTTTTGTGGATCTTATGTGTGTGGCGTAAAAGTGTTATAAAAGTATGCACTTTTTTCAGACTTTTATTAACGAAGTAATTAAAGATTAATTGAAGAGCAGCTATACAGTGAAAAAAAACAACGAAGAAAACAAAACAAACCATTATGCTAATAAGTTGAACGAGTCCACTTGGACTTGATGAAGCTTTTGGCCGACTGAAAATATCGATGAAATTCAATCAATTTTGCAAATTTCATACAAAAAGGCAAAGGCTTTTGCAAATTTTGATTGAAGAAAAAAAAAATTTACACATCTTTGTTTATCCATCTTTGAAACACACAAAAAGATGTTTGTTGTACGAAAAAGATTTTTTTTTTGGTATTAAAGCACCGAATGTAATTGGCTTGTCTTGTCTTGCAGACGTTTCAACTGCAAATGATTTGCATCAACCGGTCCGATTCATTTCAAGGTATTTGAATACACGTAAAAATAAATCATGGGGATAGTTTTTATTCTTTCAGCCTTTTCTGAAGAAACTTTTCTGAAAGTTTTAACAAAAATACATTTTAAGAAACTTTTATTACACTTTTAAGAATGTCGGCCATCTTTTTCGAGGATTCGGTCGTTTGTGTAGTCCTCATAAAAGTTTCAAGTTTTATCATACTTTTATGATGAATTTAATTTCCAAAAATCAAGAAAAAAATTTTGAAAAAAATAATTTTCAGAATGCCCGCAGAAAATTTGGGTGGTAAAATATCAACTTTCACCATAAATTTATTATTTCATTAAAAATCGGGTTTGGAAAATAGTGCGAGTGCGATTTGTAAGTCGCATGTCTATTTCTTTCATAAAATATATTCATCCATTTTTCCTTCTGACTTGGAAAAAATATCATTGTTGTTCGATTCTGTGCATATTACAATATAACATTTTGTAATATGCACAGAAACATAACACAAAAAGTCACTTTAGCTCCGAATTAAATACACAATTTTTTCGGCAAACGTTTAAATTTTTTATAAATATGAAATTAATACATCAAACTTTTTATTAATATGAATTTGTATCGTCATAACAGGTCGTTCAATAAGTCCGTAGGATAAGTAAGAAAAAAACAACATTTTGACAAAACTCGATTTTTTTATTCAACATAGTTGCCTTCGAGGGCGATACAACGAGTATAGCGATTTTCCAACTTTTCTATACCACTTTTATAGTACGATTTCTCTTTCTCGTCAAAATAGGCCTCAGTTTCAGCGATTACTTCATCATTGGACTTAAATTTCTTTCCAGCAAGCATTCTCTTGAGATCTGAAAACAGGAAAAAGTCGCTGGGGGCTAAATCTGGAGAATATGGTGGGTGGGTAAGCAATTCAAAGCCCAATTCATTCAATTTTGCCATCGTTTTCATCGATCTGTGACACGGTGCATTATCTTGGTGAAACAACACTTTTTTCTTTTGCAAATGTGGCCGTTTCTTTGCGATTTCAGCCTTCAATCGATCCAAAAGTTCACAGTAATACTCGCTGTTGATGGTGGTTCCTTTTTGGAGATAGTCGATGAATATTATTCCGTTCGTATCCCAAAATACAGACGCCATCACCTTACCGGCCGACTGTTGCGTCTTTGCTCGCTTTGGATTCGGTTCGTCGACTGCTGTCCACTCAGCTGACTGTCTTTTGGATTCTGGTGTGTAATTGTGAAGCCATGTCTCATCCATTGTCACATATCTACGATAGAATTCCCTTTTATTGCGGTTTAACAGTGCCAAAGACTCCTCCGAAGCATCGATTCGTTGTTGTTTTTGGTCGACTGTGAGCTCACGCGGCACCCAATTTGCACAGAGCTTTCGCATACCCAAATGTTCATGTAAAATGGTAAAAACACTACCATCTGCTACCTTTACAATGTCAGCTATTTCGTGCACCTTCAATTTGCGATCGTTCATAACCAATTTGTGGATTTTTTTATGTTTTCTGGAATAACAGCCTCATTTTGGCGTCCACTGCGCTCTGCATCTTTTGTGCTGGTACGACCACATTTAAATTCAGCCATCTACTTCTCTACCATTTGTCTCGATGGAGCAGAGTTTGGATAATGTTTATCAAGCCATAGTTTGGTTTCCACTGTATTTTTTTTCATCAAAAAGCAATGCTTTATTAAAATTCGAAATTCACTTTTTTCCATTTTTTTTTCAAAAACAAAAGTTGCTTCACACAAAATGCTATAACTCACGAATAAATAGTCAGATTGCTGTCAAATTTATACACGTATCGTTTGAAGGTTAGTACTAAATAAAAATCATATGGAAAAAATTCTAGTAACGCCATCTATGTGTCATCCTACGGACTTATTGAATGACCTAGTAATTACTTCCAAAAAAGAGAAAAAAACATTTAAATTTGCATGACTAAAATTTTTTTATCAAAGCAGCCTTTTTAAAATGTCATAATATGAGAATCAACTTATTTTTTGTTGTCATGGTTATACAGTATGTTCGAAAGAATAACAAACTAACAAATAACAAATGCTACTTTGCAGCCTCCGTAATATAAAATAAAAATGGCGTTACTTTTGCTGTCGCTAGACGTTACTGTTGCTGTCAGGCTAAAAAGTAAGACTAGCTAACTCCCTAACGGCATTAAAGTTAAACTTTACAGCCGTTTGCCGAAAAAAAAAGTTATAAGATTAATTTGTAACAATATTTAAAAAAAAGACAGACTGAACGTAGTAACTCACAAACAAAATTCTGAGAAGCCAAATTCTCGAAGTCTCAAAAGATATCCAAAGTTTTCCAAAAAATGTGGTTTTACACAGCGCTTTGATGTTTCAAAAAGTTTCCATTTACCTCAGTTGTTGTGATTAGATTTTTTTATTCTAACAAATAAATGTTAACCCATACACGTAAAATCTGCCGTGCACAAAAAAAAACAAAAGAAACAGACAGAGAAAAATCTTAGGATAGAGAAAAAAATTAGGGTTGCCCTTCAAAATTTTTTTTTTTATTTTTTGTACGGCACCCTTACATTTCGGGTCAATACCCATAAAATATTATTTGCAAAATTTGAAATCAATCGATCAATTCTAAGGTGTGCCCCGGCCATTTAAAGTTGAGAGGCTTTGTTCTGAATCTTAAAAAAAATTTAATTTTTGTTTATGGGTATTGACGCGAAATAGGCGGGTGTCGTACATAAAATTAAATTTTTTTTTTTAAAGGCCCAGAACAAAACTTCTCAACTTTAGGTGGCAGGGGGCACGTCTTAGAATTGAACGATTGATTTCAAATTTTAGAAATAATATCTTTATGGGTATTGACACGAAATGGGGGTGGGTGCCGCAAATTGTACAATGAAAACAAAAATTCTAGAGCAACCTAAGGGCCACCCTAGTACATATTTCATTTAATTTAACAATGCAAGTCAGAACTAGACAATTTACTGGTATCTGTTTAACAACAAAAAATTATGTTTGTTACATATTAAAATATACTACAATATGGATTTAATTATACAGTGGAACGTTGTTTACGGTCAGATATTATTTATGAAGCGAAGCACAAATTATTTGAAAATAAAAAATGCATGTATGATTATTGTGAGGACTGTCTGTTTTAGATTTTAAAAGAAAATGTCTAATGAATAGATATTTTTAGTCGTTACAATATGTCCAAAGAATTAATTTACTTAAAAAATCGTTAAAAAAAATAAAATAACAAAATCAAAAGTAAAAGTAAAATTTCAAAAATTTTAATCGAGCTTTTGTTCCTGGAGAGATGCCTGGGGTATGATTACAAATAGAGGCAAGATGTTACTGATAGGTAAAATGGCAATCACAAAAATTACTTTCTCATATGCAATCTAATTCTTTTCCTCCCCCTATGATAGGTCAGGGTGTTTTTTTTAACTTGAGTCCTAATTTTCTCGCCCTATCTGTCATCGGAAGCCACTAAAGAGTGTGCAGACCCTCAACTCCTTTGTTAATGATTTGACACGACCAAGTTCAAAACAATTCTAAAACAATTTTCGCCATCCGCTATTCCTACTTACAAAATACTTTGTATCCTTACATGCAAGTATTTGTGGCATTTAATTACAACAAAAAATTAAACTACAGTTATGCTATTGCAACAAAGGTGGTTTTGGAAGATTCACTCGCTAATTCCCTCAGTATATTAAAAACATTTGAGTCTGATTTTGGTTCATGCGTCGGCATTTTCCTGCTCCTTAATAATAAACATACCATGACCAATACTAAGCCAACATATGGTGAAGTAGCAAACGTTAGGCTGAATCAAACTAAACTCCACTAATTGAATTCGCGCCAAGTATCTTCTGCCGAAAGAACTCCGTGATAATCCCTTAAAAACCCGCTTGAAAAAAAATAGAACAACAAAAACAAAAAAAAAATATTAAAGCGATGGTTGTGCAAGATACCCTGATTCTGCAGAGAACCCAGTTCTTGGGGAGACAAATAGTTAAACTTTTATTGCTTGATAAACCAATAAGCTGTTGATCTGTTTCCCCTTTATTAGACTTTATTTCAAGTCATCTCAGACCAGTTGGGATGATTCTTTTAGCTGAAGTGTTTGGGCGCATAAACTGCGATGCGAGGTAATCTTACAAACCATTGTGCACTTATGTAGAAACTGGTGACTTGTCATGAAAACTCATGAAATATTCTTGTAAAACCACCTCCCTCCCCTTAACATTTCTTGATATAATCAAAATGAAAATGTTCGACTCAAATGTTTCCGAGTATGTTGTGGAAACAAAATGTTTCTGGATGTTTTAACTGTGTTTGTTTCCCTACATCTTGATGAAAAAAATCGATATTTTTATTATGTTAAGAAAATCCGTCAGCATCAAACATGTTTTGGATATAGACTTATCGTTTATTTTTTATTCGTTTCCAAACCAGAATGTGTTTTTGTTGTTATTCGTATTTCCTGTGTGATGAGATAAGTATCTGACAAAAAAAAATTTGTTTGGTTAATGAGAAGAATTAACCATGATAAGATCATTCTATATAGATTTTGTATTCTTAGTTCGATTTTCAACTTTAATTATTCAAAAGTCAAAAAAACGTATCTGTGTTAGTAGCTATATTTTCATTTTGATGGTATTATGGTTGGTTAAATCATTGTGGGTGAAGTGAAAAATAAAAACAAAAATAAGAAAAGTAAAATGTGTCAAATTAACGATTTTTAAATGTTTTATAAAATTCTAAGGAATTAGGTAATTAAGAAACATGAAAGTTACATTTATGAGAGTTTATCGTGGAATGATGAAGATTTTTAGATAACAAAAAAAAATTTGGTTGGATTGAGTTGGGTGTGTATCAAGATTCAAGATTAGTGCGTGGTTGAAAGGATGACAGTGATGAGTTTTATTAAAAAAAATTTTAAATCGATAATATTTCAACCAGCTCTCTTCAATATTGTTCTAGTCGAATGTAATTTCATTGAAAATTTATAACAAACATTTATGGTAATTATTTGTACTATAATTAGAATATAATTACACCATAAAACATCCTTGATATTGTGAAACAACCGAACAATTTGTTGTTTCAAAAATGTAAATTTCATTTATTTTTCACTTTGTTTTCCTTTTCGAATTGCTTAACCTCTAAAATTTTTATGTAAAATTATATAATGAAAATAAAAAGGAACAAAAGCTCTTTTAATTTAAATGTTTGCCCTTTTCTTGTTCTTGTTTTCATAGCTTTGATACAACAAAATGCTTAGAAAATAAAAATTTAAAATAATAAAATAAAATTTAAAAAAAAAAATAATATAATAAATTTTTCACCTCGCAGAATTTTTAATATGATTTTTTTTTCGCCGTTTGTATATATAATTTGGTTCCAGTTTCAAAAGCGTATGACGTGAAACTTTTCGTGGTTTTTTATTGTTACTAATATTATATGAGAAAGTGTTTTTATAACTCAAATGTTTGGTTTTGTTATTTTTCGGAAAAATATTTTTCCACATCAAACAGAATAAAATTTGGAGCAAAGCTTTTTAAAAATATCGGCATAATTTTTTCAAAATAAAAAAAAAATAACAATCACATCCACTCAACTTAAAAATCGCATTTAACTTTATTATATACAAAAATACATTATCTATTTATATTTTATTTATGTACACAACTAAATTGACAAAACACTCAACATTTCGTGTTTGGGTTACTGATATGACGGTTAAGTTGTGATTTCTGTTTTATTTGTTATTTTATGTTTTCATTACGTGTGTGCATTGTAACAACAATAGCATTAATTAATTATTTAATTCTGTATTTTTTTTGTTTCTTTAGTTTTGTGTAACTGAATCAAATAAAGCACTGAAAAGCGCAAAAAATATATTGCAGGTCATATCAAAATAAATTTTATATGTTTTTTTTTTCTGCTGAGTCCACTCAATCCAATTCCATTTTTTTTATTAATTTTCAATTTTTTTTTAGTTATCAAATTTGTAATTGAAATAAATTTTATGACATTTTTTCAACATTTTTGTTGTTTTTGAGCTATCCAGACAAAAGTTGTATATCCGTCTGGTTCAGTTGTGGTGCATGAAATTGATGAATATGTAATTTTCTACATTTTTGTATACGAGTACAAATGTTTTAAAAATAGAACGAAGACAAGACTAAAATCGATTTTTGTTATTAGTAAATACAATTTAAATTCTGTGGAAATTTTTGTTATTGATTTTCTACTTAATTAAATTGGTTACAATCATTACTGAAAATAGAAATCTGTTACTTTAGCTTAATGTCGGATCAATGTCATTCAAAAATAGAATGTCTATGTTATCTATCCTTAGTCATGATAATAGAAGAAAAACACGCTTGAAATAGAAATAAAACTAATAATAACTATAGACAGTATAGACAGAAAAATAGATTGAGGTGATCGTTTAGGGGAGATAAATTGAGATGAATGACAGGATTTTTTTTTTTGATAATTGACTTATTTTTAAATAAAAAGTGTTTAAAAAAGAAATTTGGAGCTTTTAGTAATGCATGTTTAGAAGATAGTAGAAAGTTATTTGAAAAGTTTAGAAAAACTGTTCGTTGAAAAGTAGTTTATCCCTTATGTACTTTTACCAAACACATATTTTGTAAAAAATATTACTGTGTTATGAAAATCCATTCAGTAGATATATGAATGAATATTTTTTGAAAATAAAGTTAAGACTGTGAAAAAAATGATGTTTTACTTGGTGGTGAATTGCTTAAATAACCAATTTTATTACAACTTGTTTACCACAAACCTTTACTGAACTCTTGTTATTTTAGGATTTAAAAAAAAAACATAAAACATCAAAAAAACCGAGATTTTTATGAATTTTTTGCTCCTCACTGCTATATAAGCTGGATGAACAGTTAAGTAAACTGTGATTGGAATCTTTTACAAAAATAATAAAGTTATTTTTCTTTCAACATGAAGGGATAGTTTCCATTTTAGGGATAGAAATAAATTCAGGAAAAAACAACACCAAAAAGTGACATTCTTCACAAAATATTCAAACGCCTCAAAGCACTTATAATCGTAAATATTTTATGTTTTTATACTTATACTTTCAAATTGGGTTACAACCAAAGATAAATTTTAAAAAATAAAAGCGATTTCCAATTGTGAAGCACATCAAAGCATCACTAATATTTTAACAATTTTGCAATTTCACAAGCACTTTTTCTGTAAAATCTCTTAAAGAATTCAATTTGTCTTTTTATGAAACTTATGAACATAAATCTAGAAAGATTATTATTTTTATTATCCTTGTTAATCTTCTTACGAGAAAGATTTTGATATGAATGAATTTTTATAAAATTGTTTTATACAGTACAGAATTTTCAATCGGTAGACAAAATATAAAATTTATGCTTTAATATAGCAACTCAATTAATATGTTAAATTAGATATCTGCTGTCACAAAGTAAATAAAACTTGATATTACAAAAACTGTTTTACCTTAAGAATATTAAAATACATCCACCTTCGTTCAACGTTCGCCGTTCATGCCACAAATGAGAAATAATCAAAAATCAAATAAAAGAAGAAAGCAACTTGAAAGCTTGTTTTGCTTAAAACGAAAAATCCGTTCAGAAAAATTAATGATCTAAAGCAAACTGATCCAACAATATTAGCACGAGTGCTTATAGCAAAATCGAACAAAAACACGATGCAAAATGAACGACCGATTCCAATGAACGAACGACTAATTCAAAACGAACGATACAAGAACTAATTTTTGTGCGAAGTTATTGAATTGAATGAAAAAATATGGAAGGGCTGAAATCTCAAGGCTCTGAGATTTGAAGACTTCGGACTGGTTTAAGGATTTTGACATAGTTTTCTTTCATTTTGAAAGTTTTATTTCGGATTAATAATATCGATTGGTGCATTTTATGCATTTACTTCAATTTTGTTGACATCAAAGTTTTTGTCGATGGGATGAGAAAGACGATTGATAGTATAAAAATAGAAAATGTAGTAATAATTGGTGATATGACTATAAGTATATTAAGTTTGAAAGATGATGCTTTGAATTATATGTATATGCTGTCCTCATTTGGTTTTGAGTCTGTTCTAAACTCACCAACAAGAATTCAGGGCTCGTCGTCAACATGTGTAGATCACATATTTTTAAGAACTAATCCCAATTTAAAATTGAATGGCTTGCTAGAAGCTTTGGATTTGGGTTTATCTGATCACCACTTCACCTCCTTAAAGTAAAATATCAATTTTGATCTTAGTGCAGGCGGGTGTGATGATTTGGTCACTGAAGTTTTAACTAACTTCGGAGAACTAAATTATCGATTGTCTAATGAATCTTGGATGGAAGTTTACTCCAAAAGCGATGTAAGGAAGCGCTGCTTCGTTGAACAACAACGAAGTGGCATAGCAGGCCGCATACCTAGCGAGTTTTATTTAAAGCCCCAAACTAGCTTCAGTAAGTGGGATCAAACAAAGAATACCTGCTGCTCCAGCACAAATAACAGTAATGTACGCGTAATCCGATATTCAAACGGATCAATAGGAAAACAAGTGAACGAAATAGACTCTGGCGACCCCCATACGTGAAAATAACCACGATCACCACATTCTATCCCTACACTTTTAGCACACAGTCACACACTCTCGCACCACATCATACACACATACACACGCACACATACAAGCGCACTGTCATCCAAACCCCCCATACACTCACGCATTCATCTACACACACCACTCTTATCATCGAGTTCACGGCCTATATCGTAATAAAAAAAAGGAATCCACTCAGAACTTCTATTTTTCTTAATATACCGACATATTCTTATCGAAGGTTGAATACTACTTTCGGAGATATACAAAAAAAATTCGACATCCATTTCCAACAATATTCTCGCCAAAATTATATCCAGTAGCAAATTCTGAAAGGTTCGGTGATAAGGGTCTGGTATTTTCGATGAGATCGAGTAAGCGTTACCGAGTAAGCGTTGCCATTTCGAGGTTTCATCTTTATTATAATACGTCATAGTAATAATACATAATTCTATCAATTCATCATAAGGCACATTTCTATGTGTTATCTTTATCTGAAATATTCAAGCATTTTACGTTAATGCCATTTTCCTTATTATTGTCGCTCTTTAAAGATAAGGGTGTCGCTCCACGATTATCAATGACGTTTTTCTCACTATCGCTAGACAATCCTGAACTTTGATTTGATGACATTTTCTTACACTTATATTTTAACTTTCTGTTTTGATAGTTATCATTTAATTTGAATTAGTCTCAATTTATAAAAAAAATACATATATATTAGCGACTTAGTTTTTACAACTAGCGAGAATGGCTACCAATGCAACCAATGAGAATGGCATAGCAGGATACGTACCTAGAGTAATTTTACGCCTTAACGACTAAAGCCCAGTCCTCGTGGATTTGATGGAGTAATACCAGCTGCTTCAACACAAATGCAGAAATGTACGCAATTTACGAAAGGTTACAGAAATGGAAAAAAATGCAAGTGGAAAATGGAGGCTCTGGCGACCCCTTTTGCGAAAGAACCACGATCAGCACGTCCAACCCCTTAGTTCCACACACAATCACACAAAATCACACCTCACACACTCTCACACACGGGTTCACTATCATCCAGATCTACATCCATGCCCACATTCATACACACTGGGAACAAGTCAATAATGTAATGGTATCTGAGGAACCATTTACTCTTACATCCATTTTCCTAAGTCAAACCATTATACAGGATAATATGAAGATTTTCAACCTTTCCTAAAAATTATACAATTCAAAATCAAAGTCGTATGCATGAATATATGTGACCGACCATGATCTAATAACTGTCGCATTAGAATTTACAGCAGATACAAAACCCCACTCAAATATGTTTAAGAAACAGAATAAAGCAAAAGTTGACACTTATAGTATTGATTTTGGCAAACTAAAACAGTCACTTACGTTTGAATTCTGGGATTCAGTGTATACACAAACCGATCCAAATGCGGCTTTTAATTCATTTTCTGAGACACTACAAGCGCATCTCACTAATTCATTATGCAGGAAAAAACGTAAAAGAATACTAAATAAGTTGAAACCGTGGATTTCCATAAACCTAGTAGTTAGAACTAAACACTCAAATTTCCTATCGCTTAAATCTAAAAAGCACCCGGAGAATAAAAAGCTGAAAGTCCTTGCTGAGAATACTGCAAAAAAATTGAAACATGATATTAAATCCACTAAAGATGAATTTTATCTCAAACAATTTCAAAATGCAAATGGAAACACTAAAAAAGAATGGGATATTGTTAATGAAATATTAAACAACAAAAAAGAAACGATTACCGTCAATGAAATCTTGTCCAATCAGAGTAAAATTTTAAGGTCTGAAGTAGATATGGCCAATTATATTAATGAGTATTTTTGTAGTATTGCGGAAAGCTTGAAACAGTCACTATCAAGTGTAGATAAATATATTTCTAATAACCTTAGAAAAGAATTGATTGGAGCTAGCTTCTCTCAAAATAGTTTTGTTTTTTGGCCTATATCAACTTCAGAGTTATATAAAACTATAAATGGATTAGAGTCCAAAAACTCATGTGGCTATGACGGTATTAGCAACAAACTGATAAAAAAAATTAACTTATATATTGTTGACGTAATGGCGTTTATTTTTAACCTAAGTGTAAAAGTAGGAATTTTTCCAGAAAATTTGAAAAAAGCGCTTGTCATTCCTCTATACAAAAAAGGTGATAAAAAAAAGGTGGAAAATTACAGACCTATCTCACTTCTGTCAGTGTTTTCCAAACTATTTGAAAAATGCATGAAAACTAGAATTTTAAGATTTCTGGATAGGGCGGATTTTTTCCATAGTTCGCAATACGGATTTCGTGTAGGACGTAGTGCAGAGGATGCGTTGATGGATTTTTGTAATAGGATATTTGAGAGTTTAAACGACCAAAATTGTACTGCAGGACTCTTTGTCGACATTACCAAAGCTTTTGACATGGTTGTTCATGATATACTTTTGGAGAAGTTATATGCTGCAGGTTTTCGGGGCAACATTTATAGCTGGTTTAAGTCATATCTAAGTCGTAGGGCTCAACAAGTAAAAATTAATGATACTCTTAGCGATCCAAAATATGTCAATGTTGGTGTTCCACAAGGGTCTGTACTGGGCCCAATTTTATTTTTAATTTACCTAAACTCTATTTTCGAGCAAAAATTTAATGGCAAAATATCAGCCTTTGCAGATGATATGGGATTTAGTTTTTTTCATAAAAATATTTTTTCACTTGCTGAACAAATAAATAAGGATTTGATTCTTTTAAATCAATGGTTCCTAGTTCATTCTATGGTTTTAAGTAACAAAACTAAACTGATGTATTTTAGCTTAACTGATAACAATCTACAAAACTTACTAGTTAGAAGCCACTCGCCATCGTGTGCTGGTAACAACTGTACAAATGATTGCTTTGTTATTGAAAATGTCAAATCATTTAAATATCTGGGCCTGACTCTGGACAATCGTCTGAGCTGGAAACCACATGTTGATTATCTTAAGAAATATTTCTTAATGCTAAACAGTAAATTCTATCTCTTAAAATCTTTGTGTCCAGCGTCCATATTAAAAAATATATACTACGGATTATTCAACTCAAAATTAGGATATGGTCTTTGTTGTTTTGGTGGTACTTATGTAAATACGTTAAAACCATTATTGATAGCTCAAAAACATGTAATTAGGATTATTTTTAATAGGAAGAGAATGTCCCACACTTGGCCTATATTCTGTTCAAATCGTATTTTGCCACTACGACATTTATATGTGTACAAGATTCTGAAGGCGTTTTACAACATGAGCGGTAATCGTATGATAAGGTATCATACAATATCAAAACGAATACTTCGTTCCCAAAATTTAGTTATGCTACCGCGATTTAGAACAACGCACTTTAGAAATTACTTCTTGGTTACTGCTCCCAACATTTTCAACAAGTTACCTATATTTCGTGATCAATCTCCTACTCTGTCGATTTTCTTAACATGCTTAAAAGCATGGCTTTTTAAAGTTACGGATATTGAGGAATTGTTTAAATTTATCATTTAATATCATTTTTTGCATATACATATAAATATATTAAATTGAATTTTTGTGAATTTATTTCTATCATAACCCCCACGTCACATTTTTATTTAGCATTGAAAGAAGGATTTTTTTTTAATATCTTCATAGATATAACTAAAATTTCTTCTTTTGTTTTTTGAAGGGGTGCATAAGACTAGTAGCTCTGCTGCTAAAATGCATTCCTAAAAATTTTTTCGTAAAAGGAATAAAAAATAAATATAAAATAATATTAAATAGTAATAATAATAATAATATCGGCCAATGGCCTTTTTTTGTAATCTTTTTATGAATGAATTAATAAATAATAATAATAATAATAAAATAATAATAATAATATTTAATCAAAAATGAATTAAAATTAAGTCCAAGTACGTATATTTTTGACATAGTTATGAAGGTTGAATATTTTCATATTTTCTTTAATTATGTAATAATCATAATAAATTATGAACAAATTGCAAATAAAGTAAATATGTAAAATTATGTTTATAGGTTTATTTACCTATCGTGGAATGTGAATTGTGAAAATAAAAGTTGTAATTTCTTTCATTACTGCTGATTTACAGAAATATTGTTTTTTTGTTTTGTTTACTTACTTTAACTAAAAAATAATTTTATGAGGTAAACAAACAAAAAAGCAAACAATTTTTGTTTTCACAATGATGTTTATTTTTTTGTTTTAAAAATTGTTCAGGAATTATGTTATGATGATATTTCATAATATAAAGCTTGAACAAGATTTCTTGTTTAAGATGGATGTACACGGAAACGTGTAATGAGGAATTTGGATATATAATAGGAAATTTTCAGATAAATAGATTAAGTATAGTTTTGTTCAAGAAGACATTAAGTGTAATTTTGTCCTAAAAGACATGAAGTATAATTTTAACTCTAAAAATTAAGAAACCGGATTTTTGTATACAACGATAAAAAAATATTATAAGAAGATACTTTAACAAAAAAGGAGCCATTTAATATTTTCAACGGATATAAACAATAATAAGGTATGATCAAAAGGTCTAAGGGCCATCAAGCCCACGCAAGGTATGACCCAACAAGAGGTCCCCCATCTTTTGACCATATCTGTATTATTTTGTTTTAGATACGATAGACTTGTCTACAAAAAAGTCTAGTCGTAGTTTAATAACATTCAATTGCGATCAGAGAAATAATGGATAATAACTAAGTTAATAGTTTTGGTAAATTAATATTCTATTAGTACTATAAATAATATACATTTCCACTTTTATAGCGAACAAAAATTGCAGAAACTAAAACACATAGTTGTAGAAAGCAAACACAATAAGTTAATAACAATGTTTTCGGTACAATTTACTTTTGTTAAAATTTCGTTTAATTGAGCTTTATCCTAGGCGGGTGTTTGTAGTCAAGAATAAAAATATACCTTCCGTTCGTTCTTTTATTAAATCCCCGGTTTTTATATAATCATCCGTACAAAGGAAAAAAAATAAATGTAGAACACTCCCTTCGATTGAGTCAGTTTCAATGCATATAGTTAACAAATTCCTTTTTTTTTGCACGCTTAATATGTTATTATTTCCCACAAATAACATCAGAGTATCCTTTGGACTGATTATTCCATAACTTCATTGAGAGTTAATATAAAATCCACGCCAAAAGCGAGCCCGAAGGTGGCGTTAAAAAAAATAAACCATTTCGAAACTTGTTTGGGCGGTAATTATTAAACGATGTAACTTAATGCTATTACTGTACCTACTATATGGTAATAGAAATGAAATAAAAAGTTGAAAATAAAATACAGACACGGATCACATGAACTCATACACATGCTACCACTCAAGTACACACACATCCATATTCATACGTGCACGCACACCATACGATACGCCCAAACTACTATATTTGATCCACTAGACTAGCTGGTTCTGGCTTACAGGATTGAAGACAATCACACCAAGATCCTAGGGACCCGTATAAAAAAATCTATAATGATCAACAAGATCAAGGGAAGTTATTGCATGTTTTCGCTAGTTATTGTATTGATGGTATCATTTTGTTATATTCTTTTAACTTAATGTACTACTACAGTGGTTGTAGTGTTCGGAGTAACAGATTTATTTAATTTATTAATTTGTTTCAGGGGATAACGGTGGCATAATAACCATGTCATTCCTTCCTCAGGTACAAAATAATATATACCACAACTTGGAGTTAAGTAGGAAAAAAAACTTAACCCCTCTACAACAATTTCGCAGCAAAACAACAAATACCGGAACAAACAAAAATTATGGAAATATACTGCCAGATGTAATTTAGTTTTTTTTTGGGTTATTTGGCATACACTAAATCATTATGGTATAAGTAACATATATGCAGATTTATGGGTGCATGGATTTATTCCGTAAATTCATGCAAGCAAACATTTCGACTTTATTAAATAAACACCATTGAATTGTGGTTAAACCATTATTTAAATTGAATAGTTTCGTTTAGAGTGATAATTTCCATAAATTAAAAAGTTAATTTATTAATAAACAAAAACAAGTAACAATTTTCTATTTCACTTTTTAGTTGGTCCCATACGGTCATGCACTCACAGTTACTCACTTACACATTCATTCACAATCAACATAAAATAAAATACAATTCGAACTCACCCATGGATATTCCAGACCTCGCTCCTGTTCCTTTGGATTCAGCCAATCATCTTCTTCCTTTTGTTTCCGTGATTACACCCGTTTCCTCGTTCACTCCGGTATGCACTATAGCTTATGAATTCGAACTTCAATATCCGCTGCAATCCAACTCAGTGTTATTTGGTTTTAATTACCACCTCAACTAAGTGGTATATATATTTTCCCCCTCAAACAGTGAATAATTCAATCAACAGTAAGCACTGAACTTCACCTTCGTTACGATAGTAATGTTCCTTCGTGAACTACACCCCACAAGCAAGCCAAAGTGATCGATTATCAACGGCGGATGAAATTAATAAACAAAATAAATCTCGGCTGTCACTTTTTATTACATCCATATACTGAGATTATTTATTGGTTAATCCAGAATAAAACATTTGGTTGTTTACAAGAAAGAATTTTCTTAAATATGAAAGACAGGATAATTTTAATCTTTGGCAGATGGCCGACGTATAATCTTTAATATGACAATCACATAGATTCTTTTTTCGATAATTATGACAAATTTGATTAAACGATTTAAATACACAATAAACGGCACAATGACTTAATGTTCTAGAAAATTGAACTAACAGTTAATTTGCACTATCGACTCTTATACACTAGATGTACTAACACATAAATTTTTCTTCTAGATTTATAATTTTTTTTTTCTATTAACTTTACTTGCATATAAATAAAGAATTTTTCTTAAATATTTGTATCACAGATTGCTTTGCTTTCCTTTAATTATTATTATGATCAATTTATCACTAGATGGTTAATTACCTTTTTGTGAAATCCCCGCAAATTTTCTTTGATAATTGGCACCGCATGCATAATATCTCAACATCAAAAATATCAATCATTCGCTTGAACAAAGAAATTATATCTCACCGGAAATTAAATTGATCGTCCGCCGGGAGTGAATGGAATCTGCAAAAAGGCCCCATCTACGTGTTCTTAGTTTTCGATTCGTTTCTTGAATTATTTTTGATTTTAATATTAAAATAAATACCAAACTGAAAATTCCACTTCTAAAATATTTCCTTTCACGTAGACGTCAAACTCCAAGAACAGCTGTGTGATGACTTTCAGAAAAATTAGTCGACAAAGAGCCATATGAAAAATCAGCGTTTATATAGCAAGCGAATTCAGACATTTTTTATTATTTGGTTTAATATCTCGAGGTTATGTTTAACAATCGAATCCATTCATGAGTCGAGACATCTATCATGAAATGGTTTTTGGGAAACATATTGACCAATGTATTTGAAAAACAAAACCATCATACCATACCCGGGTCCCAGAATTGGAGTATGGTTATGGATAGCAATCTGAAATATCAACCGATAGGGGGGACATCTCTAGGGTAAGGATGTCTCGGATGTACTCTCCGACTATCCGACTATTAAAATTAGCAGAATTGAATTGCGAGATTCATATATAAATATATAACTGTATACTGGAGGGAAATATTGATTGCAACAAATAAAACAAACTCAGGCCAATTACTACGCGGGTTGACGGATACAATCCCAGGACAGCATAACAAACTGACAAATAGGCACAGCCATTTGATGCCTGAACAAAATTATAGCAGTGATGAGTGGTTTGAGTCCACGGAATACTCACATTGGTTTAGTATGACGAAGCTACGCTGGGGAAAACGCAATGTGAACCAATATTAGTGTATTGTAAAGGAAATATTATTGTTAATGGTTTTATACTAAGAACAAATTTGTGTAACGGGAATTATATGAAAATATGACTATAGATTGTGGACGAATGAGAAACTATTATGACCACGTGTGGTAAGCCAAAATTGTGAATTATGAGAAAACAGACATTATATAAATCCGGAAATCTGCTGCTCTACGTTATCATAATCCAGTCTACATAACACTACGTTTTTCTTATGTTAAGAATTCTTAAACAATTAAATTTGTTGGGTAGATTTAAAACGAAATTATTTAGATGTGTATTACTTGAAAAAATCAATAAACTAAACATTAGAAATGTTTCTTATATTTCACTTGTAATTTTTAATTTAATCAAAACAATATGAAATCGTTATTATTATATTAGAAACGAAGGTCAACCAAACATAACACAGTAAATGATATACCACTTTCTTGGTGATTTAAACTATCTTACCTTTTAATAAAATGGTAATTTGATTGTCAAAGTTGTACAAGTTCTCGTTGTTGATATGGTACAATAAAATTAGTATCGCTAAATAAATTCCTAGCCAAACATCCACACATTTACGCACCCGCAGTCTCACCCCCCCCCCCCCCCCCGCACATACTATATATATAAATATAAAATAAAATAGAACTCACCCCATGGGATTGTCCAATCCCACTCCTTTCGTATCTGGCCTCGCCTAGACTTCCATAATTTCACACTCCCTGTGACTTCAATCTAAGACACCCACCGATACAGCCAAAGCCAAAGCCAAATCCGGTAAAGCTTGGTGAATATTATAGGATCACACCACATCAACATTTAATTAAATTTAGACGCTGGTTACGGTTATGGTTTGTATGTATATATATTTTCTTGCTTAATATATATATTTTTTTGATGGTTAACAAAACAAAAGTCCCATTGGAATGTATATACTAGGTGCATTAATATTATTTACAACACTAGTCCGCACAAATTAATTTTAATTTTAATTAATTAAATACAGCAAACACTATTGCATTACATAACCTAGAATGAACTTAGTTCATTGAGTTCATTGTTAAGTTCATTGTTATTTACAGAACTAATCATGACACTGTAATGTTACGGGCACAGTTCATTATATTTTAAAATTTGGACTATTTAAATTAACGTCATGCACGACGACTTTAACTATTGTAACAAAAAACTAAGTCATAGTACAGACATCGTAAAATTAGCGTTCGATAAATTAACAGAAATTTAAACTTACGGGACACAAACAAAAATTTGATACCTATTTTTTTCTCTAATTTTTTTTGCAAAATAAGAAGAACCATTGTTTAGACATACACTATTGGTTCCACTAATGTAAACTCAATACTATTATTAAGGCACATCAATTCTAATTTACACTATTTATACCGTTTTAATTTTGAGGTTATCAGAGCATATATCTTACCAAGATGTCATACCTTTGGCAACGCATACTATCATTTTTGTATTCTCCAGTAATTAAAACAAGGCAAATTTAATTTCCGATACATCACCATGCAAGATGTTATTTTCTATTTTTGGTTATTATCACGTTCTCAAATGACATCCATTACAACCAAGCGTCAAAACAAAACAATCCAATCAGAAAATAAATTGAAACTAAAAGGCAGAAGACATCTATCGGCTCTTATTTATTGTAAAATTAACGGCCGTTCGCAAACAATAACAAAACGATAAGTTTGTTTCTTGGGAATTGTTTCGTTAATTAGTGTACCCACTAAGGAGTTTGCACATCTGTGCTGCGATTATGGCAAATTGTGAGTTCAAAACTACGAAATTATTTCGTCAGTAAAAATTATTTAAAAAATTATTTCGACAAATTTATTTCAAAATTGACAATTTCAAATTTTTATTTGTATGCAAAAACCAAAACTTATGCGTATTCATAAACAACTTGACGTCACAATTTGTGAGTTTTTCACAATGAGAAAACTCCATAATCGCAGCACTGTTTCGGAACAAATTTGTGAAAAGAATTATTGTAAGAGATGATTATGAATTGAGTGAAAAAAATTGTGTTTGAAAAGGGTAAAAATAACTTCAAAAGTTCTTAAAATTATAAATATAGTGCGTGTGAGAAAGTAGTGCGACTCTAAATTACGGAGCTTCGTAACAGTGAACCATCTATAGTTTTAGAGAAAATAAATCAACGGAAGATGCCGCCCTATAAACTCATTTTTCAATGTAGTCTATGAGGCCCTAAATTCTAATCTTTCTGTTTCCGCTCTGTTTATAGATATAACTAAAGCATTCGACATGGTTGATATTATTGGAGAAAATGGAGGCAATATTGGCATAAGAGGAGTATGTAATGATTGGTTTAGATCTTTTCTTTCTGATAGAATTATACAGGTAAAAATTCGCGATTGTTTTAGTTCTACACATGGGCAAAATATTGGAGTATTGCAAGGGTCAGTCTTAGGGCCTATTCTTTTAGGGCCTATTACCAAATAATTGAAGCAGTTAAATCGTTTAAATAGCTGGTGATTACAATCGATAGTCAGCTGCAATGGACTAAACATATAACTATAATTCAGAACTATTTACTAGCTAACATTACTATTAACATTTTATCGTTTTCTTAAAAATTGCCCCAAAAAAGTTGCCATACTCAATAACGCTGATTCATATGCCGACGTCATTCAATTTAAAGGTAAAGGAGTGGTTGCTTGAAATTTTCGACGTGGAATATTTATTAAATGTGGTAACTTAATGTATGATTTTAAGTTTCTCGCTTTTGGGTTCTATTGCTGTTCCATACTTAACATAAATCCATTTCTTGTCTCCACTAAATTTGTCATCTTTTTCTTTTTTTTAATAATGATATTTTGATTAATTTCAACCTAACTATTATTTGCTTATAATGTACATAAAATAATATATTTAAATAATAAATTCTTTTACTTGGGGACCCCCATGCCAGACCACATTACTATTTGTTTTCACTTTTTAATTGATGGGTGATTCAAAATTAGTTCTATGAACCACTCAAAAATAGGTAGATTCTTAAATAATAATTATAAATTAACAATCAAATTTTGCTTAAATTAATTCTTTATAACTAAATAGTTTTATGTATTATCATTGTTATTAAAACTAGGAGGGCCCGGCGTGCTTCGCTACGCTTATAAATAAAGTTTTTGCGTAGACATTTTGTTGACGTAGAAGCAATGATTTCAAAAAGTGGTAATGAGAAATGCTAGCATATAATTTTTAATTTTTCTTTTTAAATATATGAATGAAAAATAATCAGAACTCTAGCTGATCAGTTCGGATATATGAAAAATTAGCGATCAAATAAGAGTTCAAGTAAGCTTAGAGATCAAAGTAAGTAAGAGATCAAACTTATTTGATCGCTAATTTTTCATATATCCGAACTGATCAGCTAGAGTTCTGATTATTTTTCATTCATATATTTAAAAAGAAAAATTAAAAGTTATATGCTAGCATTTCTCATTACCCCTTTTTGAAATCATTGCTTCTACGTCAACAAAATTTCTACGCAAAAACTTTATTTATAAGCGTAGCGAAGCACGCCGGGCCCTCCTAGTATCTATTATCAAGAGATGCACCACGTACATCAATACTCATACCATTATCACGTCGACGATACAAAGGATAACCATTCACACATTCACAGATTCTTTAGTATTTTCAGAAACAGGTTTTGAAAAATTCTTACTACATTTACCATCTCTCATACTAACAGGATTTAGAGCACCACATGGTCCAAGCATCATATGACGTTTCACATATTCATGTAATTTAGGAAAAAGAATGGGATCACAGATTTCAGTACATACAAATTTATGAATCATTTTATTTCCATCAATTCTATCTTCATCTGACATATTTAACAAACACATCAGCAGTAACATTCTCAGGTTTTTCACAAAATTCATGCATTGATTTAAAAGAACGAACAAATCTCACGCATAAGAAAAACTTCACATACATTAGCATTTCTAAAAATTAAAATGAAGAACAGAACAAAATTATTCACATGCATTTACGTCAGTGTACATAAGAAAACTAAAAAATAAAATACAACCAGCCTTGCATCATCTGACAAATTTAACAAATACATCAGCAGTAACATTCTCAGGTCTTTCACAAAATTCATGCATTGATTTAAAAGAACGAACAAATCTCACGCATAAGAAAAACTTCACGAACATTGGCATTTCTAATAATTTAAATGAAGAACAGAACAAAATTATTCACATGCATTCACGTCAGTGTACATAAGAAAACTAAAAAATAATATACAACCAGCATTGCATCATCTGACAAATTTAACAAACACATCAGCAGTATCATTCTCAGGTCTTTCACAAAATTCATGCATTGATTTAAAAGAACGAACAAATCTCACGCATAAGAAAAACTTCACATACATTGGCATTTCTAAAAATTAAAATGAAGAACAGAACAAAATTATTCACATGCATTCACGTCAGTGTACATAAGAAAACTAAAATATAAAATACATCCAGCATTGCATCATCTGAAACAAACACATCAGCAGTAACATTCTCAGGTTTTTCACAAAATTCATGCATTGGTTTAAAAGAACGAACAAATCTCACGCATAAGAAAAACTTCACGAACATTGACATTTCTAAACATTAAAATGAAGAACAGAACAAAATTATTCACATGCATTCACGTCATTGTACATAAAAAAAATAAAAAATAAAATACAACCAGCATTGCATCATCTGACAAATTTAACAAACACATCAGCAGTATCATTCTCAGGTCTTTCACAAAATTCATGCATTGATTTAAAAGAACGAACAAATCTCACGCATAAGAAAAACTTCACATACATTGGCATTTCTAAAAATTAAAATGAAGAACAGAACAAAATTATTCACATGCATTCACGTCAGTGTACATAAGAAAACTAAAATATAAAATACATCCAGCATTGCATCATCTGAAACAAACACATCAGCAGTAACATTCTCAGGTCTTTCACAAAATTCATGCATTGGTTTAAAAGAACGAACAAATCTCACGCATAAGAAAAACTTCACATACATTGACATTTCTAAAAATTAAAATGAAGAACAGGACAAAATTATTCACATGCGTTCACGTCAGTGTACATAAGAAAACTAAAAAATAAAATACAACTTGTAAATACACTGAAATTTGATTAGAATATCTATTTTACTAATATACTACGCATACGATACGTTTATTACTACCCACTACCAAAGAATATATAAAAAAGAAAATATAAAAAAATAAATTTCATCATTCATAAAATCAACATTATTACGCATAAAATCTCTTTTATTCCGACGACTCGATCTAACCTTCCATGTACGAAGACATAAGAAGACTAAAATGAAATTGCATCTACCAAAGAATATATAAAAAAGAAAATATAAAAAAATTAAATTAATTTTTAAATTTTAAATTTAATTTCGTTTTTGTATGTATGTAAACTTATAATGCATATGTATATAAAAAGTTTTTCGTATATAATAACTTTTTTATTTATGATCCGAAAAATCCCAATCCCAATCCAAGACCTAGGTTACAGTAATATCAGTGATAGTGAGTAGAGTAAAGAAATAGTGCAGAGTGGATAGTGCAGTAAATAGTGAAATTCTGGAAATATGTGCAAATAAAACAAACATACCTGTCTGTTTGTCTATTCAAAAATTTATGAACTTACTTCTAAAACTTCAAAACGATGACAGATTACATGCATTTGGACAAAATGTAAAGGAAAAGATCTCCCGAAGAAGTGTTTTTTAAAAACTTTAATTATGATAAATTTGACATCTGTTGTTACAAAAAAACTAAAATTTGACTTTACAAACCTTTGGTTTACCTTATGAAATTAAATGCTTCAACATTATCAGATTAACTTTCATATGAATCTATAAATCTTAAAAAAAACTTTTTTATCAAATCTTTAATAAAGAAAAAAAAAACTTCTGACATAATAATTTGTATCCACATTTTTCTTTTATATTTCATTTTTCTTGCTCTTAACTTTTAAAATCTATAACAACTGACTTGTAATTATCTGTTATTAAGATTAACGATTATTTACATTAACTAATAATTACTTTTCTTTCAATTCTAAGATTTAAACAATTTCCATCTCAATCCAAAAACAAAATATAATATAATTAATAATAATTTTCAAGTTGACAGGCCTCTGTTGCTTCTTGTCTTTGCATGTTTTTTTTTTTTTTTTTTTTTTTTCAAAAAAATTATTTTATTTTCTGGGCAAGATTAATTGTTTTCTTAGATTATTTCCAAAACATAAAAAAAAAACTAAAATTTTAAAATTTATTTTCTGTTTAAGATAATGTTTAGGGATTATCATTTATTTTAATTGGGATAAGTAGATGGATTATTATCAAGAATAATATTCTTGTAAAGTTTTTCTTATTTTTTAATAATTTTGAACAAAAACATGTTTTAGATAATTAATTTGTTAATTTTTCTTTGCAGGTACGTCTTGAGTTGGATATTTAAATTAAGACTGTGATTACTGTGATTACTGTGAGTAGAAATATTATTGAACCAACTTTTGGATTTAAAAATTTAAAAATCATGTAAGATTTATGTACATAGATGGATTAAATATGTCTTATTTATTTAACCCGCCATAATGGATTATATCGTAAATCGGTTTTATTACCTGTAAATTTAGATTTTATCTATTACACTGTGCGACAGCCAAAATCCGCTTGGGTTCTGACTACCAGGAAAAGTTATATTGGTAAAAAAAAAGTTATATGTGTCCCGGCGTTTCACTGGGTCAAGTCTAGGAATCGAGATATATCGATTTGCTCGATTTGAAGTTAGTAAGTATCATACAGAAGAAATTGTCGCGTTTGGGGTTCTATTTTGACATAACTCGAGTACGACTAGTCCGATTTTGCTGAAACATATTAAGAAATTAAGAATTACAATTCCTTTAATCTACTGATATACTATACTGAAAAAGTAACGATAAAATAAAAAAATTAAAATTAAAATAAATCAAAATACAAAAAAATAAAATAAATAAATAAATAAAATAAGAATAATAAAGTAAAATAAAAAAATAATAAAAATAATAAAATTAAAATGTAATAAAAATATAATAAAATAAAAAAAAATTTAATAAATAAATAAAATAAATAATAAATAATAAATAAATAATAAATAAATAATAAATAAATAATAAATAAATAATAAATAAATAATAAATAAATAATAAATAAATAATAAGTAAATAATAAATAAATAATAATTAAATAATAAATAAATAATATATAAATAATAAATAACTAATAAATAAATAATAAATAAATAATAAATAAATAATAAATAAATGATTGATAAATAATAAATAAATAATAAATAAATAATAAATAAATGATAAATAAATAATATATAATATATAAACAATAAAAAATAATAATAAATAATAAATAATAATAACAAATAATAAATAATAAATGATATTAATAAATAGTAATAATAATAGTAATAAATAATAATAAAAAATAATAATAATAAATAATAATAATAATAAACAATAATAATAATAAATAATAAGAATAATATAATAAAATATAATGAAAACATAAAATGAAATTATAATAAAAAATAATAAAATAACATAATAAAATAAAATAAATAGAAAAAAAAATAGAAACAAAAAAAAGTAGAAAATAATATATTAAATAGTAAAAAAAATAAAATTAATACACAAAGACACATGGACTCATGTCCAAATACATTTAAAACAATAAATTTTGGAGTTTATTCCAGTAAAAATATTAAAAAAAAAATTTCTATGAAAAATCAATATTCTTTTCAAAATGAGATACCTTTACTTAATTGTGAATAAAAGCAAAATACGTTCATCGATTTTAAAGAACCATGTCTCGTTTTGTGCACAGATTATGTGCCTTTATGTCAAAGTAATAAGACTTCACACTTTTTCCCGTTTTGAATTTTTCATGATTTTTTAAAATACAATTTTTTTATTCTTTAGGCAAAAAATTATATTTTTACTTCATAAATTTATTTATAACTGCGAAACGGTTGATTGTGTAGAGAAATAATGTACTAGTAGATTGAAGACATTGTAATTTTTAATTTTTTAAAATTTGTTTCAGTAAAATCGGACTAGTCGTTCTTGAGTTATGTCAAAAAAATCGTGACTATTTCCCCTATATGATATATACTAACTTCAAATCGAAATATCTCGATTCCTAGACGTGACTCAGCGAAACGCCGGGACACATATAACTTGTTTTTTACCAATATAACTTTTCCTGGTAGTCAGAACCCCTGCGGATCACTGACCCCTACCATTTGTCACACAGTGTTATTAACAACTGTCAATTATGTACGTTAGAAAAATTATATCGCTAAAAATGATCGTATAAATTTTGCAATAATTAATATTTTATTTAAAAATTCACTATTATTTTGTTATTTAAATATAAATTAAATACAAATAAATTATGAAAGCTCCCATTAAATATGCCCTCTTCATTATTTTTTATTTTGTGAGATGATAATATATCTTTAATTTATTTTGAATTTATTTAAGCTAAATTTAAATGGCTCCTAGAATAGATTTAAGTTAAATTCAAATTTGTTTTATCAAAATCTAAATTAATCTTCTATAGATGAAATTCGTGATCTGTAAACCGACAATTTTTGATCAACTTGGTACTAGGCATACAAGAAGCGTAGGTGAAATAAAATATAACTGTTTTTTAAGACATTTTTTTAAGTGTTTGAGAACAGGGTGGGCCGAAAGATTTAGAGAAATTTATATTAAGGGTTACTTTGAAATCCTGATGGAAGAGAACAGCTAACCCGATATCAACTGTTTTATTGACTCTGGAAAGGTTATTGGCTGGCCCATCTAAGCCATTACAAATTACAAATTTCGATTACACTGTTAAAAAAATTATGCAATAAAACATCAGCACTGTCTAAAAACTTCTTTATTTCTTAATATTTTTAACAGTGTACACAAAAATTTTACCGTGTATTTATTCGATATGTCAATTTTTATCTTTCCAATGTAGCCAAGTGAGCTGTTCTAATTTGATTTCATAGTCTCCGTGAGTTTGCATCTCAAGATATCATTTAGACCAGTTGTTCGAATAAGTTTAAAGTTGAACACGGTGATTTTTTAGTCACCCCTTCAGTTTATTAGTCATTTGTCAAGATATGTGATAACCCATCTTTTTGAATTTCAAAAAACATAGATTATCCAGTGCTCGCAATTGAATGCTACTTTCGCTTGCTGAGAAAATTTCATAGAAAATATTCGGTATAAGCATTTCTTCTATACGATTGAAATACTAGGTTGCAGGTCAAGGAACTATTTTATATTAATTTCGAACCGCGTCAATTTAGACATTCAAAAATGGCATAAAAGCGTTAAAAAATCCATGATTCGAATTTTTATTTAATATCTAAAATATTCATAGTTTGAAACATTTTGAATTTTTCAATTTTGGTTCAATTCTTGGCGCATAATTTAAGCTAAATGAGTAGTTTTTGAAATTTCATTAACGATCATACCAACAAATGTCATATTTTTTAATTATCCTAAACCACCATAATATCTTCTATCAAGATTTTGTCATCAAGAATAGGATATTTCATTTTGTGATGTTTTGACTGATAAATACTCGCAGTAGAAACAATTGGTTGAATTTTTTTGTACCTTATTGTTATGATTTGATGGTGTCTCAATTATTTTTTTATACGGCGGATTTTCAATGTATGAGTATTGTTTGTTTGAAAAAATGAAACAACTATACGGAAAAAGGAAAGTCGTTCTGTGTAATGATTATAAATATAATTTTTAGTTCATTTTTATCTTTTGAATACAAAATATCGTTTGTACTGAAACTTTATTGTTTGACGTACAGAATCATCAAAATTCAACTAACAACAACCGATACTAGTCAGAAAAAATATTTGCTGGCTCCACATCTAAATTTTTTTTATTTAACTAGCTTCGACCCTTGTTTTGTGAATTTAAAAATTTTACAATTTTCTTTTCATGGTTTTGGTTCTAAAATGTAAAAATATGGAGGAGCTTAAATCTCACAGCTTTGAGATATCAAGACTTCGGTCTGGGTTAAGGATTTTGATATAGTTTTCGGTAAAAAACTTTTATTAGGACATGGTTTTTAGTTTTGGTCAGCGATGTATATCAAACATAACTCTTTGTTAAAGTACAAGTACGATTTTATCTCTGTTTAAAAACTTATTGCAAAACTAACACAAAACATCAATACGTTGCCGGAAAATTATAACAGATCATAAATTAACATAATTTAAAGAAAAGATGATACACTCAGCAAACTGCTCAAAAACCTCTCCATTTAGCGTTTCGAGAAAATATTACAAAATCACAAATTCATATTTCTTTCGAAATTCCAAAAATATTTTAAAAATTAAATAAAATCAAACTTTTTTCAAAATTCCAAAAATATTCCAAAAATTAGAATAAAATCAAATATTGAAACTTTTTCTAAATTCCAATAATATTCCAAAAATCCTTAAAAATTCAAACTTTTCCAAAATTCTAAAAATATTGCAAAAATTCAAACATTTTTCGAAATTCCAAAAATTACAATGAAATTAAAAATTTTTCAAAATTCTAAAAACATTCCAAAAATTCTTACAAAATCAAATATTAAAACTTTTTCCAAAATTCTAAAAATATTGCAAAAATTATTACAAAATCAAAAATTAAAACTTTTTTCAATATTCCAAAAATATTTCAAAAACTATAACAAATTCAAAAATTTCCATGTCCAATTTCAGTTTCAATTACATTTACGTCATTAAAACAGCTACATTTTTTTTTCCAAAAAATTGGCTAAAAAAATAAATGAAATCATTTTTGACACACTTGACATTATTTTTTTGACAAACTTGCCATAATAATAATAATAAAATAATAATAATAAAATTTCATGTCATACAAATTATCAATTTTATTTTTTTCCAAAGAATTGGGTAAAAAAGTAAATAAAAACCTTTGTTTTGACACACTTGACAACATTTTCTTGACAAACTTATAATGCCATAATTCTCAATAATAATAATAAAATTTCATTTCAAACAAATATTCATTTTATTTTTTCCAAAAAATTGGGAAAAAAATAAATAAAAATCTTTCTTTTGACACACTTATAATGCAATAATCGTTGACTTTGACTTTTTTTGACAAACTTATAATGCAATAATCTAGATTTTGGTCTCACAAGCCAATCCCGGCCATCAAGATTTCTCTAAATTTAATGTTTCTACTCGTAATTACTTAAAATGAACGTTTTTTAAGCCAAAAATATGAAAATTTGCTTGTTTTTGACACACTTAATGATTTTTTTGACACACTTTCGATACAGTTATCGAACACAGCGTCCTTTTGGACCTGTCCCTTGAGTATACCCATTTTTAGAAAAAAACTTTGAAATCCCTCCAGCGGTTTTCCCTGCAGCGTAGGTAATGACGGCCGGCCGACAGACAGACATACATTTTTTTGCGTTTTTAGAATCAGTAGGTCCTTAAACGTCGAGAAATGCCAAAAAAGTGGGGGTAAGAATTTCGCTTTTGGCTCATGAATGTAATACTTAGGTTTTTCAGACCGAAGTAATTGAAACAAACTTTTGAACAAAATTAAAATGGTTGGCCGTGCCAGCTATAATTTTAAACAGTTAACTGATATAAAAATATTATAACTAAAATGTGATCAGTTACATCAGCCATCAGACAAATAGCAAAACAAATTAGGTGGCATCATGAACGCTAGTCGATAATACTATTCATTCAGTCGGTCATTCATTTCGGTCAGTCATTCATTCATTCAAAACCAATCAGCAATAATTTTTTACTATCGTTTATTCGGATCAATCGCTCATTTGGTATTCAGATGGATCGTTCTTGTGTTCGATTAATTTTTAATAAATCATTTTGTTGTTTTTGAATCGGTCATTTGTTTTTGATCCATCATTTTTTTTAACGGATCGTACGTATAAATTTTTAGTTTTCTCTTTTGTAATGAAGCGCTTTCTTCGTTGACGAGTCAACGAATAGGCATAGCAGGTCGCGTAACTGAGAAGGTTATTTATTTGCTCCTGACTAGCTTCAGCATTGGATTCGTGTTAGAATTCCTGCTACTCCAGCACAAATACGGAAATGTACGCGATAAACAAAATATATACGGAAATGAAAAAAAAAGACAAGTGAAAAAAATGAGACTCTGGCGACCCTTTTGGCGAAAGTACCGCAATCACCACGTCCAACCCTTACATCTACTCCCATATTCTCACATCTTATACACTCACATCCACACACACTAACATGCATGCACATATAACCAGACACACACACACACACGATGGCCAATTAATCTTGTAAGCTATTATTAGTACTATGGCTTATATTGCCATTAGTTTGGATATGGTTATTATTATCATTAGTTTTACTTACTGTTAAATTGTTAAATTTAAGTAATGGTTTTTAATCCACATTGTAGTCCATTTTTCAAAATGATTGGAAAAGGGAGATATTACAAAAAAAAACAAACAACATAAAAAAAAACTGGACTAGCAAAATTATGAGTATTGTTACTGTTGTTATTGTTAGAAAGAGTTACAGGATTAGTTATATTAGCTGAAAATATGACAGGAGTCGTAGAACAGGAAATAACAGCATTTTTGGAAGGACTTGCCTGATCATTCGTTGTGACAGCTTCACTAAGATTTTATAAGTGTATCATTAATTTGTGTATTTATTGTTTCAATTACCAGTCTCAGACACTCTGGATGGTTTATGTATAATTATACCCATACATTATCGGTATTCTCTTGTTGTTGAAGCTGTATATAGTTCCGGTAAAACCTCCACTATCATTACTAGCGCCATCAGGAGCCTCGTGACGGAAATAAATTATTCCTGGTAGCAACTCAAAACACACAATAGATCTTATCACTAGCTATCATTCTCCCCTTCGTTACCTTTATAGTTTCCATCAATGGGTTGTTGTTAATAAGTGATTAAATCCCACAATATAATGCAATTTAAAAGAAAATGGAAACCAAAAATACTCATAATGGTAAAGTGTCAACTCCTACCATGCCAATTTATAACCTGTAAATTTATTTTCGGAAAGAAACAATACTCAAGGTTTTAATTATAGATTTACTCACCCACACATTCATACCCCGTGCATACTCAAACACGCCCATGCATTCTCACACCCATTCATACACACATGCGCACCCAAAAGCATCCATCCATCCCCGGGTTTATCGGTTGACTAAAAAAAAATTAAACGTTGTTTCGCCCTTGCCGAATAGTAACGGACCAGACCAAACTGTGTTCAATGATTTTGGAAATCATATTAAATATCAACTGAACCGAATGAAGTTTATTGTGGGATACTTTATATACATCCTCGAACCAGTATACAAACGAAGTCAATAATGCATTATATCATCGTTAAGTTAATGTCACCCGGCGAATAGTATCCGCACTTCTCAGGAACATTGAGTAAAAGAAGCATAAACGTACTACATAAATCATTATTACCGAGGGTAGATTAACTGGCTTACATTGACCATCCCCTTTTGTTTGTTGCACATGCATATAGGAAAGCAATCTATTATGGTAGCTTCATGTACAGCTTTCCCTTCGTTTGAGCCGAAGCAGCTCCAACAAGCCAATGCGATCTCGTCATTGTTGGTACTGCGGTCAAAGTTCTTAAAGACTTTAGTTGTTTCCTAAACATACCTACCGACAACATTTACAACCTTTTTCATATCGTTCATAGTGATAGTTAAGTTATCAACCACTATTACCATTTGAAGTGTTGCGGGGCTGCACCAAAGCAAACATCAATGTTAATTTCAGTTCAAACGGTCTGTAGGCAATTAAAATCATCAGTACTCTGTTCCTAATTTGTTAATCCAGAAACAATAAAAATAAAACTGTTAACTCATGCTCCAAGCAAATGTACAATACACAATGAAATGTGAACGGCAATATACTAACCGGTTCACGGTAGATTTGGATTTAATTTTAACAACTGTTATCACCCATCATGTTTAAGTTTAAGTATTTATAATGATTTATCCATAAATTTTTGTTATACAATATACATGCCAGAATTTCGAGTTGTTTCCAACTGGAGTTTGACTATCGCATTTGTATGCAACCAATATACCCACTCATACGAATCCCCATACACACGTCTACACCTATTCATGTACTTACACACATTACACACATTAATTAAGAGCACGACTCACCCGAGGTTAGTGGTCGCTTCCTCTCCGTCATCCATTGAATACACTGCCTAGCCCATACGGTCAACCGGATCCATAGTTATGGTTGATATTCAGCGGAATAAATCAGTGACGTATTGCAGTTGGCTAAAATTATTGCCCTTGAGGTGGTCAATTTGAAATGTACATATGCCAGCTGCCCGATTTTATCATATGGTAGTTGATGAAATATATAATCCAAACCCCACAAGATATTGGTATATATTTTCCACGAAATTATCACTAATGCGGGTCACGTCACAGGTTATTCAGGTACCTTTGCTGTGATCATCAGTATTCAGACATGCAGACGTGGTAATTTAGTATCGGTGGTTGAATCCAGCGTAAGTATACGCGGTAGTGTGATAACAATTAGTAATACCCCCAATTTATGAGAATGGAATATTATTAATCAACATACGATTGGTTGCAGAGAATATATATTGATTAGCGGAACTAGGAGTTAAGGTATATTAATTCGTTTTAAGATACTTGACGAATTTCATAGCGATTAACGATTATACACTGGACGAGGAAATTACATTGGCGAATTATTTCACAACTATTCTTCTGATAGGAAGCTTTCGGTGGCACTAATAAACACATAGAAAAAAGGATGACCATACACTGAGTATAAAACCATTTGTCCAGGACAGACGGCAAAACGACTATAAAAAAACTTATGCGAAGGCAATTCTGATACGAAAACAAAATAGAGTATGACCAAACTAAGGATTTTAGATGGCTGGGTCATCGATCACCAGTCGACGACATAACACTTTTCTTTTGTTTGGTTGAGTTTTTATTTTATTTGTGTTTGAATATTTTTTTATTTTTCCATTTAGTGGAGTCATTTTAGTAAAACATATTGCGACGTTGATGCATAGGCTGACTTCACCACAGCTCTGGAAACATAGTGTTCTGGATATATAATGAGCTAATATCCATAAAATACTTTAATTAAAAGCTAACCAATATTATGGACTTCGTAGTTCTAATAATAAAAATACTAAAGCAGGTAGTAGTATCCCAACAAACATAAATTCTGTTGTACGAGAAAAAGTACAATAAAAATTTTATCCGAAGTGACAAAGCGGAAGTTGGGATGCAAAACTGTTGTAAACCGTACTAAATGTGTACGTACCAAATTTCATCCAACTCGATTATCAGGTACAGAAGTTATTGAGCTTCCAAAATAACAGGTGCTTGGAGGACCCCCTACCACTTTGTTCACTATCGCTAAAAAAACCAATCAGTTCCTTGCCATACTTATTTGCATCTTTTTGCAAAGTGTAATCAAAATTACTTAACGAACGAATGTTGGATGCTTCCAACAAACATTGAAACAATAAACAGGTGTTTGGGAGGACCCCACCACTTATCCCAATGTTGTCCAAAAGCTAGTCAATTCTTTGTCATTAAAGTCTTCATCTTTTTTCAAAGTGCCATTAAAATTGATTAATGAATGAAATCTGTATGCTCCCAAAAAACTTTAAAAACAAAGTGTGAAAAGTCAGCAGTTGTATGGTAGATCCCCCGCCACTTTGATCAATGTGTCCCAAAAGATGATAATTATCTTTTCACACTAATTGGAACCCTATTCCATAAGTTTCATCATAATCACTTCATTATTGGAGGCTGTAGTGTGCATAAAGACACTGAAAAAACTTCAAAAAAGTACAAAAAAAATTTTTTTACCGGAAGTGAAAAACGGGAAGTTGGGATGCAGAACTATTGTAAACCGTACTACATACTCATGTACCAAGTTTCATACAATTCGCTTACCAGGTACCAGGTACCTGATACCAGGTACCAGGTTTTCATCGATCTGTGACACGGTGCATTATCTTGGTGAAACAACACTTTTTTCTTTTGCAACTGTGGCCGTTTCTTTGCGATTTAAGCCTTCAATCGATCCAAAAGTTCACAGTAATAGTCGCTGTTGATGGTGGTTCCTTTTTGGAGATAGTTGATGAATATTATTCCGTTCGTATCCCAAAATACAGACGCCATCACCTTACCGGCCGACTGTTGCGTCTTTGCTCACTTTGGATTCGGTTCGTCGACTGCTGTCCACTCAGCTGACTGTCTTTTGGATTCTGGTGTGTAATTGTGAAGCCATGTCTCATCCATTGTCACATATCTACTATAGAATTCCCTTTTATTGCGGTTTAACAGTGCCAAAGACTCCTCCGAAGCATCGATTCGTTGTTGTTTTTGGTCGACTGTGAGCTCATGTGGCACCCAATTTGCACAGAGCTTTCGCATACCCAAATGTTCATGTAAAATGGTAAAAACACTACCATCTGCTACCTTTACAATGTCAGCTATTTCGTGCACCTTCAATTTGCGATCGTTCATAACTAATTTGTGGAGTTTTTTTATGTTTTCTGGAATAACAGCCTCATTTGGGCGTCCACTGCGCTCTGCATCTTATGTGCTGGTACGACCACATTTAAATTCAGCAATCCACTTCTCTACCATTTGTCTCGATGGAGCAGAGTTTGGATAATGTTTATCAAGCCATTGTTTAGTTTCCACTGTATTTTTTTTCATCAAAAAGCAATTCTTTATTAAAATTCGAAATTCACTTTTTTCCATTTTTTGTTCAAAAACAAAAGTTGCTTCACACAAAATGCTATAACTCACGAATCAATAGTCAGATTGCTGTCAAATTTATGCACGTATCGTTTGAAGGTTAGTACTAAATAAAAATCATATGGAAAAAATTCTAGTAACGCCATCTATGTGTCATCCTACGGACTTATTGAATGACCTGGTAAGGACACTGACAAAACTTCAAAAAAGTACAAAAAAATTTTTTTTTACCGTAAGTGAAAAACTGGAAGTTGGGATGCAGAACTATTGTGAACCGTACTACGTACTCATGTACCAAGTTTCATCCAATTCGCTTATCAGGTACAGAAGTTATAGAGCTTTAAAAAAAACAGGTGCTCCAGGGACCCCCCACTACTTTGTTCACTATCGCTCAAAAACTAATCAGTTCCTTTGTCATACATGTTTGCGTCTTTTTCCAAAGTGTCATCAAAATTCATTCGCGAATGAATGTTTTATGCTCCCAACAAACATAAAAACTTTGTGGAAAAAACCACCTGTTGTATGGTGGACCCCCCCAACCCTTTATCCAATGTGCTCCAAAAGCTGATAAAATATTTCTCATGTTATTTAAAAGCTTTTCGCAACGTTTCATGACAATCGATCGGTAATTGTAGGCTACAGTACGGATAAACACCTGAAAAAAAACTTTTTAACCGGAAGTGACAAACCGAAAGTTGGTAAGCAGAAATATTGGAAACAGTACTAAAACTATTATATACTAAGTTTTAATAAGATCGTAGCTCGGGATCAGAAGTTATTCAAGATTTAAACTTAGAGGTGTTCGGGAGACCCCCGCCATTTTGTCCAAACTTAAAATTAATCCAGATCTTCCATTTTCAAGTGAACCTGTATCATTTGCCAAAGTTTCATCAAGATCCTATGCAGAAAACTCAACCACCCACCCACCCACCCACCCACACACACACAGACGTACACCAAATTTTTTTTTGGCTATTTAGATAGAGGATGGTCCAAAACAAAAGAAAAAATAAAATTTGGGATATGTAAGATTTTTTTTTTCACGATAGATTGCATTACTTCACACCGTATAAAATTGTGGTGAAGTAAAAACACGGAGAAACGTCATTATTGAAGAACTGTTTGTTTGAATCTTTGAAAACCTTAAGTCAGGCCATACTATTTGATTAAAACTTGGTATTGAAACTCCTTGTATAGTTAATAGGTAATAGTTTTCTGTTCCTGCTTCTGGGTCACTCCCTGTTAAACATTTTTTGTCACTTATTTCATTTAATAACATTTGTGTTTGCTCCCACACTACAGTATTCGTTTATGTTGAACTAATTTTGATAGAAAGTGTGGATTTGGTTGTTCCCTGAAGAACAATTGAAATGTGAGCTTTTCATAAATTTTCTTTTTATGATTGATTTAAATGTGGAAAGTCTTACTATACATTTTATCTCTTATCAAATGTGGGGCGTTTTCATATATTTCCCGAAAAATAATTAGATAATTAATTATTGATTTAATTTGTGGGATGATTCAAATATTGTAACACAATATAATATGTAATCATTACTTATTGATAAAAAGAATTTTTGATAATTTTCCTATTTCGTAGAAAACTTAATGAATTTATGAAGTAAAGCAGGCATGGGTGACGAAATGACAATCTGCAATCGTTGTTTGGTAAATTATTACTATCCTAACAGCAAAACTCATTTCCAAAAAAGATGAATTACGACAAACAATAAAAATTTCACTCAATTTTGTATTGTTTAACTGCAACTAAACTTTTTCTAAAAACTATTCATTGTGCTCGGTAACAAATCTATATAGAAAAATTGATTTTCATTAAAGTTTGCATGATAGCAAAAAACACTGAAAAACTTCACCATTTTTTTTTTTTTTGTTTCTGTGCCGTTTAGCTTAATCACATAGTTTGTAGAAAAAAGAATAGTAGAATTTTCTTTGAACATATTTTCAGGATTTTTTTTGGTGTTTTATATGCATCACGAATAACGTATGAAAACTGTGAAAATGTTGTTGTAAAATGAGATGGGAAATTTTGTAGATGTATGTGTGAAATGTATACGAGGATATAGTTTGTTCTACAACTTTTTTTGGTCTTATTTGTTATCATTTTGTTTTTTTTTTTTGGAAATGGAGATGTTTATATAAAATCATAATAAAGTCATAGACAGAACACTTAACTGAGATTAATGTGTGTTTGCTTAGACAATAGATAGAAAATTTTCTATATATAAAAATATTTTTGTTCGTATACGTTTGTTTGTTGTTGTTATTGTTGCAATTCTCGTTTGAAAAAGTCATTGTTTATTCTAAAGAAGCGAAATATTGAAGATTTAATGTTTTACATATTAAATAGAAAATTTTCGTTCGGTGAATACGTATGACGGTGTAAGGATAGGATTATATGTACCCGGAATGATAATAATTGAATGAGTTGATGAACGAATATTGAAACAAAAATAATTATAAATAATGATAACTCCTCTCGTACATATATGGTACAAAAGAAAAACAAAAACGTTGTCAGAATTCTTTGATAGGAATAAAACTAAACGTAAAAGAAAGATAAAGATACTAAAAAAAGGATATAAATAACAATGAAATAATTAAGAAAAACAATAAAAATAAATTAAGGGATTCTCTCCAAAATACGTCACGTACAAATATTAAACGGGAGAAATTAGTTTTTGAAAATTATTATTGTTTGTTGGGCTGGGACTTTGGGTTAGTAATGGACAAAAATTATAATTAGTTTTTTAAGCTTTTGGACATTTAATTTAGAAAATCATTTATTAGTTGGTATTATTTGAAATTTATATTTTCTTTTCTGTGTTAGGGGGGACTTGGGAATGAAGTAAGGAAATTTAGGGTTTAATATTAGAAATTTTTTATGCTTTCTTAACTCATGTTGGGTTCTACGGTGTGTAATGTGACTATAAAGTATATAAAGTGGAATGATTTTTTGTCAGCTTTTTAGGGTTCCGTTTTTTATACGGAACACTATTGGTGAGAGTACAACGTGTTTTTCACATTATTTCGATTATCTCGTGAACCATTAATCCGATGAACTTAAAATTTGAGTTGCTTATAAAACTAGCCTATACACACAAGATGGCGGGTTCAAAAATAAATAAAGTTGTTTTCGTTTGTTTTAAGGAGGTACGATGTGAAGCCTTTGAAAACAAACATTTTTTTAGCGAGACGAGTAGGGTATCATATGAAAGGGCTTCATTTCAGCATTATTTCAAAATATATTTTGGAATTTTACACTTCACCATTTTTTGTATAATTTTGAAAAATGACGTTTTCGGGATGTTTTATTGCCCCGAATAATTCGACGCTACTTCATCGATAATCTTGAAATATATTTGGAATGATAGAAAATTGAGTAGGTTTTCAATGAAAAATATAGAAAAGTGGCAGATACTCATAACTATATTTATTAAAGGGGTGGGAATGTTAAGGAGTAAAATCATCATTTAAAACCAGGTCATGTGGGGTCTCATTTGAAAAAGCACTTGATTTTAGAAATATTGCCATTTTTTTTAGAATTTTGCAATGCATAGTTTTTGATTATTATCAATAAAGTGACACAAAAAGTTGGTCCCCTTGCATTTCGAGCCTAATTAACAGAAAAATTGAAAAAAATTCACAGAGACAGGAAGTTTGATAAACTCTGAACGAAAAATATAGCGAACTCTCAAATAATTATATTTTTGTGTTTTTAAGGGATTGGGGTGGGGAAGGGTGAATAAAAACTTTTTTGACCCAAGCGAATAACATGTCATGTCATTTGAAAGAGAACCGAATTTTAGAAACTTTGCAATTTTTTTTAGAGTTTTGCGGTACACAGTTTTTGAGTTATTCTAAGAAATGTGCAAATTCCAGACCGTACTCCCCCCCCCCTCCCTACGTTGCGACACTGATAGACAGAAAAAATTTAAAAAATTCATAGAGACAGGAAGTTTGCTATATTTTGAACGAAAATTATAGCGAACTCTCGAATAATTATATTTCAGTGTGTTTAGGGGATGGGTGTAAGGGGGGTAAAAAAAAAACTTTTTTTGACCCAAGCGAGTGGGGTATCATTTGAAAGAGCACCAAATTTCAGAAACATTGCAATGTTTTTTATAATTTTGCGGTACACAGTTTTTGAGGCAAATTCCAAACCGCCCCCCATCCCCCCCCTACGTGCCGACACTGATAGACAGAACAAATTGAAAAAATTCATAGACAGGAAATTTGCCATATTTTGAACGAAAATTATATCGAACTCTCAAATAATTATATATCTGTGTGTTTAGGGGATGGGTGTAAGGGGGGCAAAAAAAACTTTTTTCGACCCAAGCGAGTGGGGTATCATTTGAAAGAGCACTAAATTTCCAAAACATTGCAATTCTTTTTAGAATTTTGCGGTACACAGTTTTGGAGTTATTCTAAAAAATGTGCAAATTCCAGACCGTCCCCGCCTTACTATTGACGTTTATGATTAAACATTTATTCTGTTATGCGTCCATAGTCTGGCGATATAGTCTGGCGAAAGACTTTACAACATAACTTTATGTCATTTATTTTTGATATTGTGTTCTTTTACATTCACGGAACCCTTGGCGAGCGAATTTTATTCGCACTTGTCCGACTTTTTACTTTGAACAAAACACTTACAGTGATTTTAAAAAGGCATTTTTAAATGGTTTTTAGAAGTTTCAAATTCCTATCTTAAATCCCAGATCACACATTTTTTTAAAGTAATAGTTATCGTCTTTGTTTGTTCCAAAAACTCTAAGAGGAGAATCTGAATGATATCCTATAATATCCAATTGGATGTAAGCTATTTTATTTATAAAAAATGAAACATGATTTAATTCAATATTTCAAATTTAATCAAATTCAGTTGTTTGCCAATAATAAAACAATCCAAAACAAAAAAAAACCTAAGATATAACAATTTCCATAACTTCAAATATATTCAATCAACACCTTTTCACTTATCTTGTCTCAGCCCAAATTGGTAAATCGCTGAATAAAATTATATTTTATTGCCAAATATCCAAAAAACGTACGAAATGTTGTAATAACAATACTGAAAAGTAACAACAACAAAAAATGGTGAAAATAAAATTAGTGAACTGAATTTATTTTTATTATTTTTTATTTTTTTTTTTTTGGTGAATGCTAAAAACTTTATTATTTGAGCTTTTTTCGTGAACGTTTTTTTTTTTATTCCTAACATTTATTTTAATTTTGTTATCTAACGTTTATGTTTTTGTTAGGAAATTTTTTATTTGCCTTTTGGAAATGAGAAAATTTTTTATTTTGTTTTTTTGTGGGTGGATAAATTTTCGGGGACAACGATATAATTTTGTTAGATTAAAGCTAATTTAGGTATTTTGAAATTCATTCACCCTTGAACTCAACCATAAATTAAACGTTTCAATAATACTAAATCATTGATTGTTGATTAAATTTTTTCATGCTATCATTAACCAATTTTTTTTTTCTGTACATTTCAAAGTACATAATTCCATAGAAATTAATAACAATAAAATAAAATTAATTAAAATTTTTTCACAAATATCTATAATTTTTTTTCAGGATATATTCCAATTAATTTTAATTAATTTTCATTTCATTAATTAATTATTATTATGTATATAAATTAGTTATATGAAATCCCTTGCATTAACTACTGAAATTTTTTTTTTTGCGTGGATTGTGGTACAAGCAGATAAAAAATGGTGAGATTTTATTTTGATTTAATTTCAACAAAATATTATTTCAACAGTGAATTTATAGTAATTTAATAAATCGTGGATTATAGAGATATATTATGTTATTGTTATTAAATTAAAAACTCAAAAACTTTTTGATTTAAAGTGATAGGGAGAAAATACAAAATACCAGGAACAGAAATAATTTAACATTCCTTAGCGTATTTTTAAGTGGAAAGCATGCAAGCTAGTGAACCCATTTAAGGGGTTGGTTTTGCCCAATTTAAGGGCAGGTTTGTTCAAAATATCAAGCTGTATATCATGTGGACAACGTGGGGCTCGAGACCCCATCTTTTTCCAATAGAACTTTTGCACCAGCAAAGTGTTATACAAGCTTTCCTTACTCTTTGGAGAATGTTGGGCTTCTAGCTTAATTTACTATCTACAATGAGCCCCATGATTGCTTGCTTGCCTTCAGTAAAAAGATAACATTTGCCCGAGTATTTTTTGGAATGTGATAAACTACAAGGCTGGTTCTAAAATTCTCTAGCAGCCAGGGCATGATTAGCTTAATGTTTTTTCCATGTCCGCAGATATAGGAGCATACAGTAATGCAGACTTGAAAGGCTTACAAATTTTAACAGCTTGCAATGTTTTTCTAGTACTAATGATATGTTTGGAAAAGTCTTGACTATAGCCCCGTTTACATGCGACATAGCCGCATCTTCCTTATAAAAACCCGGAAAATACGTTTCTATCAGAAACTGTAAAGACTTTGTGCACTAAGTAGCTCACTGACCATCGAGTTGTTGAAGATACTCAGAGAAATTATATTTCTCAACATATATTTATCAGTACAGGAATTGCCTTATAAGATCCCCAGTCTGACACCTCCCTAGTTTTTTTTTGCAATGTTAAAATGCTGCTTGGACTACCGGTGACTAATATTGAGTTTTTCTACATATACCTTTCAATCTACTGAAAAAGGATGACTCAAAAGAGATTCAGTGGAATCAGTTAGCGTGTCTAACAATTTATTCAAATCTCACGGCGATTTAGAATCTTAAGTGTCTGTATCTGGGTATAGTCACCTTTGTCTGCATTGCATAAGTAGAAAATGGTTTAATTTGCCTTAAACAAAAATACAGGAATGAACTTTACCAGCATTTTTCACAAACAACAAATTGTTGTTTTGAATCTTCAGTTCAAGTACTCGATCATGGAAGACCCATGATTTTTGAATCAAGACAACATCTAATTGTTTCCTTCACATGCACAACCGTAACATCTTACTCGTTAACTTAAAACAGGATAATACTCTTCAAAGAGTTTGCAACATTGAACTTTTATTCAAACTATTAATGAAAAAAATATAAAAGCCAGATCTGTTCCAACGCATCATGGAGATAATAAATCTTCCAAAAGTCAATAAAACCCTAGTCACTGTATCAGCTGTTCTATTTACCGAGGGTACCGCTTCTGGCCACCTAGGAAAATGATCGATTGAAGTCATTATGTACCAGTATCCAAGAGATGGAAGTAGTGGACCTACCTACCAAATCAATGTGGATATGCTCAAATCTTTCCGACGGTACAGGATCCTTACCAAATTCTGAATGAATGTGTCGTTGTACTATACATTTTTGACATGATAAGCATATCTTAGACCAAAATCCAATATCAACACTCATTGAAGGCCAGGAATAAAGTTTAGAGAGCAACTTCTGGAATGCTCTTATACCGGAATATGCTAAACTATATGTAGAAATTTGAAAGTGGATCTTCTCAGGGACTCAGGTAAAAATAGACGAATAGTATTTTTCGAAGTCTGACTCCAAATTGGTTTGCTATGATGTTTTGTTGAGATGGGATCTAATTTCCATTTAGAGCCTATGACATGTGGTGTAAATTTTAGATGTTGGAGTCAGGCTCCGACTCAGACTCTTGAAGTTCAATGAGTTTAATGAAATTTAATTCAGTAAAATTAATTCATATTTCCCCAGTGCATGATAACGTATCCGTACCAGTTATGTGTTGAATATCAGTAGAGAACTGGGAAACGTAATCCAGATGACGAGTCTGTTGAGGATTTCTCTTATTTTTTTGAGGCGATTGATGTTACTAAAAGTTTGTGGTTCGTAAATACTGTAAACAAAAGACCTTCTACAAAATAACGAAAGTTTGAGCTAATAATTCACGATCAAAAGTAGAATATTTTTGCTCTGCAGGTGAGAGCTAATTAGAAAAAAATCTAAGGGCTGCCAAAAACCTTTTTTAAATTGTTACAGTACTGCAGCTAGTATACAGTACCTGAAGCATCCGTTTTGATACAAAAGTTTGCTTTTTGCAACGGTGAGCCTTAAGAGTGTGCAATATACGAGTGTTTGATTTTCTCATCGGCTGTATTGCAATGAACAGGCCAACTGAAATCTAATTTTTTCTTTATCTTGGCTAGTTTGGCAAGATAACTATGAAGTGGAGAAATTATTTCGGCTAGATGTGGTATGAATCTATGGTAGTAGTTTACCATAGCCACAAAAGAAGGAACATCAAATACGCATTTTAATAGTTTGATTTTAATATCAAAGTCCGTTAGCCTATTAAAGAGATTGCGTAGATGTTTTTGGTGTGTCTGTGGAGAATTGCTTACCACCAATATGTCAATGTCATCAATATATGCAAACACAAAATCTAGTCCTTTGACCCCTCGTTCATGCAACGCTGGAAAGTCGCAGTTGCGTTTCTTAGACCATAAGACAATTTCACGAATTCGTAGAGACCAAAGGGATCGGTATAGCAGTTTTGTGTATATCAGCTGCAAAAACTGGTATTTGATGGTAAGCGCGGATTTATTCTATTTTAGAAAAATAATGCAGCGACAAAGATGAATTGAAAAACCTTAAATGTGAAGATTGGGGTATCGATCAGGAATAGTAATATCAGTTCAATAATCCGCACAAGGTCGCCAGCTATCTTGATCCTTTTTCTGGACTGCGTGCAATTTGTTCTCTTCCAATCTACGTGGTTATGAGAATGTTAACATACGAAATTGTATTCACAGAAGCTGGTGTACTAGTGTCTAGTAAGCAGTTGGGATTTAGATCGACTATAAAATTAAAAATAGTTAAAAAGTCAGTACCTAAAAAAGGTTTACTATTTTTTACTAAAGAAATTTTGTTCGTCTTGAACTGAATTATGATAAGATAGACATGTGATTACTGATACGTCAACACCTGTGTTGATAAGGAATTCAAGATTGGGGTTTCTGCACCAGACGAACAGACAAATTGTAAGCCGAATTCCCGTTGTAAGTATGCAGTTTTCCAAATTAGATGAGTTCTTATTTGGGCTAAAAGATCTGTAGGAACCAGTTCCCACCAGTTTCCACACGTATGGTAGCCTTCGCTTTGAATTTGCGATGATACCTACACAAGGTCCTCGCCGCAGGCAGGAGACTTCCAAGTCTAAAACTATTTCGTTGAAAAAACGAGTATCTAGAATGTGAATGTCATTGGGATCGTTGACTGTGAGAATTATTTTCCCATGGGTCAAGCCGTGTTCTCATTTAATTAAGAGAAGAGGTTGCCGGCTGATTCCTGATGAAGTCAAGAGTGCACTAATTTTATCAAAATTTGAGCAACTATAGTAACCCCTAGAAAAGGTGATGGAACCATGTACAGCGTTCCACACCTTGTCTGTGATAGGCAATAACGTTTAAATGTCATCCTTCACAATTGAGACAACAACAGGTTTCACATTCGCAGGTAAACAATTACGCCAGAGTTTTTTACAATCTCTGCATTGACTGCTGTGAAATCTCCAGCATATAATTGTAGAAGTTGATCGTAGAACAAAGGTGGTTTTTTGATTCCCTAAATCTACGGCAATAATTTTTCAATCCAAATAATTGCCATCTTAAGTGTATTGTAGAAGTCTGTGGTGGGGGGATTTTGCAGAAGACTGCGAATCGTAGACAGTTCCCCCGGCTTAAAGACAGCCATTACTGCAGCAAATCGCTGTTTATCGTTGGTTATGTTGCTCTATTGTCTCTATTTGTAGAAACCAAAGACGCGGGTCTGAATCGTTGAAGTTGGGGGAGCGTCACCGAAGCCATCAGAATGACTGGTTTTGGCTCTACCCTTTTCTTTATTGGTGCTGCGTTTATTGTTGGTTGTTGTGCAGGAACCGTTTGTGATGGCTCCTTCAATCGTTTTCCCGTACTGTATAAGTGATATCAAGATCCAAATATTTGTCACCCGTACCATATAAATATAGGAGACTGCCACCCCCAACATCAAATTTAAACATGGTATACAAATTTTTCTTATGCAAAAAAAGATTAAAAACGATTAAATACAAGCAGAAACAACCAAAAAAATTAAATATATAAATAAATAAAAAATTTTAAAAATTAAATGTATAAATAAATATAAAAAAATAAATAAATAAATCCAACATAACTCGCCACAAAATTCGAGAGAGCAAACAAAACAAAAAATAACAATATAAAAGATTTATTTTTATGTGTATGTGCTTATTGCAAGTCAACAAATTAACTCGTTTGGTTTTGGTCTCAAATTATTGAGTTAATTTGGAGTAAGAATTTAAATAGGGCCGGTCGTTACGAGTTCGCAGTCCTCATCGTTAAAGACAGCTCCGTAACCGAGGAGTAAGTGTCACTTTAGGAGATTTTCTGCTTGAATAAAACATCTGCAAGTGACTCAAGCACCTCTATATTTTTTTCAGATTCATCCTCCTTATAAACATTCAAAATGACTAATCCTAAGCTGAATTTTATCACACCGTCACTTTCACATAGCTCAGCCAACGATACCTGATTAATAATAATATTAACTGACCTGCCTTCATTCTTGATAGTTTCAAGTTAAGCTATCCCGCATTTATAGAGCTCCGTTGTGGTAGTTTTCAGAGCTCAATGTGGTAGTTATTTTTTTTTTTTGGGGCCAATTGAAACGATTGGACATTTTTATAAAATATACCGAATCCTTACATGGAAAATCTCTTATTTATACTATTTTTTAAACAAACAAATCACTAACCAAAAATTTAGCTAACTAAAAAAATAATTTAGGACAAACAATGCAAGAACAAAAAATTATATAAAATAAATAAATTAAAATACATTAAGCTTACATTAATTTGTTGTTTGACTGTTGATCCGACTAAAACGTTTACTATAAATGCACACATTCTATTCGATAAAAAACCATGTACCATCTAATAGTTGAACAACAACATTGAATCCCAAAATGAAACCAACTAGCTTGCAGGACAATATAAAGTAAGAAAACGCCACACTTCCTGGCTTTCATCTGGGCGATATATTGTAGTGAAGCGCTCTTCGTTGACTAGCAACGAAGTGGCATAGCAGGTCGCGTACCTAGCGAGATTATTTTTTAGCCCCTAACTAACTGCAGCCCATGGGGTCGAGTGAAGAATACCTGCTGCTCCAGCACAAATAACTGAACTTGTACGCGTATCATGAGATAAGAACGGATGTAAGAAGAAAAGCAAGTGAACTAAACAGAGTCTGGCGACCCCCGTATGCGAAAGAACCACGATCACCACGCCCAACTCCATAATTTTAATTTAGTCACACATTCGCGCCCTTCATCCACTCCCACCCATATACGCCATCTATATCCCCATACACTCACGCTTGCATACGCATTCATACACCTACATACATACATACCATCATCCATGTCCCCATACACTCACGCATACATATACACATACAGTCGTCTTTCATACCCCAAAAAAAAACTTCGACATCCAATATGAAAAAAAAACTGCTATCAATAGGAATAGTAGAGATAACAAACAGTTACTGGTTTTAGAGCTTGGTCCAATCATAATGCAATGGGTTGTAGTAATTTTTTTTTCTTTGATAATTTTATAAATAAGTTTAAAATTTTATTACAAATCACGCAATCCCATTAATTGTATTTTGTTTTTTTTTCCTTTTGGTTCTTCGTAACGACAGTTATTCATTAGATTTTGATTTTGATTGATTTTGGAATGCCGATGAGAGGCGTGAGGTAAAGATAAACGTGGTCACGTTATCGTCAGTTGATTGAGCGTCTCTTGTAGATGCAAAAAGAATCATCATCAGGTTCCCGGAACTCAGCTTCCACAGATGTTGAGATCACAACGCATTCAATTTTTACAAAACTATTTTTGTTTTATTGAGATAAAGTATAAAGCACAATGTTGGAATTCTCATGATTTGATTAACCATTCAAATCAAAATTCAATATTTAAACTATTTACACTTTATTAAAGCGGTTAATAAAAAAACTGAGAATTTTTTTTTCTTGCTTTTAGTCAATTTAATATATTCCGGTTGTAAAATTTACTATAAATAAAATTAATATCAGCAAATATAATTCCATCCATACCTCCATACCATCACACACCCACAGCCTCACACATACGTACCTAAAATCACTCCCATATACACACACATGCATCCATACCCACAAACATGCACGTCCATACTCATTAATACCTAAAAATAAAAACAAAAGTATAACTCCCCCAGGTTTAGTCCAGAACCTCCTCCTTGTTAGTCTGAGTTGATCAGTCGATCATCTTTCACCCTCCCAAATGCATGATCCGAAATAAGGTGATAAAAAGGAATGAAGCACATACATCGGTTAAATCCAGTTGATGAGTTTGAATTTTGAATCACGACTCAAAGATATAACAGTTGGATCATGCCAGTACGGATGAATGCGTGATGAAATGTAAACAAATACTGGAAAGCAGTTACACCATGCGATGGCGACTGAAGTTTAAATAAGAACGATACAATGCTATTGACTCATGCAATATCGCTGAAGATTCACAATAAATTTATAATTATGCCTGCTCGGATGAATCAGATGTACCACGTTTATAGCTGGTAAATCAGGATGAATGCTGAATGAGCATGTATAAAAAAATACTATAATGCAGTTGATCAATGCAATAACGGCTGGAGATTGTAGATATATATATATATATATATATATATATATATATATATATATATATATATATATATATATATATATATATATATATATATATATATATATATATATATATATATATATATATATATATATATATATATATATAAGTGTAACTGGCTATAATGCTGTTGACCAGTGCGATGCCGGCAGGAGATTGTAATCGTATATCCAATTATAATTGCTTAGTTGAAATTGATATAAATAAACAAAAAAAGAATCGTCTGGAACATGTAGTGATGGACGAAGGTCCATCGCTATCTCCGCACAAGAACTCAATTGATGGTGATAATGAATAGTTTAAACTTTCGTTGGATCACGCGTAGCTATTTTGATTTACCCAACCAAAAAAAAAACAATCTAAAATTTTCCACTCGTCACCAATAACCTCCGTTAAATATTCAGGTTACAGCTGAAGGTCATATAACCTCAACTATCTCTCTCGTAACACAACGAGCCGACTCATTTAATGCACCAACGGTACAAATATCCAGCCTCTATTATGGCAATGAAGATAAATGATATAATCATTGACGGACAAAGTACACACAATGATTTTGGTTATATATGATTTTTTATTTACTTTTATTTGCACGGCTTTACCTTATCTCAGCTACAAAACAGCAATTAAAGTTATTATATTTTTTTTTCTATTTATTTCTTTACTTAGAATACACTAGATCCTTAAATATGTCTATTTTTAAGTTCACCATACTAATTAATTCATTAATAATTGCAAACTTTTCTGCTCTATTAGCAATTAAACATATTTTTAATATAACTGTTCCATAAATTTATTGTTTCTGTTTGATCGCCCGACCGCCATATATATTTAATACCGCAATCAACCAAAAGAATATATGATCAAACAAAAACCTTTAAATCTTTTAACAACAAATTAGGACAAAAACAATTGTTCATATCAAACCATGATTCTGTTTCATTTGTCTAATTTTCGCCAACTTCACCGTTCACTAATAACATTAATATTTTAATTATAATAAATTGTACTACTTAAACTAAAAACAGCATGTAAATTAAATTAAAGCAAAGACATTACGCTTCAAACAAATGAAACTAAAAAAGTTTTTTTCATCTTCACAAGGATTAAATTCAAAAAAACTTGACAGACCAGGACTTCTTGTTGTGGTCGTCAAAAATCAGATTGAAAATTGATACATGAATCACAAGAGAATAAGAGGACCTCTATATGTGGCTAGGCGTATTTATAGGCAAAAGTAGCGGCCGTTTTTACATCACAAATCAATAAACAAAATAAGTCTGTTTATTGGTCCATCTCGTTCGATAAATATGTATACTAAAAGTGTCTTCACTATTGTACTATAACTGGAAGAGAACTATACACAGAGACATCTATTATGAAACGATTATAGGAAATTACATTTATTAGTGTATCCACTAAGGAATTCTTATAACCACCGGGTATGAAAATTGGAAACTACAACAAAATTTATAGAAGAATAATGATTGTAAGATTTATATAAGAACATAGCGCGATTGTGTATTAATGATATAGCACAACCCCTTTTTGACAACTTTCCAGAGATCAACGAATACAAACTGAATATAAGAAGTTAAGTTGGGAAATAGCATACAACTATTTTAGGACAATCGTTTTTCTTACGGAAACTATTGTAGATGGCAATTACGGTTTGAGTTTAAGAAAATATAGTTAAAGGAAAATCGACAATAATTATGAAAGTCTCCGTTAATGCAAATTCGATGCGTGTGAGAAAGTAGTGTATCTCCAAATCAGAGAACTGCACAGCTACTTCGTTGATCACCAGACTACTTCGTAACAATATAAATAATAAATTATTGGAACTGAACAGCTGGATCAACTTATCCCGACGTTAATGTATGGTATGAAAAAAAGTCCAACTCTGTACGCCTCAACTTCACATTTTTTTTATTTCAGGGTTGGTTTCTTGTAATTATGGATTACATACCCATAATTACGATACATTATATGGAAGATTGTTTAAGTAATTTTCACATCCATCAGACCACAATATTAAAATTTATTGAACTTTATATACCCGTGCCACAACATATTATTACGGTCCGATGTCTGTCAAAGTAGCTTTTATTTATTAAAATGAAAACAATTCATAACACATCTTTGATTAATTTTCATTTTATTCACAATCAATAAATAGCAAATTTTAATTTCAATAATACACAACAAATAATTTATTTACAATTTTTAAATTTCATTTAAGCACTTGTGGCACGATAACAATTTTGCTTTATTAAAATTTACATAATGGTCGACCAAACAAATATGGTTCAGTATAAATAGTAATTGACTCTTCAGTGTTTTGTTTCTCTTTTCCTGTTTCTTTCTCGTTTAAAAATTATACATTTAAACTTATATATATCATCTGATCAAACAACTTTTCTAAAACTCAATAAATTTGAACAGCTGTATTACATTGACATGTAATACACCCAAACTGTATTATTAACTAGTATTGAGAACAATTAACTAAAATTAAACGTTAAAATATCATTGACCAGCTTGTTACATACATAAAAACTTTTATATCCCCTCTCTCTCTCTCTGGCGTTTACATCCCATGGACGGATTTTGCCGTCTGTGCAATCAGCTTCCAATTATCTCGTTCCATGACCAGTTGACCCCAGTTTCGACATCCTATATCACGAAGGTCTTGGATGATGTCATCACGCCAGCGTTGTCTAGGTCTTCCTCTTCGACGAACACCAGCTGGTTGTTGTTGGGACGCTTTTTTTATCATTCTATCCAATGGAGCCCTTTCTACATGACCAAACCATCTAATCCGGTTGGATTTAATGAATCCGATTACATCACAGCCTCCAAGAAGCTGTCTGATTTCATGATTCATTCGGATTCTATACTGATTTTCAGCAACTTTACATGGACCATAAATTGTTCGTATGACCTTCCTCTCGAAAGTTGATAAAATTCTACAATCGGAGGAAGTCAGTGTCCAGCTTTCACTTCCAAATGTAAGCACAGGTCGAATTAATTCTTTGTAAAGTGTGAGTTTACACGACCGCGAAAGATGTTTTGATCGCAGAAGTTTTGAGTATGCATAGAAAACTCTGTATGCGGCAGAGACACGGGCTTTGATATCTGCCTGCATGTCATTTGACGATGTTATTACAGACCCGATGTATTTGAAGTTTTCCACGCGTTCCACCTCATAGTCGCCAGTATCCAGATTTTCGGGAGGTATGTTCTTGGATGTTGTTAACACTTTGGTTTTGCCGGTGTTGATGCATAATCCAAGTCGTTTAGCATTTCTTTCAAGCTGATAGAGACTATCCTTAATATCGCTTGTTCTACGTCCGAGAAGCACAATATCATCTGCGTAGCCAAGAACTTGACTAGATTTGTTATATATGCAGTTTTGTGTCTCAATTCGGCTTTTTCTTATCGCGTACTCAAGCGCCAAATTAAACAGTACGGGCGCGAGTGCATCACCTTGTCGAACACCTGATGTTATATCGAAAGGATCAGAAACTGACCCTTCGATTACTATTCTACAATTTGATCCCGATATTGTGAGTTTGCACAGAGAACCAAGTTTCTCTGGGATACCAAGGCATATGAGTGCGGACCAAAGGTTTTCGCGGATGATACTATCATATGCTTGCTTGAAATCAACGTAGAGCTGGTGAATGCTGATGTTGTACTCCCAACATTTTTCTAGAATCATCCTTAAGGTAAAACATTGATCTCTGGTTGAACGGTTAGGACGAAAACCACACTGATAGTCACCGATGATAGATTCGGCGAACGGGATGAGTCGAGCAAGTACGACATTAGCTAGTATTTTATATGCAGTGTTCAACAGTGCGATGCCACGATAATTCGCACACTTTAGACGGTCACCTTTCTTATGTAGCGGAACAATGAGAGCTGTTTTCCATTCAGCGGGTAGTTCTTCTTGGTCCCAGATTGCAAAAATCAGATCATATATACGTGAGACCAGAGCTGCTCCTCCATTTTTCAAAAGTTCTGCGGGAATACCATCGAAACCTGGTGATTTGCCATTTTTCAGTTTTTTAATAGCAGCTTCCACTTCTTCTATTGCTGGGTAAGGGACAAAAATCTCCTCATTTGATGGAGCAATTGCTCGAATAGGATGAACTTCATTCGTTCTATTCAGGTCTTGAAAGTGGGATCGCCACACTGCCAGCACATCGCGTTCACTTGTTGTAAGTTCATTATTTTCATTTTTGATGGCTGTAGATCTTGGATGGAAATCTTTTGTCAGATTCCGTGCATTGGCAAAGCACTCTCTTGAATTTCCGTTGGCCGCATGTTGGTCGATGTTTTCGATGCAGCTCTTCATGTGTTCGCGTTTCTTTTTACGTAGAAGTTTTGCTGAGGCTTTTCTGGCGCATAGATAATCAGCTTGGGAGCTTCGGGTGTTCCTTGTTAACCATTTTTCTCGCAGTTTTTGTTTATTTTCAACGGATTGGCGGCATTCGTCGTCAAACCATTCGTTGTGTGATTTCGGCGGCCGTTTTCCGATTGTAGTTTCTGCTGCGGCTATAATGGTTGATTGAAGCGTTTGCCATTCTTCTTGTTTGTTAAATGGCATCTCAGAAGAGATGTCATGCTCTTCTATGTTTTGTGTTATTATTTCCTAGAATCTATTCAGCGTTTCTGGATGTTTAAATGCTTCGACATTCCAGCGCACGGTCTTTTTTGCTTGCCTATTAAATGTAGATGATAATTTGCACTTGTACTTAAAGATGACAAGCATATGATCGGTGTCCATATCAGCACCTCTGTATGATCGAACGTCAGTTACACTTGTAGAGTGTCTCTTAGAGATCATGACGTGATCGATTCGATTTTCTGTTCTTCCGTCATTTGATTTCCACGTTGCTTTGTGAATTCTCTTGTGAGGGAAGAAAGTGCTGGAAATTACTAGATTATACATCATAGCCAGCTCGGCTGCGCGAAAACCGTTATTGTTGCTGGTATGATGCAAGCTGTTAGGGCCGATACGTGTTTTAAATTCTGCAATCCTACCAATTTGAGCATTAAAGTCACCTACCACGATTTTTATATCGTGCCGCGGGATGTTATTGATGACTTCTTCGAGTTTTAGGAGGAACAGGTCTTTAATATCATCTGCTTTATCTTCAGTAGGTGCATGAGCATTGACGATCGTTACATTGAATTTTTGCGTGCGGATTCTCAGTGTGCATAACCGCATATTAATTGGGCAGAAGTCGATAACATGCTGATTCACGCGACGGTGTATACGAAAGCCAACTCCAAATTCTCCTCCGTTTTGATGACCGCAATAATAAAGAGTGTATCCTTTCGCTGTTTCATGGATTCCACTACCTGGCCATCTTAGTTCTTGTAATGCCACTATATCCAGTGTGTAGCTCTCGACTTGTTGTGTGAGTTTTAGGAGATCTCCTGGTCTTCTAAGGCTTAGCACGTTCCAGGTTCCCATTTTTAAATCGTAGTCCGGGTACAGTTTCCGAGGTCGTTCCAATATTGAATCCGAGATATTCCGAGGCCTGTGTACAGAATTCATGACAATAATTTTTTTACGGAAATGGGGTATTAGCCCTTCGCCCAACCCAAATTTTCGTGAATGGGTTCGTTCTGCATCTTAAGGTCACCAGAAACAACCTATTTACACGTTTGTATAGCGAGCCGCTTGATCCAAGACAGACGCCCGCTGCAAGCCGCCCCTAACATGGAAAACAGACGCTTTCTACACATTTATATAGCGAGCCGCTTGATCCAAGACAGACGCCCGCTCCAAGCCGTCCCTAACATGGAGAACAGACGCTTGAGTTGCACTGGTTTTATGGCGCCAATGACTCGCCATGGTGCAGAATCATTGAGTATAAGCAGTATTTACTCTGCCCCTCTCAACTACACCAACCTAATTCTGTTAGCGTAACCCAGGTAGCACGGCGTGGACGTAGAATTTCGGATTTTCGCTACCCGCTACTTTTACATCCCTTCCTTCTAAAAAAAAAGCCAGAGTTGAAACAAATTTTTATATGAATATTCCTACTTTTAGAGAAATATTTGAAGTAGTCAATCGTTACAAAATCCAAAATGGCTAAATCTTACTTGGAACTTCGTTTTATGGAAATTTTGAATAGCATCTATGTGCTAGCTTTTCTAGCTACGAATATTTTATGGAAAATTGGTAGGCTTTGGTAAAAATTGGTAAAAACCCGCCTCATTAGCGCATGTGTCCCGATTTACAGTGTTCATTATTTATATTGGGCTCTAATTGTCACTAGATTATTTGAATGACCCGACAGTCATATTTATCAACGGCACGGGCCGTATTACTTCTTGAGTCGACGCATTTGCTAAACATTTTATATGATCCGTTTCACAACTGGATCAATAATCTCACGTGCAAGAAAATGACATGTTTCCCTAAAGACAACCGGCATTATGATATCCACCTAAGAACTGTATTAATGTATATGTCAACAATGGAAATTCGATTTTTAAGCCATTAAATAAATATGATATAAATTTTTTAATCAAATGACGTTAATTTGTTGCAAAAATTATTAAATTAAATTAACCACAACTTTCAGCGATAAAATTATATATAAGTCAAACCACAAACCAACTGAAACTGACATATAACTTCGATGTTCTTTCACATTAAAAATAGTACGAAAAATAAACGATAAAATATAATTTTTTTTTAAATGAACGAAAAACCAAGAAACTCCTCTCTAATCAAAACGAAAACGTGAGAAAAATACTTAAACAATTTTCTTTTTGAATTCATTTGTTGACTAAATTTTCTTGCAATAATCGTGCATATGTGAAATTTTTTATTCTATAGAAAATAGAAAAACGAACATGAAAAGTTTTTTTCCATAATAAATTTCTAAGTAGACGATAAAGTGACATAACGGAAATGGTTCAATAAAAAAGTTTCATCAATATTGTCTAAAATAACCGACCCCTTCGACTTATAATAATTAAACCACAATTACACAACCATCGATTAGAGTCTTCTTCATACAACAACAACAACAAAAACAACAAAAAACTTGAGAGCTATTCAAAAAGAAAATTCTTCCTCCTGTTGAATTTTATATTCAAATTTATATCACTTTGTTCTGTGCTTTTCAAATCAATATAAAAGCTTGGTTATTTTAACAATACTATCAGAGGGGAGGATTTTTTTTTGTCCTGATTTTTCCGTCATTTTTATTATTAATTTTATTTAAATTTTTCTTACGTTTTGATTAAATTTGAAAATCATAGAGAAAAACAAAAATATGAAAAATGATAAGATAAGAAATTGAAAAATCACAATTTCAATAGATATTGTAGAAAATATGAAAATTATATACGTACACAGAAAAAAAAAAAAAAATAAGGAAAAAATAATGAAAGCAACTTTCATTATATTATAAAAAAAAATTTATATTTTTATTTGTCATTGTCGTTGATTTTTTTTTTTATTTAAGAAAATACTGTCAAAAATATTTTCTTATTCTAAAGAAACGCTATTTTTCATATTTGATTTAACTTTATTCTTTATTGTTGTTGTTGTTGTTGTTGTATATAAGATTGTATGATATGATAATGGAATGGAAATTTTTGCGCAAAAAAGTGTGAAATCATTTTTACCTTGATTCAAATTGTTTGGGGTTGTAGCATATTTTGTAGAAGGTTATATATAAAAAAAAATATTTTGAATAAATTTAATATAATAATATAAGTCTTAATGGTTGATGTATATAGATTGTAATTTTAGATTTGGATTTAGGTTAAGGTTTTAATTTGAATAAAAAATTATGTTATCATTTGGAAACAATTTTGTTGGGAAACATTTATAAAGAAACATTCAATAATCGACATACAACTTTTACTCAACATTTTTATTTCAAAATCGTGATAACAATAACGAATATAAAAAATAAAATCTAAAGAAAACACATTAAAATCACACAATTTTTTTTCACACAATACATTTGTAATAAAAATTAAATAAGGTAATTTTTCTATTTTCTTTTTATTCACATTTCACTTTTTCTACTTTCTGTTGCCTTTAATTTCATTTAATTAATGTCGACAGTAATTAGAAAATTTTGAAAGAAAAACAAACAAAAATAAAAACGAAAAGTACATTTTATTTCTTTTACAAAATTTTAACAAGGAAAGTTTTAAATTTCGAAATAATAATAATAAAAATAATAAAAGATGAAACGTAAAGCAAAAAAAAAATTTTCCAAGAAAAACAAGTGGCGAGATTTTCTTTTTGTGACATTTTATTGTATTTACTTACTTTTTTGTTCACACCTAATTAAAAGTGTTGTAATTGGTGTGGTTATTGTTAGATGGTGTAAATCATAATTTAGTTGGAAAATAGTTTATAGAATTTTATCGAAAAAATTTAATCGAAAAAATAAATCAGTAATTTTGGGCAGGTTGTGGTTAGTTTGAACTTTTTCGAATTTTTTTCGATAATTTTTTTTAAAAAAGGGTTAAAAAGATGCTTAAAGGAAGCTCTGGATATCCTTGTAACTAAAAGTAGTCGAATTCAGGCGATTAACACAAAAAAACTGGCCATGAATCAAAAAAGCTCAAGGCTCAAACTTCAGTAGGGTGCATGTTGTAGACCCACCTTTAATTTTTTATGTCATTTGATACGATTTGTGAAAAATCATTTCTCTGAATTTTAAGAAGCACAGTTTAACCCCTTGCCTATTTTCAGAGTTTTGGGTCGATTTTTTTGTTCAAGTGAATTTTGACAAAATATGCTGGAAGGAATCTCTGAATACCATTGTAATCAAAAGGAGTCAAAATCAGACGATTAATACCAAAACCTGACCGAAAACCGAAAAAGCTCCAGCAATCGCAAATTTTTCATACCAAACGAAAATATCCACTGAATATGCTACCATTCCTAGACTCGTGGTCGGATTAATACCAAACTTCAGCATGGTCTATATTTTGGTCTCACCTTTCAGTTCATTTGTCATTTGCCACTACTTAGGACAAAACATTTCTCTGAATTCAAAAAGCACAGTTTAACCCCTTGCCTATTTTCAGAGTTTTCGGATGTCACCTAACTTAGCCCCGTCATTTTTAAGAAAATTAAAAACAAAGATTTTGTGCTGCATTATGCTACAGTTGTGCTGGATGTGCTACTGAGAAAGAATGCCATATCACCAATGGAAAAAAGTTGGCACGTTGAAACGGTTTTTCGAGCAGAAGTTAGCCCGCCATTTTGAAAAATCTGAAAAACAAAGGTTTTCCTGTATTTTCCTCGAGTTGTGCTGGTTGTGCTACTTAGACAAAACTTTTGTAACCCAAACAGAATTTTTTGACAGAGTTAGCATCATTTTTTTCGAATCGAAGTAAGCCCCGCCATTTTGCAAAAATCAAAGAAGAAAGGTTGTATAATTAACACTGTTTGCCGTTGGCACTTGGCGTAAGTTTTCAAATAACATAATGTCAATCTCTTGTTACTTTACGCAAATAACTTATTTAATAAGTTTAATAAAAAATTAAAGAAAACAAAGCTTTTTTTAATTTTACTGTTACTCTATATATATTTCAGCTTGTTAGGCCATCTTCTGGAGTAATGATTTAATAGTTACAATAAAAATCTTATATATACAATTTTTTACAAAACAATACGGTAAGGAGAGAGAAAACAATAACAAAGAACATAATAAAATACATAAATTAGCAGTTATGAAAAAATCTAATATTAAAAAGAGACAAATATTTTAAGAAATAAAACTATTCTAAAACTAAAATTAAAATGAAAACAAAAGTGTTGAGTCCCATGGTCCATCCTCCAGAAAAAAATATTTATGTTTTATGATCCCAAATAGTTGAAGTAATCTATAAAAAGTAAAAAATTTCAAATGCAGTATCTTGTTCAAAATAAAAGGATAATTAAAAGAAAAAATATTTAAACTTTATAAAAGAAAGAATTGACGTAGTAGTAGGAAACCAATTATAAAAAAAAAAAAAATAAGATTACAAGATCAACCAAAATTAAAACTGTTGTTTTAAGATTATATTGATATTGTAGGAATTACCGAACATTATGATTTATGAATAAAGAAAGTAAGGGATTAAGAGGTAATAAAACTTTTGAGAAAAGATCAAAATAGAAAACAAAAAAACCGTTTTGAAGTTATTTATGAAATAACGTAGGATCTGTCAAAGGAGAAAATAGGATTTCTGTTTGTTCGTTTAAAATATCTTTTTTGAAGTACAGTCTCGTAAGATTCCAAAATATCTAACTTTTTCCCCTTAGGTTCAATATGTAATATTGAGAGATTATCTATAGAGACACTATAGTTAGAATCAATTACGTGGTTAGCTAAAGCAGAATCCGTCTTTCCTAACTTTACTGCAGCTAGATGTTCCTTAGCTCTAATTTTGAAGTTCCTACCCGTTTGGCCTAAATATTTAAAACTACAATCATTGCACTTGATTTCATATACACCTGACTTCAACAGGGTATCCGTCTTTGGTATATTATTAAAAACAAGTTTTTTAATTGTACTTTTAGTGGAAAACGCAAACCTAATATTTGAATACTTCGAAACGAAATTACCTAATCTTGAGCAAACATTACCAGTATATCCCACACTAAAAAATTATGGTGCAAATTATGAAACTTTTTGCAATCCATACAATTTTAGAGCGATCTAGTTTCGAACCAATGAGAAAATTTTTAAACTTTAAAAAAGTTTATCATTCTCATCAGGGCTAGCCGACTAGATAAACTCTACCAAAAAATGTTAACGATAATGATTATAAACCAAAAATTAGGTTACAACTCTAGCGAAGTGTAAAAACAAAAAATTTACATAAACATACATTTAATAAATTCAGGTTTAGTCAATTAATTTCTCTGGTGATCACTGTTTTGTTATACTCTAGATTTTCTAGTATTGAATAACAAAATTGTATCTGTGAGAAGAAGATGACTAGTCTTCACTTGTGTCTATTGACACATGATCAACAATTAATTCAGTAAATTAATGATTGCATGATAAACTTTTTTAAAGTTTAAAAATTTTCTCATTGGTTCGAAACTAGATCGCTCTAAAATTGTATGGATTGCAAAAAGTTTCATAATTTGCACCATAATTTTTTAGATTCAGTTCTTATATTCTTGATGGGAGATTTTCCATCGGGGTGATGTTACATCACAAATAATTTACTGAATTAATATCCCACACGTCTCCACTTCCATGAAGGTGTGTTCTCCACTGGATAAATGCTACCCAAGACCTTTTTTCTTTGTTTCTTCTTTAACAAACCAAACACTACTCTTTTGTCATAGCCGTTATTATAGGCAATCGTAAGAATAGTGTTTAGTTCCTTACTAAAATTTGCATTAGACATTGGGATATTAATTAATCTCTCTATAAAAGCATGAAAAGCTGACATTTTAGTATTAATGGGGTGGTTAGAGTGCGCGGGTATAACGGAATCAGTATAGGTAGGTTTCCTATAAATACTAAAGTCGAATTTGGAATTAATTTGAGATATTGTTATATCAAGAAAATTAAGAGAGCCTAAGGTCTCAGTTTCTAAGGTGAAATCTATTGATGAAAATTGTGTATTAAGCCAAGACAAAAAACAATCCAGTAACCTATCTGTACCTTGCCAGTAACAAAGTATATCATCTACATATCTATACCAAAAGACTATATTACGGTAAAATGGGTTAGAAGGTGAGAGTATAAGTTTCTCAAAATGGTTCATAAAAATATTTGCAAATAAAGGTGAAAGAGGGGAACCCATAGGAAGACCATCAGAAAACTTATAAAATTTTGAATCATAACAAAAATAATTTTATTCGATGCAAGTTCTATAAATTCTCTTTAGATCATCTCTAATAAAAGGATCAGAGACATCTTCATTAATAAACCTGTACACTATATCTGTTAAAATTTTAATTGGGACTGAGGTGAATAAACTAACTACATCAAAGGACACTAATTTAGCCTTAGAAACACAATTGAAACTACTAATTTTTCGCGCTAGATCTACAGAGTTTTTAACTGAATATGTTGAACAGAAGCTGGTATGATGTGAAAATAGTTGGTTAAACTTTTTACATAATTTATATGCTGGAGCACTACAATATGAAACAATAGGTCTAATAGGTGTGTTTTCCTTATGAATTTTAGGTAAACCATAAAGAATGGGGGCTAAACCATTCATCATAGTGTATTTCCATCCGTCATTTGGAAACACACTTTTTGACTCCCTAATACACTGACTAACGGATAACTTAAAACTTGGGGTGGGATCTTTTGCTAAAACTATGGCACGACTATCTTTTATAAAATTTAACACTTTGTTGTGGTAATCAACCCTATCAAGCACTGTTATAGTATTGCCTTTATCAGCTTTACATACAATAGCGTCATTTTCTACAACCTTTTCTCTAATTGATTTTATGATTCTATTGGAATTCAAGGGATTTTTATTTAAATTGGTACTCACATATTCTTGTTGAATTCTCAATGCGCAAGCTGCCTTTAACCGTTTGGGTTCACCTTGTAGAGCTGTTTCTGTGTCGATAGCTAGATCTTCCATATTTTTTATTGTGGTTTCCGCTGGTGGTGAAAAGTTTACACCATGACTTAAAATTTCTTCCTCTTCTTTTGTAAAATTAGTGGATGAAAAATTTTTGAATCTTGGATAGAATTGTTCTTTATCATCCAAAAGCGGCTCTCTTTGAGGTTGCTGTGCTTGATGTTCTGCCATTAATGCTTCGATTTTCCCTGTTTGTTTAACGTATTGTTTGTGGGCTTTTTCCTCTGCATCTGCTCGAACTTTTGCATCGAAAATATCAAATTCCACATGATGTAATTTGGACGTTAGCTCCGTATAAACAATTTTTAGATGTGTGCTCATATTGCATCTTACTGCATATAGTCCTCTTGATGTTCTATCTCTCCACAATTGACGAGCTTTACTTATTGCTTGTATCGCTAGTTTAGATTTTGTTTTGAAGCGAATATATGTATATTTTGGTAGCAAGTTGTGTTTTTTGCACTCACTATTGAACCACAAATGGTTATTTGTAGTTTTCACTCTAACTGTTAATCGTTGATAAATCACGGCTAATGTGGCTAAATCTGCCAATATAATATAATTAACACTCTTTGCCGTTGGCACTTGGCGTAAGTTTTCAAATAACATAATGTCAGAAAGGTTGTGGTGTATTGTGCTACAGTTGTGCTGGCTGTGCTACTCAGAAAGAATCCCATATCAACAATGAAAAAAAGTTGGCACGCTAAAATGATTTTTCGAGCAGAAGGATATTTTCGAGCAGAGAGCATTCGATTAAAAGATTGAGCAGAAGATTAAGCAGAAGTTAGTCCCGGCATTTTGAAAAAAATGAAAAACAAAGGTTGTTATGTATTGTACTCTAGTTGTGCTGATTGTGCTACTCAGAAAGAATTGCATATAAGCAATGAATAAAAGTTGGCAGACTAAACCGATTTTTCGAGCGGAAGTTAGCCCCGCCACTTATAAAAAAATAAAAAACAAAGGTTGTACTCTATTGTGCCTGAGTTGTGCTGGTTGTGCTACTCAGACAAAAATTTCGTATTCCTAAAAGAAAAATTTTATAACGCTAACATCATTTCTTCAAATAGAAGCTAGCCCCGCCATTTTGGAAAAAAAAACTAAATTGAGTGCTGTATTGTGTTAAAGTTATGCGAGTTGTGCTACTCCAAAACAAATTCGTACTCACCAACGGAAAAATTTAAACACGCTAAAACGATTTTTGGAGTAGAAGTTAGCCCCGCCATTTAACAAAACATAAAAAAATGATGTTGTGCTGTATTGTACCATAGTTGTGCTGGATGTGCTACTCAAGAAAAATTCCGTATCACCAATACATAAATGGTGACAGGCTAAAACGATTATTCGAGCAGCAGGCTAAGCAAAAGTTAGCCCCGCCATTTGGCAAAAAAACAAAAACAAAGGCTGTGGTTTATTGTTCTATTGTTGTGCTAGTTGTGCTTCTCAAAAAAAAAATTCCATACTGCCAATGCAAAAATTTGGTAAGCAAGAACGATTTTTTGATTAGAAGTTAGCCCCGTCGTTTTCGAAAAAACGAAAAACAAAAATTTTTTATGTGTAGTGGTATGAAATTTTGTTTGAGCTGGCTGCTTAGAGATAGATTATATATACCCAATAAAAAATATTTTTACGCTAGCATCATTTTTTCTTGTAGGAATCAGTGTAATCATTAATTTATAAGTACTAATAATGTAAGTGACACCTGGTGTCCGATAGCATGAATGAATCTTGCCTGTTTTGTATATATAAAATAAGGGAATCACAAAAATATATGATATTAAAAAAAATTGTAAATTTTTCCGTCGGTGGATACGAATTTGTTTTGAAGTAGCACAACTCGCACAACTTTAACACAATACAGCACTCAATTTAGTTTTTTTTTTTTCAAAATGGCGGGGCTAACTTCTATTTGAAGAAATGATGTTAGCGTTATAAAATTTTTCTGTTAGGAATACGAAATTTTTGTCTGAGTAGCACAACTAGCACAACTCAAGCATAATACAGAACAACTTTTGTTTTTTATTTTTTTCAAAGTGGCGGGGCTAACTTCTGCTCGAAAAATCGGTTTAGTCTGCCAACTTTTATTCATTGCTTATATGCAATTCTTTCTGAGTAGCACAACCAGCACAACTAGAGTACAATACATAACAACCTTTGTTTTTCATTATCTTCAAAATGGCGGGACTAACTTCTGCTTAATCTTCTGCTCGAATGCTTTCTGCTCGAAAATATCCTTCTGCTCGAAAAATCATTTTAGCGTGCCAACTTTTATTTATTGTTGATATGGGATTCTTTTTGAGTGGCACATCCAGCCTTACTGTAGCACAATTCAGCACAACATTTCTTCTTTGATTTTTACAAAATAGCGGGGCTTACTTCGATTCGAAAAAATGGTTTCAGCGTGGTTTCTTCTTTTGTTTTTGATTTCTTCCAAAATGACGGAGTTAATTTTTATTCGAAAAAAATAATGCTAACTTTGTAAAAAAATTCTGTTAGGGTTACGAAAGTTTTGTCTAAGTAGCACAACCAGCACAACTCTAGCACAATACAGCATAACCTTTGCTTTTAATTTTTTTCAAAATGGTGGGGCTAACTTCAACTCAAAAAATCGTTTTAGCGTGTTTAAATTATTCTGCTGGTGGTACAAATTTGTTCCTGAATAGCACAACTAGTACAACTCTAACACCGTACAGCAGACCCGTTGTTTTTATTTTTTTCCAAAATGGCGGGGCTAACTTTTACTCGAAAAAATGATTTTAGTGTTATAAAATTTTTCCACTAGGGATATGAAATTTTTTCTAAATAGCACAACCAGCACAACTCGAGGACAATACAGGACAACCTTTGTTTTTCAGATATTTCAAAATGGTGGGGCTAACTTCTGCTCGAAAAATTGTTTCAGCGTGCCAACTTTTTTCCGTTGGTGATATGGCATTCTTTCTGAGTAGCACATCCAGCACAACTGTAGCACAATACAGCACAATCTTTATTTTCACTTTTCTTAAAAATGGCGGAGCTAAGTTAGGTGACATGGTCTTCGGTCGATTTTTTTGTTCAAGTGAATTTTAAAAAAATATGCTGGAATGAAGCTCTGGATATCATTGAATTAAAAAGCAGTCAAAATCAGACAATTGATGCCAAAACCCCATCAAAAACCGAAAAAGCTCTAGCAATCGCAAATTTTTCATACCAAACGAAAATATCCACTGAATATGCTACCATTCCTAGACTCGTAATTCGATTTAACTCAAACTTCAGCATGGTGCACATTTTGGTCTCACCTTTCATTTTAATGTTGATTGCCACTACTTATGACAAAATATTTCTCTGAATTCAAAAAGCACAGTTTAACCCCTTGCCTATTTTCAGAGTTTTCGGTCGATATTATTGTCCAAGTGAATTTTGAAAAAATTAATGCTGGAAAGAAGCTCTGGATATCCTTGTAATCAAAAGTAGTCAAAATTAGACGATCAATACCAAAACCTGGCCATAAATCGAAAAAGCTCCAGAAATCGCAAATTTTTCTTACAAAACGAAAATATCCACTAAATATGCTACCATTCCTAGACTCGTGCTTCGATTTTTTTTTTTTTTTGAATAAAATGTGTTGTGTTATAGGGTTTACAATTAGTGTCACAACAACACATAAATACCTTTTAAGACCTAGGTCTAGACCTAGGTCCCACAACAACTGGTGTTCTAAGGTCATGAAGAACGCTTTTTTTAAACCTCTGCGGGTTGAAGTCACCTGAGACTAAGGATTCCGACAAACTATTCCATTTGTATGCAATTCGGACAAAGAAGTCTTTCTGCGATCTGCCAGTATGACAGCGTAGGATCTCGACCGTTTGACTGGTTGCGGTAGCCAATTGTCGTGTGAAACGGGGGTAAGAATAAGTTTGAGGCATGATGCTGCTGATTTCATCTGAGCACTGTTGATGACAATATTTGTAAAAAAACAACGAGGTCAGCAACAGTGCGACGATGTTGTAGGGAATCAAGTTTTGATGTCGAAGTTCGATCACCCACAATTCGTATAGCCCGCTTTTGAACAGAGTCCAAGAGGGCCAAGATGGAAACAGAAGCAGCACCCCAAACTTGACAACAGTACTCCATACAGAGACCACTATAGGACTTATAAACATGGAGCAATCGGTATGGAGTGAAAAATTGTTTGCATCTATTTAGGAGGCCGAGTGTTTTAGACACGCTTTTTGCCATTGCCATTACATGATCGTTCCAGAGTGGGTCATTTGAAACTGTAACACCCAATAAACGAATGCTTTTACATTCACCTATTGGTTCATCACACAAACTGAATAAAATATCTTTGGGGAACTCGGTCTTTGATCTGGAAACAATCAACAGCTGTGTTTTGGTAGAGTTGAAATTGACCAGGTTTTGGTCAATACTATCATCTGCACTATCATCTGCAAAACTATTTATAGGGTTGCTGGTGATTTTCAACAATTCGTTGATATAAATCAAAAATAGGGTTGGGGACAATACTGAGCCTTGAGGTACACCAGCGTTAATTAGTTTAGGCTCAGAAGAAAATCCATCTAAGGAGACCGAAATGTATCGGTTGGTTAGAAAATTTTGAATCAGCTTCTCAATATTGGGATGAAAACCATACGCAACGAGCTTGTGGATCAAGTTGGCATGCCCAACTTGATCGAATGCCTTGGAGATGTCTAAAACGATAACGTTTGTTTCACCACTTTTATCATATAGAATTGAATTTGGTATTAGGTTTTCAAAATTCATCGTTTCCTTAGTTAGTCTATTTAAACTTGTTACTTGTGATATAAAATATATAATTGTTCCTATATCATTGTAACCAATGAGAATACTTAATTGTTTGGTGAATATAAAGCAAAAAAATATAATTGAATTGAAATTCTCTATGTCAAAGTGGGTTCCGCGGAGTCCTGGGGTTCCATGAAAAAATTTAGGGGTTCCGTGTGACAAAATTTATTTCTTTAAAAAAAATAAGAATGGTCTTTAAGATATTCACATTTTCCTCGGAAAGTTTACAATCGACTACAAAATTAAATTTTTTAAATAAAGCGACTTAAAACACATGCATCGGTAGTAGGGCTTCTCATTTCCACTAAATTTTGTTTCCCAGGATGAAGGGATAAAATCACATATATCCCAGAATCCTAAGATTGTCAGGGATAAAATATACGACAGAATATATATATATATATATATATATATATATATATATATATATATATATATATATATATATTTATATATTTATATATATATATATATATATATATATATATATATATATATATATATATATATATATATATATATATATATATATATATATATATATATATATATATATATATATATATGTATATATATATATATATATATATATATATATATATATATATATATATATATATATATATATATATATATATATATATATATATATATATATATATATATATATATATATATATATATATATATATATATATATATATATATATATATATATATATATATATATATATATATATATATATATATATATATATATATATATATATATATATATATATATATATATATATATATATATATATATATATATATATATATATATATTAGACTGGTTGTTAAAAACTAAATTTTCCGAGACGCCCCCTAGAAAAATTCTTTGTGGTCAAAAAACCACAACGGCACTAATTTTTTTTTTTTTAAGTCAAAAGAACACGTGCCGCAAAATCGTCGAAGTTGAATTTTTGAAAAATTCGTATATTTGTCAATAAAACTTAATACATTACATGCATCAACGCAACAAAACATTAGTGTAAAAATGATCTTCTTACCTATTGTCTCACATAAACTTTTATATAAATATTTATATATTTTTACATAAACTTTTATATATTTTTATACATAAACATTTAAGTATAAAAACTATTGCTACTTACATAAAAACTTATTATCTAATATCATAGGTATTTTATTAAATCTACTTCCCGGTTTGGGAAACCTTGTCTGAGAAAAATTTACACAATAAATTAATTTTAACAACACGAAAATTGGCATACAAACTTTACTAATGCTCTAATTAAAATTAAGTGTAATGTCATATATAGACTCGTCAATTTGTACATAAAGAGAAACCAGAACGGAAACAAATCTTACAGATTTCTCCAACCATAATCAATTCTCAATGGAGCATGTGTTACCTATTTTATAATTTTGGGAAAATGACAAGGAAATGAAGATATTGTAAAATGCAAATTAGGAAATGAAGAAATTGTAACATTCTAAATAAATTCTGTGTTTTACTGTTTGGTATTGTGTTTTCTTAATTTTTTGTATGTGAAAGAAATCGCCAAGTGTCTAAGACATGCTAACTTGACCATCAATGTTGAGAAGAGTAATTTCTTAATCGTGGAGGTAATATACTTGGGCTACTTGCCAGATTGCTGAGTTTTCCATGGTAAAATAGATTAGAAAATTTTTAGCTATTACTGTTTACTACCGTTGGTTTATTTCTGGGTTCTGCATCTCATTAACGACACCAATATCGAGTTCGCTAAACAAATCTACAAACAAATTAGTGGGGACCTCTTAAGCTGATGTGGCCTTTAACTCGTTAAAGAAAGCATTGACTTTAGCTCCAGTTCTGATGAGTCCTCGCTATTCTGAGCCGTTTATCTTACAATTTGACACGAGTAATGATGGTATGGATTTTGTACTGGTACAAGTGAACAAAGAGAGTGTTGAGCCATCCTATAGCATATATGTCCAAGAAATTGAACTCAGCTCAACGCAATTACTCTGTCAGTGAAAAGGAATTCCTTACTGCTATCATATGTATTAAGAAGTACTGTGCAAACATCGAGGGTCACCCTTTAAGATCATTACTGATCACACTTCTTTAAAGTGGTTAACGCAGCAAAAAGATCTGCCAGGGGACGGTCACGATGGACCTAGACGCTGCAAGGATACACTTTTGATATTGAGCATCGACGTAAGCTAAACATGGTCCCAGATGTTTAAGAATGTTTACGGTTGATTCTGTTACTGATAATAAAACATAAATGTACGATCCCGATTTGAAATCTTCACCTTATAAAAGTGACAATTATTTTAAATTAGTGAAGATAATCATGGACACCAATAAGCGAAGAGAGTTTAGTATAAAAATTGTAACGATCGCAATAATCGCAAAACAATAATAAAATCAAATTCCTCTTTGTTTTCAATTCAATAGAAATGTATTACATTAATTTCCGTTCATTTTTTACATTAATAGTACTTTTAAAATTTTCCCAACTTAACTGCTAGTTGATTTTGAATATATTATAAAAAGCCAACGAACGTACTAAATTTTTATTTCCAATACTAATGAACAGATGTCGTTGTTAATCATTGCTGAATTTTAAAGAAGATTACCCGATTTTGTTTTTGACATCATAAGATGGCAAAAGCAAAATCACATTTTGCAATTTTTAAAAATAAAAAGACGCATTCCATTCTTGTTTTTAAAAAGAAAATGTTGAATTGTTCTTGTGATTAAACATTAAATCAAACAAAAAAAAGAGTCTAAATAAAAAAATATATATCCATGAGTGATGTTGTGATATAATAAATTGTAATTTAAAATTAAATAGATTTTAATAATAATATTTACATAAATTTGCCACAATTTAATAAATGAATGGTTATTAAATTATCAAAGAATTTTTTTTGCTGAGATACAAGAAGAATAGCGCGTCTTTATATTTTTACTTGATTATGCTGTGTTTTTTGTGACTTCAAAACGCCATTTTATTAATATCAAGTAATAAATTTGTTTATTCGATTAATTTATAAAAAAAATATCAATGGAAATATGGAGAATTATACAATTTAATTGATCCAAATATAGAATATGGAAATATTGTATATAGTGGCAATAATAATCAATCAGGAATTCATTTAATAAATCCACCGCAGACAAATTTGACAGAACATAATGAAGAAATGATATTGGAAAATCAAACAAATAACTTAAAACAACAGAATATTGATGACATCAATCAACAGTTGTAATCTAAGGTATTTTGAGTTTTAGTTATATTAATTTTTGTTTAATTATTACTTTTTCCCCTTTGGGATGTTAGGATAAATTTAGAAAAAAATAGTAAGAGATTCCCAAGATTAGGATTCGTTGAGGGGAAATTGCATCCCGTGTAAATTCTTTTTATATATATATTTGTATTACCAAAGGTCCAAAATAATAACTGGCTCCGTATCAGGGCCAGTATTATAAAATTTAATTTCTCCGAGAGTGATGTTACACCGGAAGGTGAAACTTGGAAATTGTGGATCCCCAAAGATTTAATGACCAAGTTGCCCATGGTCTTCATACCCCCAATACGTTGGAGTTGCTTAAATTCTATATCACCTTCGTCGATTTTGCTTTTGGCACCGGATGGTCACTCAAATTAAGTTCTATGTTTCTCCTATGTTGCCCTAGTTCTATGTTAATGTGTGTGTAGCCTAAGTTCGATGGGTTGTTTGTATTCTTCAATGTGCCGTGCATCAAACTTGTGGATGTTCTCTCTATTGTGCCTCCTTTGGCTACCCATGATCTACTCCGACGTCTGATTTATCTGGATGAGAGAGGAGAAACCCTTGATCATCCAGATCAATTATCAAAGATTCGTCCCCGAATTAAAAAGTTAACCACTGAAGCCCTTGTGTAAAAGTGAGCTACGCTACTTTTTGCGTACCCGGAAACATGCCTTTGTCCCCAGTGACATCGTTTTCCATCGAAACTTCGTTGTTAGTGACTCTGGCAAGCAGCTAAGTGCTCAATTAGCTTCAATTTTTGAAAGCCAAAGCTATCAGGTTAGTTGGTTATGCGTTCTACGAACTGGAGCAATCCATTTCCCAAAGACGTGCGTCAATAGATATATATGCTTCACTCTAGTTATCCTTGATTTCTTAATGTCCGAAAATTCGTCTTTTAATATATATTGGACTTCCCACCTTTTTTCGATCCTCGCTTTAAATTTTTTTGTCTGGTCCGGCTAGTTAAGTCGAAAGAGCCTGAGAGTCTATCTCTAGGATTGGGTTCGATCCCCACTCTAATTTCGCTTTTTATTTTTATTTTTTTGATTCTCAGGACGAATGTAGTCAATCGAACTTCCTCCTTTCGCTCTGTCCTGTAATGGCCATGAAATCTTTTGACAAATGTACTGTAATTTTCTTTCTCATGTTTATCCATATTTTCAAAGATTTTTCATCCCATCCGTTCTCACCTTTATTGAATTCTTAAGTATATTTGTCATTCAAAAACCTCTACGTCTGAGCCTAGTTTAACCCAATTCATGTTTCTTCAACACTCCATAAACGCTACAAAATTAAATATGCAAAATAATAACTTTTTATCGTTTTGTTAGTGGTTTTTGTTACTTAGTAAGTTTGTTTGGAATTCTTGAGGATTGAGTTTTTTTTGTTAAAAAGTTGAGGAGAAAGGTGGAGAGTTGAGTTGAGTTTTAGGTTTCAGTTTAATTTATTGGAATTCTTTTTGATTTATTTTAAATTGAATGGTTTATTTACCTTTACACAGAAAATAAAATAATTCATTATTGCCAATGACTGCAAACAATTGGTAAAAGTCTTAGTTTTTTGTGAATTATAAATTATATTTTAGTGCAAGAATATGTTTATAGTGATGTAAATAATAACAAAACCAATCAAAAATAAAAACAAAGGAACGAAAGGAAATTTTGGATTATTAATTAGAATTACGTAGATACTTGTTTGTTTTCATATGAAGTTCAGTGGTAGTACATCCCAACAGAATTCATTGATTGCACGCAAAAAAACCAAAGAAATTAGTTTTATTATGGAACTAGGGGTATAATTTGTATAATTTATATTTTGGGGGAGAGCTATGCCAGGGTGGTTCTAAGCCCTGGAATTTGTACGTTGATGTAGGCATGCGTTTTTTTTTTAAATTAAAAAAATTCTTGTAAATAGGTTGGTCGAAAGAACCTTCGCGCAATTGAAACAAGGGTCAGGGTGTATTTTGCGTACATGACCAATTGGTAGACTTTTACGATCTACCAAACCTCCTACTACTAACATTTATTTAAATATTTAGGATTTTTGTGAGAAATTAAATTCAATTAATTAAATGTTTTATTTTATAGCAAAACCTGTAAAAAAGGTAGGGAGTTTTTGACCAATTTACCCATAATACAAATTCTTGTGTGCATGTTATATTAATATTTAAAACTGGATTGGATTGATGTGGGCATTTGTAAACCAAAGTAGAAACAAAATACTTGAAATAAAATTGACAACCTTAACATTTGACAACATTTTACTCGAATTTGAAATTTGCATCAACAGCCTTATGAATACTTTAATTATCCGACCGAAAATGATCGCTCCGACGAGTTATGCACAATTTTTTTGGGACAATTAAAAAACATAAAAATACGTGTTGAACTTTATTTAAATGTAACACCATTTGAAGAAAAAAAATATGAAATTTTTTAAAATTCACTAGAGCAAAATTTGGTTGAATTTTTGATCTATCTAGTATTTTTGTGTGCAGTTAGATTTTCTCCTTACTTCATCATAAGCTTTACAAAATATATTATTATATCCAAGTGTAAACAACATATTTTTTCATATCGTTAAACATGTCGAATTTTGAATGTCAGTAATTTCGAATTTCGATACATTACGTTTTTCAAAAAAATTTGTAACTGAAAGTGAAGGCTTGCTCGTGATTACTCATGAACAACATGCAGAGATTGGTTCCGGTACTCTAAATTTTTTTTTTGATTTAATAGGTAATGAGCGTTCTAGCACACTGCAAAGGTTTGAAAACAAAAATCCCAGCGGCAGGTATATCCGCTAGAAATAGGTAGATTTCGGGGCCAGACGGTTTTGTGTCCAAATAAAATTAGATAAGTCAGATTAGTTTAAATAAAAAATATAAGTAGAAACAGAATAATTCAAAAAAATTATCGAACCAAATTAAATACATTATCCGAACTAACTCCATCAATACAATTTCGGAACAGTTTTATTTAAGTTGGTTTAAACTACTTTTAATAACATATTAAATCCACCAAAGATCAAATGAACTACGTCACAACTACAATTATACCATCACACATAATTTATAACATTATCAAACAATTTTATTTCAAAATCATTTTTTGTTGTTGTGTTTTTTTGTTCTTATTTAATCTTTTTTCAAACGGTTACTTAGTAAAAAAAATAAAAACAAAAGAGATTTTGATAATTTTTCTATGGTATTAAATGGGTTGATATTTTTCTTGTAAGGGTTGCATTATAATGCTTATAAAAATGGAACCTTTTGGGTTAGAAAGCTGAAATTTTTTGAGGCTATAGTTGAAAAGTATGTTTAAAAGCTAAGATGAATTTAAATAACATAAACTGAAACATGATGAAAGCATTGCCTTTTGCGTTTGTTTTTATTTCAACAGCCGTAGGCTCTCAACCGTTAAATTTAAACTATTATTTTTGAAAATTTTGGAAAGATTTATATTTTAAGTACGTGAAAAAAAGTTTTCAACTATGAGCTTGGCCATTTCAGCTAGATCAAGGGCAGCAAAGTTTAGCAAATTTTTGAAACAGCTGATTTTTGAGGAACCTGAAACGCCAAATTGGTCATCTGGATAAAAATGATAGAAATATGTTCAAATATTCAATATTTATAAATTTTATTAAAATATTATTATTCAAACGGAAGTTATAGCGCCCTAGATTATTCGACATTTTAGGCTCTAGCCGCTTAACTGGTACCCGGATATGGCCAGTTCACGAACTTGTCCAAGACATTATTTGCCGGAACACATACAAAAAATTATTTTGGTGTAGGTCGAAAAATGCGACCGTGAGAGTGCCGCCAAATTCCGTTATATCTCATATCGTTATATATATATATATATATATATATATATATATATATATATATATATATATATATATATATATATATATATATATATATATATATATATATATATATATATATATATATATATATATATATATATATATATATATATATATATATATATATATATATATATATATATATATATATATATATATATATATATATATAAATTTTTTTTTCATTTTGATTTTCCGTCTCCGCTTATCATATATAGTCGTTTGGCACCAAAATTTTTCCGAAATTCCGAGATGAAGCACATACCAATAGGTAGATTTTTATATGAAATCTACCTAAAAACTGGAAACGTTACTTCATGAAGACCCACGTTAGGGCACCGATCTAAATAGGAAACTTGGTACCATACTAGTTTCAGAGAAACATCGAAAGCTGATTTTCAGAAGTGAACAGCTGCTCCAACGGCAAAAAAGGAAAGGTTTTAGTATGGTGTAGTAGCTCATAATAAAAATTTGATATATCATAATAAACCAAGTGTAAAAATTATCGTGTAAGCTCGCTCATGCATCAAAATCGATGGCAAAAATCACATGTCAAGATTAGATTCTATAAGATTTTAATGAAAGAATTAGACGATAACTCAGTTTCATCAGATAAAAGTTTTAACTTGTATTTATCTTTTTTTTTATATATTTCCAGAACACAAAAACTAATTAATTCTAAAATCTATGTTTGTCATCGTTTCTCACGCATCATATATAATTTTGAAAATGTTACTTAAAAATGTTTCCCAACATTTCCAAACTATTGAAAACAAACCATTTTTGAGAGTTGATATCATTAAATTTTTTTGGATAAACTGAGTCATTCAAATCAGATTTTTGAATCTCAAAATGTCAACAACTGTCGTCAACAACCAAAAAAATTAAAATTAAATAATGTTTATTTTTAAATATACGTTTTTGTAATTCAATCTCCCAACAACTGAAAACTATAAAAAATCAACTGAGACTCTTTTGTTGTTTAATTTCATTTCATCTGATTAACTTAGATAAAATTTAATTACTTCACTTAAACTATTTCAATGTTTATTTTTGTTTTAATTGATATATAAATACAAAAATAAAATAATTTTTATATATGTGAGAAATTATTTAATTTTCTATTTTGGCAACTTTTATTGCTGTGATTTCCTTGACTAATAATAATTAAATAGTTTATCTGTTCGACATTAGATATTTTATGTTACAAGATCTTTGAAAAACAATACAATTTGAGTAGGAGTTATTTTGGATTGAAATGCTAGCAAATACTGTCGGTTTATGATTGTAACTTTGTAGCCCGTAAAATAATTGGAATAATTATTTATTCTTTTTGTATAAAAGTTTTATTTATTATCATGTTTCAATTATATAAGTTTTTTTTAATAGTTGTAGTTATCGTTATTTATAACACAAACATTTTCAACTAAATGTTGTTACCAAGTTTTAAATTAACTGCATCAATTAATCATATCTTTTGTGCTTGTTATAATTAAAAGAATTGCAATAATAATTAAAAGAAAGAAAAAACTATTTTCTTGTAATTTTCTGTTTCAATTTTGTTTGTTATTTATTTGTTTCAAACAATAATAATAACAATAATAATAATAGTAATAAAAACAACAACAAAATAATTCAATGCTGTAGGAAACGCAAGAAGAAAATTGAACAAGGAAAAACCAAATAAAAATTAATTTAAAAAAGGAAATAGGAAACATTTTCTAACGATGACATTGTAACATGCACGCATCGTAAATATTATAAGAAAAAGTGATTTTCTTGTTGTTACAATTGTTTGTTTAATGAGATTTTGATATTTTTTTTAAAAAAATTTGTTGTGAGAAAAGAAGATAATGGGTTTGATTTTTTACAGAAGAGGCAGACAAAACACAGAAGTACATATAAAAGGTCTAAGTTCTGTAACAACATGCACACAACATGAGGCATTGTAATTTTTTTATTTTCGTAATTTTAATTTTTGAATTTTGTTTCCCTCAAATCGTCTTGTTTTTTTAAAAGTGTTGGACTTGTATTACTAAGCTCTGTGCATCATACTTTAGGTTGTTCACGCTATAATGACTCCTTTGGTCTACCTTTGATTACTCATGCTAAGTCTTACTTTTTGTTCAGACGCTGAAGCCTTTGCCCCATACGCGGTTTGCTATAATTTGCTTCCTCAAAAATATTCTTCAAAATATTTAAAACAAATACAAATAAAACATCTTGGATAATCAAATAAATAAAACGAAACATTTACATAACCAAATTTTTTATATCCATATCACAGATTCAAACATCTTTACTTTCATCTTCAAAATCACTTCTAATGTACTAAAATTATAGAACAATCTCAAAGTATTACATTTTAATACAATCAGCGTATTTTATTTATTTAATCTTTTGTTTCTATGCTATAAAATCTACTTGAAACTCAATTTTAATTTTTTCTATTTACCATAAAAAAATCACTGTCGTACTGACGTAACAGTATATAAAACACAAACAAAGCAACAACAACAAGAACACATAGAAATTATATTTTCATTTTCATAAAAAAAAAAAATAAGCAAAAAAGAAATAGGCTTTCCCAGCTTTTATTTTATTCCTAGTCTTCCGTTTTCACATATTTATACACCAACCGATATGGTATGGCACGGGTTCTGCGTTGAACTGAGATGTTATAATTAAATTGTAGAATTGAATTATTTGATTGTTTTGTGCTTTTGTTTTTCCTTTAACAGAAAATGACTGGGTGTTTGTTTTTCACTTGTTATGTTTCTATATTTCGTTATGGAGAAAAGAAAAAGCAAGAAGAAATTTTTTTTTTAACGATAATAAAGATTTTTCTGACGGAGGATTAAATTTATCAGAGCGAAAAGTTTTTTTTGTTATATTCAGCAAAAACAAAATTTTGTGCTTTTATTATATTGTTTTTATTTCGTAACAAAATGCCATAAAAATATTTTTTTATACAATTAACAGAATTACGATTATCTTACATTGATATAACATTTTTTTTGTTGTCCTTAAATTAGAAAGTTAAAGAATAGGAACTGACTAAATATTATCAAATCGGAACCAAGCTAGCTACTAATCAATCAACTCTCATGAAACCTAGTATTTGATTGTTTTTATCTCTTTTAATTGTCGTACACAAAACAAAGCAAAAAGATAAAATTAAATCGTCTAAATTAGAGTAATAAAGAGTTAAATGATTTTTATGTTTAATTAAAAATATAAAGTTTTTTTTTTTGAAGTGTAAAGCCGATAAAATCATAAAAGCTTTTGACTTTTAATGGTTGTTCGGCAAAGTTTAACGTTGGTTAATTTAATTTTTTTGAAAGTTTTAGATTAAGTAGTACAATTTTGAAATGAGTGTAAGTTAAATTATTTAGCAATATAAAGTTTTGATTTTGATTAAAAAAAAAACGATTCAGAATGACTGAAAACGAATATTCTATTTCCATTGGTATTTTTAAAATTTTATTCCTGACGTTGAAATTCTATTTAAATAGCAATATTTATAAAATTCTTGAATTTTAATAATTGAAAGCTTTCTCTCTGTTAAATTATATAAATTTATTATAATTTATTTTTTCGAAATTATTCTAATATAACCTTTGTGTTGCTGATAGTATTATTTTATGGAAATTTCAGTGAGTTATATACAATACAAAAAAGGTTTGTAGTAAATGCTATAAAACATAAATAAGAACAAACAAAAATTCGAAGGTGGATCTGTGAATAATTTACAAAAACAGCTAAACGTTTGTAAAAGAAGTATGATAAATTTTGTTGAAAGTATAGTGGTAAGATGTGGAATAGTTTTGGGGATGGTTATATATATGTTAAACTAATGGTTTAATTAGAATTTAAAATGTTAAAGAATTATCGTTTGGGGAATGTTGTTGGTAAAAACAATTGTCGAGTTTGATTTATAAGAAACGTTTACATAACAAAAGTTACTGTTTGGATCTGATTCAAATGTTAACTTTACTTTAATTCTAATGGTAACTTTAATTGTAACTCTAACTCTAACTCTAACTCTAACTCTAACTCTAACTCTTACTCTAACTCTAACTCTAACTCTAACTCTAACTCTAACTCTAACTTTAACTCTAACTCTAACTCTAACTCTAACTCTAACTCTAACTCTAACTCTAACTCTAACTCTAACTCTAACTCTAACTCTAACTCTAACTCTAACTCTAACTCTAACTCTAACTCTAACTCTAACTCTAACTCTAACTCTAACTCTAACTCTAACTCTAACTCTAACTCTAACTCTAACTCTAACTCTAACTCTAACTCTAACTCTAACTCTAACTCTAACTCTAACTCTAACTCTAACTCTAACTCTAACTCTAACTTTAACTCTAACTCTAACTCTAACTCTAACTCTAACTCTAACTCTAACACTAACTCTAACTCTTACTCTTATAACGGTTGTAATCCACTTCAAAATTATACGTAAGTTCCATTTAAAAGTTGCACTAAATAATTTATCTTTTAGTGAGGAGAATTTATATTCAGTCCAAGAGTCCGTTAGTCAGAACCGTTCAATTTTTATATAACAACACTTTGCTCAAATCAAATGGTTGTTATACTCCAATTGTTAGAAGTCACTTATGCTAGGCAAAATGGACTTCGTCAGACTTATATATATGAATAAAAATACTTGTTTATAGTTAGACAAATATATAAATCTGAATTTTATTATCGATAATTTCTTCTATTTATACAAAATCGATATTACTAAAAATTACACATTTAGCAAAAATATTCTTAAAATTAATTGTTTCATAATGTCAGAAAAATGTGTCACATAATTTTATATATTTTCTTTGCAAATTTAATTGACCGACATATTCAGTTTTACTTTAAATTTATTACATCACATAAAAATAAACGAAAATTACATTATTTACATATGCACGGTAATCATATTTCATTTAATAGTTTTTTGTATGAAATATGAATTCCATAAACTTTCTTTTGGTTTATAATAAATTATGTTTTTCTACTACCCAACTTAAAAAATCTACTTTCGATGTTTGTACATCGCATCGAAAATTTCTTTTTCGTCACCAGTGATAAAAAAACCTATACAAATTACTTTCGTACCTAGTGACGAAGTGAAAGTAATTTTTTAAAAGCCATCTATTTTCTAATTTCTTAACTAGAATAAATCATCCTAGAACACCCGTTAAGAGAATCAATTAATTGAATGAAATAATTTTGTTAGTGTTAATTTGTCTTTCTTACGTAGGTGACGTTAATTAATTTTAGAATTATTTACCGACAATTTACATTAAAAATGTAAAAATAATATAATAGTTAACTATATAAGATTCACATATTCTTTTTAAATAGTATGGTAACAAACAGTTGGTGTTAAGATATTTTAAAAAAATTGATTTCACCTATTTATTTAAGGAAAACGAAAAAAAATATTTATTTACATACAATATTTTACGTTGTTTTAAAATATATCAGGAATTTACGTAGCAACCTCCCCATCCAAAAACTAAATCAAAACTGTTGTTTTTATTTTAGAAATAATAATAAAATTTTTAAATTTGATTTTGTTTATTAGAAAACCGCTTTTAGTTATAAGCCTACTAGACGCCAAATGCAAAAAACAATAAACCTTTAAAGATGAGTTATTTAATGATTTTACGGACTTTATAGACCAAATAGAATAAAATTATAGAATTTTGTAGTGTAAATAGAATAAATATATGTATATGAATACAGTTGACGATTTTTTGAACGAAAGGACAATCAGGCTTGTAACTAAAGACGGTTTTATTTATAACATAGAAATCGGATAATTTATTCATATTGAGTCATCTATATTTTAATAGCAGAAATATAAATTGAAAGATTTTGTTTGGATGTTTATATGTTTTAAAATTTGAATTGTAGGTAATTTTAAATGAAAATGCTTAATAATTAATAATAATTTTTAAAAAAGTAGTAGAAAAAGTACAGTTTTCTACTCGCCGAAAATCATATTTTGAATCTCGCGACCATTACCAACCTCGGCTATCGCCTCGGCTGATAAACTGTCCTCTCGCTTCAAAATATGTTGTTTTCGGCATCGTTGAAAAATATACTATTATTTTCACATATGTTTTTGTTATCGTGTGAAAATAATTTTGCGGTTTGTTTACTTTAGAATATAATGGAAATTTGTTGTTTATTTTATGTGCGGTCATTGTAAGATTTTGTAGGAGTTAAGGGATGATGTGTAGATACATTACACTCTAACTCTAACTCTAACTCTAACTCTAACTCTAACTCTAACTCTAACTCTAACTCTAACTCTAACTCTAACTCTAACTCTAACTCTAACTCTAACTCTAACTCTAACTCTAACTCTAACTCTAACTCTAACTCTAACTCTAACTCTAACTCTAACTCTAACTCTAACTCTAACTCTAACTCTAACTCTAACTCTAACTCTAACTCTAACTCTAACTCTAACTCTAACTCTAACTCTAACTCTAACTCTAACTCTAACTCTAACTCTAACTCTAACTCTAACTCTAACTCTAACTCTAACTCTAACTCTAACTCTAACTCTAACTCTAACTCTAACTCTAACTCTAACTCTAACTCTAACTCTAACTCTAACTCTAACTCTAACTCTAACTCTAACTCTAACTCTAACTCTAACTGTAATTCTAACTCTAACACTAACTCTAACTCTAACTCTAACTCTAACTCTAACTCTAACTCTAACTCTAACTCTAACTCTAACTCTAACTCTAACTCTAACTCTTACTCTAACTCTAACTCTAACTCTAACTCTAACTCTAACTCTAACTCTAACTCTAACTCTAGCTCTAACTCAAACTTTAACTCTAAATCTAGCTCTAACTCTAACTCTAACTCTTACTCTAACTCTAACTCTAACTCTTACTCTAACTTTAACTCTAACTCTAACCTAAACTCTACATGTGGCTTGTCTCTGAGTGTTTTTCCTTTTTTATTCTATATCGAAACATATCGGATATTTTAAAATTTAAATTCAACACATGATCGAAGCAACAACATAACATTCCAATTAACACTTACAACCTTCTAAAATTTTCTCTAATTTTATAATTTTTTACCCTTCCAAAGAAAAATAAATTCCAAAAATTTAAGTTATTTCTAACGAAAACAAATTTCCAAATTCCTTAAAAAAGCTCAAAAATAACAACAACAACTCAAACTTTCAATCTAATTAAAACATTTCCCATCGCAATAAAAATGTTTCCTCAAACGAAAAAGAAAACACAAATTATGCTTGCAAACATAGCACAACAATTTATTTTCCTTTTGTTTATGTTTTTTACTTTTCTTTATACAACAAATATTTTCCCAATTTTCATATTTTTAAATTTTATCCTAATCTTGTTTAAATATGTTTATTTTTCTTATATCTAAAAAAAAAACACAAAAAAATAGGAGATTTTCACTTGAGCTTTTTGTTGTGTTCTCGTTGTTTCTTTATTAAAATTAAAAGACAGAATAAAACAAAATTAAAATATTGTGAAAACTTTCTTAGCATTATTTTGTTTGAATAAAAAAAAAAAAATAAAATGTGTATATACTCTCTATACTCGTATTAAGCAAGATGAAACTTTCTTATATCTTTGTTTTTCTTAGCAATGTAATCATCTCTAAGATAAAATAAAGTTTTTTTTTTGTCAACTTTTTTGTTGTTGTTATTATTTCTTCTTAATTTTTTTTATATAGAAAAATTATAAATAAAAAAGAAAATAATCGCTTTTGGTGTTAAATAGAATTTGAAAACTTAAAAAAACGTAAAATTTTCTTTTCACTGCAATTAAACTGAATTTATTTTTTGTTTTCCGAAATAAACACAAAAGAAAAAGAAATTATCATGTTGTCTCGTTTTTTGTTTGTTTAAATTTTTTGTGTTGGTTTTCTTATTCTTCTTAGTTTGTTGAGCTAGAGTTACAGTATTTCGTCGTTGTCACGTGAAAGTAAGGTTTAAAAAAAAACGAAATAATAAAATAAATATTTGTTGCAGTAATTACCAATGCAATTTTTTTTTTGTTGGTATTATACGTGATCCCTTGTTGTTGTAAAAACTTGCAAATGCTGGAGTTTTGATTTATGGCAAGTTTTTGGTACGACATATAAATTGAAAGGTGGAACTACAACATGCACTATGCTGAAGTTTGAGCTTCATCGAACCACGAGTCTCGGAATGGTCGCATAATTAGTGGATATATTAGTTTTGTATGAAAAATTTGCGATTGCTGGAGCTTTTCAATTTATGGCTAGGGTTTGGAATTAATCGTCTGATTTTGACTCCTTTTGATTACACTGATATTTGCTTCCTTCCAGCATCTTTTTTCAAAATTCATTTGGACAAAAATATCGACCCAAAACTCTGAAAAACTGTGCTTTTTAATATTCAGCGAAATGAAGTTGGGAGCACAACATGCATCAAACTAAAGTTTGAGCATAATCGAACCACGAGTCTAGGAATGGTTAGTGGATATTTTCGTGCTGTGTGAAAAATTTGCGATTTCTGGCGATTTCACGATTAATGGCGAGTTTTTGGTAGTAATCGTTTGATTTGGACAACTTTTGATTACAAAGATATCCAGATATCCAAGATTAGTGCGAAAAGCATTTTCAATGACACAGTAGGACATGTTCTCATTTGCTTCATTATTCAGATACTCACGAGTTTCTGTTTCATTTAAGGATTTTGCTTTCTATGTTTCTAACATAACTGCTAAACATTTTATTGCCTACATTGCCAAACCGTTCATGCTAATTGGACCACGTGATACTTACGCTTCTGGGTAAACTGGATCGTCGCCATTTTTCTAAAATTGAGTTTCGGTTCGGATATGTACTTAAGGGGATAGGTCCAGTTCTCCTCCCAGTTCCCAAAATAGCAAAATTTACTTACGCACTGCGTTGCGTTATACAAATTTTATATTCCATCATTGTAATTCCATATAACATATAAATAGTTCGACTGCTGGAGAAAAAGAGAAAAGTTTCCTAAAAATAAATTTAATGAAATGTATCTTGCTTCCCATTATTGTTTTAACTACGCCATTTTCTGATAAAAACAAATGTCCATTCTAGGGTGAACCTTAAAAAACAAAATTTTAATTTTTTGTATGGCACCCTCCCATATCGTGTCAATACCCATAAAAATATAATTTGCAAAACTTAAACTCAATCGTTCAATTCTAAGGCATGCCCCCGGCCACTTAAAGTTGAGAAGTTTTGTTCCAGCCTTAGAATTGAACGATTTATTTCAAATTTTGCAAATTATATTTTTATGGGTATTGACACGAAATGGGAGGGTGTCATACAAAATATTAATTTTTTTTTTAACGCCCAGAACAAAACCTCTCAACCTTTAGTGGAAAAATTCTAGAGCAACCTAAAGGCCACCCTTGTCTCAATTCTCCTCTGTTAGATATTCGATTAACATGCCATATTGTAATAATATAAATTTGTAGTGTCACTCTCTCCATTAATTTATTATTGTATCACTTCGCCAATGTTTTTATTAATTCCAAAAAAAAAACTGTTTGTATAGAGCAGTGGTTCCCAAACTATTTTGGTCGCGGGACCCCCAAATTTGTTGCCAATGATCGCGGAACCCTGAATATTTTATAAACAACGAGTTTTTGAAATTTAATATCTGATATTAAGTGAATCAAGTTTATTTTAGTATTTCAGATTTTATAAATCAGATAAACTTAAATTCATCATAGAAATAATTAATCAAAATACAAAACATTTACTAAAATAAATTAAAAAACTTTAATGTGCAGAATACACCCCTGCTTCTTTGATTCCATGATTTTTTTAAAATTGGGCGTTATGTTGTTATATATGAACTCGCATATCTGGGGCAGTTAAAGTTTAAGTTTTTACGATATTTGATTTTTGTCGAAACATATTTTGAAAACCCAACTTCCCACAAATAAGTGGTCGCAAACGGCAGTAGAATTCGAATAGCCTGTTTTGATAAATTTTGATAAATACTTCTGACCAGAAAATTGTTAATGAAACTGTTCTAAATTTGACTTCTAATAGTGTATCCGAACTCAATGCAATCAATTTTTCATAAAGCATGAAATGAACTCCTTTTGGTTTTTCTTTCATTTTGAAAGAATTTTGTACCCAGCAATTATTTTGATTATCTAGGTTCGGAAAGTAATCACTGAGTGATTGCTGTAAACTGGACAGATGTGTTACACCATGACACATGTGTTATACCATGACGGATTTACATATTTCGTGACGGAATTTCATATCCACTTCAGATTCTTTGAGAAAATCACTAAGTGTCTGGAAACAATCGATGTTGCTTTGCTCCACATCTGAAATCCAATATTGTATTTTCCTTGAAAAGGCAACCAATTTATCTTTTGTTTGCAATATGTTGACTTGTTTTCCTTGCAGAGCCAAACATAATTCGTTCAATTTTCTACATACGTGTATTAGCAAGGTATGCACGTTTAGATAGCCAAATCATATTATTTAATGTCTGGTAATTCAAATGTATGACCAATAAAATACACCTACACTCTACAGTTCTTTTTGCAATTCAAATATTCGCACAATACTTTTACTACGCAATAACCATCTATCTTCCGTATGAAGAACTAAAGTGGTGAGAAGACTACCCATTTCTTCGCACAGGGCTTTAAAATTAATAACGTAATTTGGTTGGTTTATTTTCAATAAAATTAATAATCTTCACTGATTCGTATAGAACAGACTTAAATGTCACTGAAATCCTTTTTGTTACTAATGCATATTTGTCAACAATGCAATGAGTTCTATTACAGTTTTTTTGACATTTTTAATCCGCCATTGCTTATGTCATTAACAACACGAAATGACTTAGTCATTTACAGAACGTTCACAATGTAGATTAATTTGTGAATCAAAACATTATGAATAATGCACTTGAAAGTTTTGGTAACGAAAATGAAAAAACACAGCCCAAATTAAACAGAAAATATAGAAGATAGATAGATTTTTTATGAATGCCATTACTAAATTTCAAATTTCAAATGGAGCACAGTTCTCTATTTCCATGGATGAATATATACATGTTTAAAAAATCGTCGGTATTTAAATTTCAATGTACATACCTGTAACAAGTATTGGAATTGGGGTATGGTCCGGATATTTGGTTCACAACCAGCAGAAAAAACCGTTAGTATGATAAAACATAAATTTTTTATAATTTGATTTGTGTATGAAAAGACACATAGTTGCCAGTACCACAGATGGAGTAACAGTCATGAAGAAATGTGGAAGGTTAAGCGGTAGTGAATATAAACTATGGTAGGCACACGGACTGGGTTTAACGGTGTACTGAGAGTTAACGTCTGCAAGTAACTTTTGTCAGTCGCGACAGAGCTCTTGCAAGTGTTCGACGCTGTACGCTTGTACGAACATCAAATCCTTCCTAATATCACCATTTAAATTATTTTTCAGCAGAGACAATAAGTTTCTGTCACTGAGCTGTGCGTTCAATCTATCGGTTAAACAGAGAATTGCGTGCAGGAAGTCGTCACAAGTTTCTCCAGCTCGTTGTCTAACAGAACTCTACGCGTAAAACCTAACAAACGTCAGGCCAATGAAGCTGTTGGGTCCAACGACGTTGTTGCCAAAACCACTCGGAAGAGTGATCGATGCACCAAAGGTGAATGTGACGAGAAAGGGTATCAGTTGAATCCAATTTTGTAAGTGAATTCTTCTACTTCTAGACCATTAGGTCGGCTGATGAAGACTACATTCCAATCCCGAATGGTATTTGAATGTTTTTTAGTAGGAGTGTGGACCCACTGTTGCGTGCAGGTAGTGGTGGAAGATGCACCTGAAGCGGATATCTAGAAGAGGTGAGGTTTATTGGAGATATGAATTCTCGCTGAAATATCGAAGGTGGAGGGACAGAAGAAAATCGCGAATTGATCTCGGTTGGATGTGCTACTTGGGAGGTCTGCTGATTAGGCTGATGATGGGATGGTGGGTTAGAATGACGATCGGATTGGTAAAATTCAAATGGAGATTAGACAGGGGATTATACCGTTTGTTAGTTCTCGAAGAGCCTATACCTGGGGAGAAGGTTGATCTGAAGGTTGGATCGATTGAGGTTCCTGACCTCGGAATATAGAAAGTCGTATGACCTTTTGGGTTAACACAAGCAAAATATTTTCCTCGCGGGCCCGAACAACAACTTCCATGGTTTCATAAGTAACTGATGTTTTTGGACTGCGTACAGTCCCGGAAACAGGTAGGAGGCTAAAGATGCATACTTAATAATTTAATAAAAGTGAATATGGATGGGATGAGAAATCTTTGAAATTATGGATAAACACATTTCCGAATATTGCGGATAGTATATTTTTATCTACGAGGAAGAAAGCTACAGTCCATTTGTCATAAGGTTTGATGGCCACTAAATGTTATATTATTTTTCCTATCTCTTTCTTTGGGAATATTTTCAATTTAACAATTAAACGAATTCCCACCACAATTTACTGTTGGACTCCTGTCGCAGTTTACTGTCACTTACTAATATTCTAACGTAATCTGATAACTGGTCTCTTATTTTGGTAAGATCTTCTATTCACGATTAAGGTGATCTATATAAATGTCGACATTCTCTTCTAAAACAGAGCTTGCTGCACAAAGATGTTATGCAACCAGTTATAATAGAGTGACTTAAGTGAGCTATAGTTCTTGTTACTAAAGAACAAGAATTATACTTGTTGATTAGGAATACGACTGATTAGCATTTTGTTTTAATCAACCACAAACTGTAGTGTTCAATTCTATAGAACGGTTATTTCTAACATTTTCACGTGTAAGCCACTTCAATTCTGTATGATAAAATAGAGTTGAATAAAAAGTCAAACTTACAAAATAGTCGACTGTTGAGTACATTGAAAAGAATTAGCAATCTGTATAACATAGGTCACACATCAGTTACCAGCCAGATTTCGTGGAGAATTTAATAGCCCCGCCACAACTCTACCCAAATTAGAAAAAAAATATTATAATTTTAACATCCATACCTGCCTTAATTCTTTGATAATAATTTGGATCCATTTAGTATACTTTTCTCTCATTCGTTGCCCTGCTAACTAATTCCATAATAAATTCAATTTTCCATTCAACCACTGTGTGGAACACAAACCCAATATAATCTACTTTATTAACAATTTTTAGTTTCCTTCCATTAATTTTTTTTCTACACATTATATTTATTTTTCAGGTAAACAAACCATTCAATCTTATCCAAAATAAATCTTAGACCACAACTACGACCGCTTAGTTTGTAATGAAGCGCTGCATCATTGGACAACCAATGAAGTGGCATAGCAGGCCGCGCACCTAGCAAGATTTGTAAGCCCCAAAACTAGCAACAGTCTGTGGATTCGAAGAGGAAAAACCTGCTGCTCCAGCACAAATGTACAGTACAGTACGCGTATTTCAAATTATAAACGGATCAAGGAAAAGCGAAGGGAAATAAGTAGACTCTGGTGACCCCCATGCGTGAAGAAAACCACGACCACCACATCCAACCCCATATTTAATCACATTCACACACTCTCGCACCTCACGCACTCGCTCTCGCACACACACATCCACACATCCCCACACACACACACACACACACACACACACACACACACACACACATACCTACACGCACACCCCTTACATATATAGATACATATATAACAAAAATATAGTTGAACTCACCCCATGTTGGAAACGACTCGCACTCCTCTTTCGCCGGATGTTTAGCGGATCATTTTCCACCAGTAAACCCTGGACTAAGTATAGGTGTGACTCTACTATGGTTGAATCCTTACCAGGCGGATGGAATGTTGAATGAATTGAAGTTATATATGTATATAGATGGATTTGCGGAACTGAGTATTAGCTGATCCAAACGTTGGATAATTGTAACAACCTACATTCTTGCCGAATCGATATCGGTACTCAAAATCGACATATAAATGGTAGCGATATAGGCATTGGTTTAATCTCAAATCAGCTGATTGAATGTGGTATGTGTTAGAATCGGATATATTATTGATGAAGCCAGAATCGATGATTACAATGAGGTATAAATGGTAGCAATATTAGCAATGGTTAACTAATATCGGTGTCGATCAAAAAAAAAATGTTGCATCCATGGTATGATTGCAAGGTTTGGTTTAATCCAACATCGGCTGATAAAAACGGTTGAATAAAGGTCATAGCATGTGTTATTGATGAACCATTATCGATATGTTAAAACGTTGCAAAAAAAAATTGTAAAATTCCAAGCGTTGATGAAAGGGTTGAATATTGGTAGTAATAAATATATTAATGGTAGAAAGCTAAGAGTTGGTTGAATCCAATAGTGGCTGATGTAAAAGCTGAATGATTGTCACAGCAAATATATCATTGACGAATTAATAGCGATACATAAAAACGTAAAATTGTAGATTTACAGGCATTGATGAGCTGGTTGAATATTGATAGTAGTATATATATTAACAAGGCTGTGAGATTCGATGATTGAACGGTTGTATTAATGGTAGAAAGATACGGGTGTATCAATCCTATAATGGCTGCTGAAAAAGCTGAATAGTTATAACGGCATATATTTTTGATGAATCAAGGTCAGCTGACGCATGATGTGCCTTTATCGTACTAAGCGGCTGTGATTTACTTAGCCTTATGTTACAGAGACGCCCGTATAGTATTTTATCTTAGCACGCGTTATCCGCCCTCACACATCAATAACTAAGGTTCGCCACTATACATGAACTATGAAACAACACAAGCAGAAATCGAACGTTACGAATAATTGTCATTTATTTTAATTTAACTACAGTTAATTTGTTATATAAAATAATTGAACGGGATACAAAAATAAACTAAACAAATAAATTTGTTCCACGTGCTTTACTACACGATTCACTAAGTGCATGATTATCTTAAATAATTTATCCTAGTTCATATCTCAAGAAAAAAAATGAATGTACAGCATTTCATCATCAACTAGATTAGATTGTCAGCTGATCGGATCTAACAATCATACATATACACTATCACGAATAATTTATACCAATAGTTTAAAAAAAAACACAAGCAAACAAACTAATGAATTTATAAATGGGATCTAAATCATGCCGCTTATCTGAAATTTTTATTTTCCTTAGCGGTCCATTTTTGTTCTTGATTCTAACTGGAAACACACTAATTAGATTTCTATTTTTGGTTTTAAATTTCTCTAATCAACAACACAAAACATAAAATATATATTTTTTTCTTTGTTTAAATTTTCTTTTGATATCACTAAATTACAATCACATTGAATTCACTTTTTTATCCTTAACAAAAGAAACAAGCACATGACTTTAATCAAATAAGAAATTATTCCATCTTTCTTATTTTTTGTATATTCACCGGAGTCAATGTCAATGACAACTCACGATCACCAAAACAAGAAAACAATTGTCATCAGAGAACATGAGAATAAGAAAAAAAAAGGACCTCTATCGGCTGTTATTTAAAGTTTTTCGACGCCCTTCACCAACAACAAACACCAACCGTTGGAATACAAATTCACCACAGTAGTGGTTCAAAATATAGCATCATAAGAGCTATATAAAATATAAATATAATATTATCAAATTTAATAGACAAAAACATAATAAATCACAAAATATTTTCTCCAAACATTTTCTTTTTGTTTGAAAGATATATTTAAGGTGTGTTTATATTATCAGGCAAAAACAGACAAAAGAAATGATTGAAACCGGAAACAGTAATGGTTTGAAATATGGCATCAAAACAAGTTGTTCAAACCGAGTCCAATTGCCAGCATTACTCGAAATCCCGATCCGTAAATAATATTCATTCTCACAAAATAATTTTGTTTTTTTTTGTATTAAATATGGAATGCAAAAAAAATGAAACATTGTTGTTGACAAACCACTTATGTGGTTTTAAATAACAAATTGTATAAAGGAAGTGAAAAACTTATTATAAAGGCGGGAAGAGAAATTGTTGAAAATGTTTATAAATGGTCGGTCAATTTATCTGACTAAATTTCAGACATTCATCTTAAGAATAAAAAAAGGGTTGTCGATAGTAAACCCAAACCCAGAGATAAAGTGTCTCAAACTCTACCAACTAAGGTAGACGGCCAAACCGAAAAAAGTGTTAACTAAAGTTGATTAACTGTCCAGACTGTAATGAAGAGCTTCTCCATTGGCGAACCAATGAAGCGGCATAGCAGGCTGCGTACCCAGAGATTAATAACGCCGTAACGAATAAAGCTCAGTCATCGTGGATTTGATAGATTAATACCTGCTGCTTCAACACAAGTACAGAAATGTACGCAAATTACGGATATATAAAGAAATGGATACAATACGAATGAAAAAATGAGACTCTGGCGACCCCTTTCGCGAAAGAACCGCGATCCGCACGTTCAACCCCTACACTCACTCCCTACATACACCCATTCACGCGCCTTCACACCTCTACGTTAAAAAAGTAAAAAGAATAATCAAAGTTCACTCACCCCATGGTTACATCCGACAGGCCTCAAGGTCTAAACGTTTTAGCCCTCCATCAGCAGTGAAAATTCCAGCAGGCAAGGTAGTGTACGATGAATAATTGTATAATAATTGTGTAAATGTTGCGCCGCAATAAGGCGATCGCTGATAAAAATGTATAATCAAGTTGTAAACGTTGAGCCGTAATACCTCAGACAATTACTGATAAGATTGTAGAATCAAGTTGTAAATGTTGTAAATCTATTGCGCCGCAGTAGCCAAGGCGATAGCTGATAAAAACTGTAGAGATATTGTATAAATATTGTATGAAAGTTGCGTCACAAATACTTAGGACGATAGCTGATTAAAACTGTAGAGATATTGCAATAATATGGTATGAAAGTTGCGTCACAAATACTTAGGACGATAGCTGATTAAAACTGTAGAAATATTGTACAAACACTGTATGAAAGTTGCGTCACAAATACTTAGGACGATAGCTGATAAACTGTAGAAATATTGCATAAATATGGTATGAGAGTTGCGTCACAAATACTTAGGACGATAGCTGATAAAAACGGTAGAGATATTGCAATAATATGGTATGAAAGTTGCGCCGCAATAACTAAGGCGATTGTTGTATTTTTCAGCATTCAAATTTGTTGCTTCCAAACAGAAAATAAACTGGCGCTGGTTGATAAAACTACTACTGCATCTAATGGTCAGGTGATGAAAATTGTTGCACTCAACATCCAAAATAGGCTGGAAGATGAAGTTACCACCGCCTCACACGATAATAGGGTAATCAAACTTATTGCATTCAAAACATAACAGCCGTGAGTGATGGTAAAATTATTACTACTTCAAGCGTTGAAATATTCAGAATTGTTACCGTAAAAAAAAACCCACAACAAGCGATTGATAATAAAATTTTATTACTGCTTCGAACGATGATGCAATTGAAATTCCTGCGTTCAACACAAAAATAATGATTGGTGTTATAATCAATATTACTCTCCCAAACGATGATATTGTAATCCCACAATGATGGCCCGAGCAGAAAACGGTGGTTGCTGATAAAATTATTTCTGCTTCAAACGTTAATAAGATCAAAATTGTTATATAAAAAAATTAAATAAGTGATTGATGACAAACTTATTACAGCTTCCAACCATGATAGTACAATTACAGTTGTTGAATCTTACAATACCAAAAAAAAAATGATTGAGGTCACAATACTACTTCACCTTGCTTGGAAATAGTTTCGACCAACCCAGACTGGATATATGCACTGCTAATATTACGTTGATGGTTTATAAACCGTATTTCTGCGACAAACAAACGGATTTAGAGGTAAATTGATAAAGTTTGTTCGTCCATTGCCTGTATTCAAACAAAATTAACGGGATAATCACTAGTTGTAACTGTCTATCATCATCGGCAAACACAAAAAAAAAACAATTTAATTTTTGTTACCACAGTCTTAGAAACCAAATCACAAATTCTAATTCAAACTATTTTATCAGTATTATTACATATACAAAATTTCTTCCTTGGTTAACAAAATATCTTAAGAGTTACCTTATTTGTTGGTTAAGTTTCCTTACTTTACAATGTTTTTGTTTGAACGAACAACATACATGAACAACTTTTTTGTTAAGTGTTAAATACCACTAAACATTCAGAATTTTCTAGTTTATTTTATTTAAGCTACGGCGGACGACATAATTAAATTTATCACACCAAAAATTGTACTAAGAAAATGCATTGAAACATTGGAATTTTACGGATGACACGTCAACAAAATTTTATAAATACAGTTTTTAGCTAACTCCACAAAAAAAATACACTATATTACGATATAAATTTACGCTAAATATTTTATTTAATAGAAAAACCAGAAGACATCGGAACTGAATAATCTTTAAACAGAAAAGAAAATAACAAAATCACATTGCCACCTCACTGACATTTTTCCGACAACTCACAGTTCAAAAAAAACAAACTCCGATTCCAATCAGATAATATGTCAAAATGAAAATATCAGACTAAGAGAGAGAAAACGAGATATTTTCATTTCTTATATAGTTATTTATTATCGAAAATTGAGCTACAAAGTTTTTCGAAAGTCAAACTTGCAGAACAATGTTAGTACATTTTCCGTTTAAAAAAAAATACTGATTGTTAATTTTGTAATACATAAAGTTGTAAGATAATTTCACGATTTGACACTGTTGTTTTCCGGCGTTGCTCAACATGAAGTGTTGCTGGAAGATGATGTCATAAAGTGTTGACAACCTAATATAGCTAGACGAAGTCTTCTAGACCTGTGACCCTTTTTCATCGATAATTTTTCCCTTTCAATCTCTACAAACATTAAAACTGCTCCCACCAAGCCAACAAGTCATTTTAGAAATTAAATACAAAAATCAAAAACTTTTACACAATGCTATCAAAACACAAGTTTAAAACACTTTCCCAAACCAAACACATTCATTTCATTTATATTCAATTTTCACATTCCCATATTTCCCGACTTGAAAACTATTTCATCGAAACAAATAAAAGAACTATTGTTCCTCTAATAAAAACATAAATCAGATTTTATTTCAAATCATGCCAGTATGTATATTTATTTATCCAGATTCCAGACAATGTTGTCCTTCTACTTTGCAGATCATATTCTATGTTTATACAAAAAAAAAAACAAAAACTTAAATTTCTATAAATAAATATTCAAAAAAAAAATTTTTTATATTGTTTCAAAGCTTTTATACAGTTAACAGTAAAAAAAGCTTCATATGTATTCTTTCATATGTAACCGAAAATTTTTCCTAACTTGAAAATAAAAATGTAAAATATATAATAAATTTTAAAATAAAATGAAAATTCCTTTCTTCCAGTGTCTCTGTATATATGTACACATATGTTGTTTTGTTAGTTTTCATTTTCAAAAATATATATTTTAGATAATAGAAATTAAATGTGAGAAGACAACAAGACAAAAATCATAGAACTGAGAATTTGTGAATTTTTATTAGGTGTTTGTTTGTTTATTGGTTCATCGTATGATTTATAGAGTTAAAACCAATTTTCTATTCTAAGAATTCAAAATGATGAGAAACATTTTAAAATTTTTTTAAATTTTTCAGGAAACTTCTTTGAATTTTCCGTTTCTGATTTATAAAGATTTGAGCTTTTTATTTCTAAATTTAACAAACATTACCAAACTTTATTCGAATAACATAAATTTATTATATGAGACATAATTTTCATAAATTAAATTACAACAAACTTTTTTCTCTTAAAAGCTTTTGATAATCAAAAACTCATCACATCATAAAAATCTACAGATATATATTTCTGCACTCCACTTAAAATACATAATAACACAGTATGGTATAATAACATATCAGACACCAACGAATACAATTTGCACAAGGATAAAAATGAAATGAACTTCATAAACACTGAATTGAGTGAAACTTAACTTTTTGTTATAGTTTCATTTCGAAAAGAAAAACACTTTAAGTGAAATGCTCGTCTATAAGCAAATAAAATATATTTTTAGTCTTATAGCTAACAATATATGTGATTTCTATTTTAGTTTGAATGTTACTTGATCATAAAATGCTTCAACATTTAATAACAAGAAAAGAAAATTAAAGATAACAGAATAAAAAGCAAGAGAAAAACTTTACCCTACAAGCACGAAACAAACATATAACAAATTATCCAATTTTGCTAATTTCTTCAAAAACCTTTAGTAGATGGATTTGATGGACATTGAGGAAAAATAAGTTTTAATGTTATTTTTTTTTGTGGTTATTGTTTACGAATTTAACTTAATGTGTAATGTGGAAAGTCTGATATGGGATATGTTTTGATGTTTGCTTTTTGAAAATAAATTCCAAAGAATTGGTTTATGTTTTTAATTCTTGTTTAATGTAAATTTGTTTTTTTTTTATTTATAGATAAAAAATTTATCAACAATGACTATTCCTGATATACAACGAATCACTATTTGATATTTTATCAAATAGTTGAACGAAGAAAACAAGGTGAACTGTAACAGAGACTTCAGCTAGTAAATAAGGTAAAATTCCTAATTATGAATGATTTTTTATTGAACTTGTTTTTCATTTTGAATCACTTCTCTCCAAGAGTAGAGTAATTGTTCGTTAGCATAATTGCTAAACACTTGTATTTTAACTCTACTCAAAAGATCTATTTTGTTTATGGTAAAGCTTAAAACAATCGCATTCACTGCAAAAAAAAGACATTTAAAGTGTGCTAAGTCGACACCTAACCATTATAGTCTTTAAAAAATAAAATTTGATTTAGTTTACGCTCCGATTTAATGCCATAAAAGTTTGGCTCTTATTTCAGAACGATCGTTTGGTACGTCAAAGAGACATGTTTTCCATTATTGAACTTGTAATAATTGTTCTTTTATTGAAATAATATTATTATTTTATTATACCGGTAAGCTCAAAAACTATATTAAAACTGAAACTAACTAACAGTAGTACAGAAAAACGGAGCTACGTTTACCACAATTTAAGAGAATTAATAAAATTATTATTGAGTTTGAAAACTATTATTTTCAGAGTAAAAATTGAAAATAGTCCGTCGTTACAAACTATTAAAATATTCATTTTATTTCTTTCCTTTGTTCCATTTTGTGCCTTTTTTTGGGCGAGGTGACCATGTAGTCATAGCCTGTCATGTAGAGCTGAAGACCTTTTTGAAGAAACCAACAGCCTTGAATGGTCAATCTTCTAGCGTTAGATAGTTGGATCCTAACATGACGCTTTGGAGCCTTGAAAGAGCCAAACATTCTCCCATAATGTGAGGAAATATTTCATCCTCTTCAAGACAAAAGCGGCATGTGGGATCATTTTCTACTCGAAGCCGTACCATATGTTTGTTCACATAATGGTGACCTGTTAGTAGTCCCACCAATAGCCTGCAGTCCGGCCGAGTCAGATTTAACAGGAATTTAGTGGTTTTCTGGCTAAAATCTAGAGTGAACATCTTGGAAACCTTGCAGCATTCTGTGCTACTCCATTGAGAGTCACTGAACCGAAAGAGAATTTGTTCGACTAGTGATCTTATCCTACCTTTCGATATACCAATTGCTGGTTCAGGACCTATGAGTCTTCCTGTGGAGCTCTTTGCTAAATTATTAGCTTTTTCGTTCCCTAAATTCTCACTATGCCCTGGTGTCCATATCAGTGATATGCTGTTCTTGAGCCCGAGATAATTCAAAGACCCAGAACATTCTTCCACTATTTTTGACTTAATAGTATAACGAAATTGTAAAAACTAAAGAGTCCCTTTGTTTCGGACGCCATGTATAATAATTTGGACTTTTATACGAAATACAATATTATATTACACCGGAAAACTTTATCTATGGCAAACAAATACTACACTTGCAAGTCTCCTATCTCTGAATCACACTGAATAATGAAACAAGCTATTAATTAACAAACAGAGAAAAAAGAATTTAGTTGTACAAAAATGAATCACCAAAAATTATACAAATTAAAATTCAAAAAGGTTTACATTAATTTATTTCTTGAACGTTTTCTTCTTCCAAAACCAGTCCATGAAACCAAATGTTGATTTTATGCGCCAATAATTACTTGTAATTCAAAGCTCAGCATATATCATAAACCTTTCTTAGTTGCTTCTTGATTACTTTAATTTGGCGATCACACACAATTCTTCAATTTAAATTTATATACTAATTGATTTAAATTTTTACTAACTGATTCGATCCAAACAATTTGATCGTTTATATATCATATTATCGATCTTCTGTTTCCCTTTCCAGTAATAATAAACAATTTACCTTTTTCTCAAGTTAAAAAAATCATTTATCCAAAACATGTTTATAAATTGAAATTGAGCTCAATTGTACAGTAGTACAAATAAACGTTCATGTTTATCACAACTGAAGAAATTTGATAAATTATTAGCGAATTTTTTTTTAATATGAATGCTTTTATTTCAGAGCGAAAACTGAAAATAGTCCGTCGTTACAATACTATAAGTTCCCAGAGCTTTTAAAGCAGCCTTTGCCATTTTCAGTGCCCATCGTTTCCACCTTAGGAGTGTTTTATTCACACCGTACCTCTCCGCTCCGCTCTGACTCAAAAGTGGCTTTGTCAAAAGCCACTTCTATGTCAAGAAAAGCGCCAAAAGGGATAGCCCTTTTAGAGATAGTCTCTTAATATCAGAGACCACCTTTGAAAGGATTGTGTCCATTTCCCGCTTGATAAGCGTGTTGCCTATTGCTTAGCAGGTTTTCTTCAGACAGACGTTTCTGATGTAACGGTCCATCAATATTTCCAGAGACTTTAGAAAGTATGAGGCAAGACTGATCGGTTAAAAGTGTTTTGCTTCGCGATAGTTGATTTTCCCTGGTTTTGGGATAAATACATCTCTCACGTTTCTTCAGGCCTATGGTACATAACCGAGAGCTATGCAGGCCACGAAGAACTTTAACAGTTTATCCATTATCCAGTCCATTTGGTTTGGTTTTTCCTATTTTCCACGACATTTTCCTGAGAAATCTCAGCAAGAACACAGCCAGGAAAATGGTGTTAAAACCGTACTGTATAAGTTTCTTAGTTTGAAGAAGCGTGAGTATCATTGGATAATTTAATATTATGCATTCTCGCTAAATTATCTTTTTTCAAGGCCCTCATTAGTGCAGAACGTTCTGTGATAGTCTAAATGACTCACAGTAATTTTCATAAGACTCTTTGATATACGTATAAGCCTTTTGAAAAGTTTCCTTGCTTCACAATACAGAGTCCAATCAGCTTCATCACGAGTTTTCAATGGTTCAGAAGTTTCTTGGATCTATGCTAGAAATTATCAATGTTTTTCTTCCATCAAACTGACTAGTGCGCACTTCGTTGTCTCGTTTCGAAACACGAGCTCTCAAAAGCCAAGACTAACAGATCGTTGAGCTGGTTGATGACCTGAACAATAGTCCGAACTTTGGAAATACTTCCGCCAGCCCATTCCTCCTCTACAATGCACCTACCTGAAGTACACCCAATCCGTTTGTCTTGGATTCCGGAAGACGCAATCCTCGGCTGGGATCGCCTTTACAAGAAAGTCTATATAACTGTGATCGCTCATGGAAATATCCGTTGACACTCTCCAGTTCCTGATGTCTTCTAGAAGGGATCTGGACATAGAGTGATGTCTATGGTTTCTTGTTGTCGGGAGTTAACATAAGCTGTGCTCTCCTTCGGAATTTAGAATTTCCAAATTAATAGTAGCCAAGTACTCTAAGAGAAACTAACCTCTGCTGTTATTATTGGTACTTCCCCAACTTAAATGATGTGAATTGGCGTCACAGCCGACTATGATATCCAGGATTTTATGCTTGGCATAATCAACCACGAGCACCAATTCATGCGTTGGTCGGGGGACTAAGGCAGTCATACGGAAGATAGGCAGACACAATGAGTATCCACCTTTTTCGTAGCTGTTCAATAACTGAGCATTCCTACGGTTAAATCACCTGAGGATTACTCAGCCAGATGCATATCAAGACTTTTGTGTGAAGGTATGAAGGTTCTGGTTTTGTCAGAACCCTTTATACAGAGTGTCCCAGCCCTTCAAAGAAAGACTGGCTACTCTGTTTCTAATAATGTAGGGCTCTTGAATTATTAATATTTTTGTCTGCAAATTTTTAGCAAGTGAAGCCATGAGATTATAGGACCCACTTATGCTATGTTGCAGATTGATTTTTTGCAACTCAAGCTCATTCACTGCTATCATAACAGTGATATTCGCTTATGTTTTCAAGCAAGATCCAATAAACTTAACACCTCCTAAACCGCACATGAAGAATAGTTTCGGTTTCGGATTAGATATTGCTTTTACACTATCCTCATTGAAAAGAATTACAGGAGGCTTCCTTCGACAAAGGTTTTATCCTTTGTCAATTTCTTCTCCCCGTACGATCAGATATTCCATTTAATATCAAATTGCTAAAAATCCATTTAGGATCAAATTGCTTTGTCTCTGACTGGTAATTACATTACTAGATTCAAAAATTTCAACTAGCCCTCTCTTGGCTGCACTAGCATAGCTTTATACAACCTTGTTTGGACCCGTCGTTGTCGTCGACTTTGATAGAATCTTTGAGACAATATGACTAGAAGCCTTTCCGCTTTTGTGCTTAAAGACCTCAAGGTTAGTTGTGTCGTCATCCCCTTGTATATGCACTACCTTCGCAGGTAACTCTACTATGATCCATACAAAAGCTCGTATTGTGACAATGGACCAAGGTGATCGGTAGACGAATCTCTTTGATCGTCTCAGCCCTTGTGTCCAAGGGTGGTGTTGTTACAGAAGGACCACTTGATGTAGTGGCCTACTCTGCAATATCTGTTTGCAGGGAGGAATCAGCCTTAGTTTTCTTCGTTTTTCTACTCATTGAACCACAAACGTTTTTCCCCTTATTTACAACTGTTACAGCGGTCTCGGCAGCCCTCATCTCCGAACATTTGCTTACCTCCGATTCTGACTGCACCAGACGGAGACTTTCCAAAGACTTGTTTAAATATCAGGCCACACTACTCCAGGGGGAGCTTTAGCGAACACTAAGTTGTGTGCCGTTAGCGACTGATGAAAATCACCATCAGCCAATCGATCACCTCGGCACGGCTGCCACACCACTGGATTAAGTGAGAGGGTATGATTCGGGATCCCTATTTGATATTCGGGATCTACCCTGTACGTGATCATATTGTTAGCAAACAATAATATCGGAACAGAGGCTACGCTATCCACCACCTGCGACCCGCCAGGTAGCTTACACTCAGATTCTCAAGATTTTGTGCCTTAAACAGATGTAAAAACAAAACCTAGGTTGAAAATTCGTGAAGATGATTCAAGCCTACAAGAGTTGAACGCAAATGTTGCCCATCATGTTACAAATTATCATGTTGCAAGCATTGTCTTAAATTGGAGAAAGCACAGAAATAGCTAGAGATATTGAATGGTGCTCGTCTCGTCTCGTATCTGTTGATTTCCAGTCAGAAAACCAATGTTGGCTTTTTAGTCCTTATTGTTGAGGTTTGAGCTATCGGCTGACAATGCTTAAAAAATTATAACACAAAAAACCCAATATTGGGCTTACACAGGTGAGTACTATCAGCTCAATGTTTTCATGATACATAAAAATACATCTTTCATAGTAAAATATCCTATGACTCACAACCTGTTTGATTCCTCTGTTTACCCTTGTTCGAATAAATTAGTTAAAAATTGGGGACAACTGACTTCTTCCTTTCTTCGATTCCAATGGGGTCTATCTATTCGCCATGTCCTGTAACGGTCTAGACTTTAATGTGTAAAACTTCGCATATTCTCACTCTGATTTCTAATTATATAATAAATCTTAGAAAATATAAACGTATATTGTCGAAACTTTCTCAACTTGCCTCTATTGTTTAAAGTGAAAAAATTCTGCGTTTATATGAAAACTAAGCGGAAAAATGCCTGCCATTCTCTCTTTCAGTTTTGCTCAGTAGTTTTACATTTTTAAATTTCTTCTTAGTCAGGTAGTTAATCGCCCCATTTCAAGCTAGGGATCGACAAAGAAGCGACAAGTTGATTAGTCTTGGAGGGGTTCCTATAATTACCCAAAGCAATGTACCACGTACTGCACTTTAAAAGATTTACGAGTTTGAAAGTCGAAGGTTTTCGAACTCATTATATGGTTAAGATCATTTCTCATGGATATTATCGATAATTTGATGAGAACACACGATGCTTAGTTTTGAGGTTAACCAAGTTTAGATTCGATTTCAACGTGTCCCGTCCATTCGTCATGTCCTGCAACGATCTAGTCTTTAATGTGTAAAATTGTATTTCTCAACTTGTCTCTGTTAATTAGTGTGAAAAAATTAGATCGAAAGAAATTTAAATATTGAATTTATAAAAAATATTTATATCTCACTTTTTTTTCTTATATAAATTAAAATTAAAATAAAAGTTTTTATATGAAAATTGGACTTGGAATTGGAAGACGTGGACCCTTACACAAAATGACGAATCATATTTATCTGTATTTGAGCGTAAGATCCTACGCTACATTTTTGGTCTACTTAAGACAGACGATGGAGAGTACCGAACGCGATATAACTTCGAGATCAGAAACCTTCTTGAGGGTCCAGATACAATAGGTTGTATCCGTCCCAACAGGACTGCATGGTTTGGACATGTTAGACTACGAGCCAATTCACAGTCTGGAATGATTAAAAAATGTACGTTAGAGAACGATATAATCTCCTTTGCATTTTTAGGCATCGGATAATTTTAAATGACGAATAATTAACTCAAGATCATGTACGTAAATTGATGATAACCGTTTACCATATCTAATGTTTGAAAAAAAAATTTGATTTACCAAGCTGTTCAGGATATCAATTATGTTGAGCAGAGGATATAATATACAATCTTGGGTAATGTTATTTAAACGTATGAAATCAACGACCACTCTCCACTGATTTTTTTCATCAACTGATTTCTTCGGAACTAATGATGGTGGACTATTCCGAAAACTAGTCCTTTCTATTACATCTTCTAATAGAATTTGTTCAATTTGTCTGTGGATTTCCGTTTTTGTTGAATGACCGTGGGTTAGAATCCGACCACTGTCACTATTGTTATAATTTAAACAATGAATTTTTTAAACTATTTAGATCTCACTGTTTATATGTTGAAATTATATTAAAAAGTTTTTATACAAAATTTGAATCAATAATTACAATAACCGATGCCAAGATATAATAAAAGTGTTGTAATTTGTTGTTGATTCTGTTATTTTGTCTTTGATTTTAATACTGGTAGCGAACAGAATTTTTTACTGTCGGTGACAGTTGAAGTGCTATTAACATTATAGCACATAAGGACTTTTTAATGCTAGTGATAATTAGTCTTTTTACTGTTTCATTCCAAAAGATATTGTAGTGGAAAAGCTTCTCATTCTTATAAAAAAAAATCACAATAAACAATTGATTGACAAAAGTATAAACAATATTCTACCTGAAACATTTCACCTCATAAAAATCATTCACCTAACATAAAACTAAACTTTCTCTACAATATCCATAGAATAAAAATTTTTCTTTCATCTTATTTTATTACATACAAAATATCATGAGCTTTTGGCTCAGTTCATATTGGTCCTTAGTGACACTCATAAAAGGAAAATAAAATACTTACCTTATTACTGATCCCAATTCAGGTTTTTTGTTATTTTCTAATTTCGATTGTTCGTTTTTCTTTCTTTTGGATTCATTTTAACATTTTGTTTTTGTAATATATTACAACTTCCATAAAAATAACATTTTAACATTTAATAATTCCCATATGACATATGACTTTTATATTAGTTTTATTTTTTTTTACAAGAAAATCTACAGACGAAAATAAAAACAAAAAAAAAGTTCTACATATAACTTCTCACACCTTTCTCATACCGAACAATTCGGTCAAGCATACAGGTAAAATGACCAACCTTCCTACCTCGTCCTGAAGAAGAAAATTAAATAACAAAACAAAAGAAAATGAAACTTTTTTGTATTTGCTATAAATAAACGAAACAGGACAATTGTAATAAATTGCAGTAAATGGACAAACTGGAAAATGAATTTGATTATTGTGGCAAATAAAAAAAAATTGTTGTTCTTTTGGTATATAGAAACGTTTGTAAAGGGAGAGAAATTGTAATAAATAAATTTGTTAGGAAAATACAAAACATATGTTATGGTTTGTAGACAAATTTCTTATGGTTTGTGATTTTTCGATTAAGAATAATAATTGGTTTGAATTCAACTCCAGATTTATTAGAATGATGCAATTTTATAATCAAATGTATTAATTAATCAATAATTCTAATCCAAAAACTAAATGTTAATCCTTTTCCAATTTATTTATTTAATAGCGTAACAATTTAAATATCACAAATAATTATTAGTTGTAGGGATAACATTGGATTTTTTTTTTAATTTTAAATTTTCCAATCAAAAAATCGTTTTTTTCAACATAACCAAAATAAACAACAAAATCCTTAATCCTTTCACAAATTATAGTTCGCAATTTAAATTAGCAAAAACATAGAATTTAACAAAAATAAATTAATGGTTGTAATATAATTATTCCGATATAGATAATTTTTGGTAACCGATTTAATATTAAAAATTTGACATAACCTAAAATTTGTATTTCAATTAAAAATTAGGCAGTAGGATTTATATAAACTATAATAAACATAAAAGGATTAAATATTTTTCTATGGATAAACGAACGGAGATAAATCATGACTTTTCTTTCTTTTTATTTTAGTTTTTGCACCAAAACAAAAAATTGTGCAAACAAGATTTATTTGTACAAGTTTTGCGCAAAAGTTTATTTTTTTGTAGGTTGAATAAAGCTATAGCAGGTGAGGATGTTAATATAATTATTTGTTTTTTTTTTGCTCCAAAATAATTGGAAAGTTAGTTTAATTATTCTTTTATTTTAGTTTTGTTTGTTGGGTTCTGTGAATTAATGACAAAAATTATTTAATGAATTGGAATAAAGTAAGTTGGAATAGAAAGAAAATTTTTTGACAATTTTAGGAATAATCGCGTAGTTATAATCTACCAATAGCTTGGCTGATTACTTAACGAAGGTTTTCAGCCTTACTTCCTCTAACGGTTATCCTGACTGGCAAGCAACATCGTTAACCTAAAACTAAAACGAATATACTTGTTTGATTTAGGTTAACTCCATTTTTCATAAGATAAAAATTGTCAAATTTTTATTTTAACTAATTTAGATTAATGTATACGATGTTTTTGATTTGTCTAAAAAATTTGTTAATTCTTTTTTGGAATGATAAAAAAACCAGACATAAAATCTTTAAACGACAAATTATAATATATACTTACCCCAATTCTGTTATGGAGCAGCAACAAAAAAAAATAAAATGAAACATCCTTTATAAATGACTCAAGTTCACTTTTCTTAAATGGTGACCCCAATTCTGTATCCAGACATTAAATTTTCTCATTAATTTTCTTTTCACAAATACATCTAATACTTATATATACGAATATATTCGTTAATTTTATTTTTGTTGTATTTTTTTTTCTTTCTTCTGTTAATGTACAAATATAAATTAAGCAATTTAACAATTTACCTGTAATTTGTTAAATGGATCAACCCATGTTTGGTAATAAGAATAACAAAAACAATCAACCTTCATTGGAATGAGATATGAAATTGTGCTAAAAGGTCTATTGTTTTCTTATTATTTGAATTTGTTTCAAATAACTTTATTTTTGGAAGTTTTCTTATATATTTCTAATTGTATGAACGTAGGTGGAAATTTATTATTAAAAACTATATTCGTATGATGAAGGTTGTATGGAATGTTATAGTTACATTGCACAGCTTTTGTTTTTCTTGTTGTTCAACATTTACCTTCCTACACGGATTATGTTACTTTATTTTATTTTATGAGTTTCTTACTGTTTTCAATTATCGAATTATTTTGATCAATAAATATACAGGAAATCGGGGTTGGCTTTTGTTCTTTCTAAGCAAGGTTTTATATGGAATAAGAATTTACATTTAAAAGTTGCCACGTTTTTAAAATTTATTTTTTAGATTTTTTCTCGGTAATAACTGTAAATTTTCTTGCTTTAATTTCTGCTTACATTTATGCAGGAGTGAATTAGAGCCGACTACTGTTAAACCTAAAGATGAAGGCAAACGAGTTCTAAAAAAAATCTACTTTTAATATATCTATCAAGAAATAGAAAAAAAGGTTATGTTGTGAATAGGAAGTTTTTGATTGCTGTATTTCAGAATTTCTAGTACCTTACCAGAATTACCTTCGGGTTTTGCAAGGATTCCAGCACGAGTTTATGGTCGAATATATTCTACATTAGCCACTTCTAGCTATTCACCCACCCAGACCTCTCTTAGAATACCGATCACCTTCTTATACAGCTTCAAAGATTGAAAATTAGTACATACAAAAAAAATGATCAGAGAAATTATTATTTTGTACTTGCCAAGAGTATAGAGAATAAAAAAATACAATGTCCAAATAAAATGTCGATTTAACCTTAAAAATTACCAAGTTCAAAGAAGCAGTCAGTTAAGTGTGCGAGGAAGAATTAATATTAAGTGATCTTCCACAAAGTAGCTTGGCTCAAACAACAACTAGAATACTATTTCAAATTTTTAGAAGGAATTGTCATACCACAGATATATCTTTTAGCAGAAATTAAACAGAATTCACAAACATAAATTCACAGAATTATTCACATTCATTTGATAGAACAAATGCAGGGCCAACTACACCGCCTAATATTAGATTGTAGAAAACCACGGTTTGTGAACTCTCATTTTAAAAACCCGCTATAACCACTTGAAGACATCTTCGGGAAACTTTTAAGGATCTGGTTCAGCAACAACAACCAACAATCCAGTTCGGATCCACAACCTCCTGGTTATAATTTAGATCTTAATTCCAATTCTTTTTCTACAAATCTTTATAATTCTAAATTACAATCAAGTGGAATAATTCATTCCTTAGAAACAAATCTTTATTAAATTCACCTTAGTTTCAACCGCCATGATAAAAAAAAATTCAACTCGATCATGATATATTTAAACAAAATTTTTACTTCTTTTTAGTCGACATTGGAGCTAATATTAGTTTATTCTAGTGAAACTTCGTAAATTAAGATACATTATGTTAAGCAAATAAAAAATGTAGAGCTAATGGCATCACTTCAGAAATGTTTAAGACTTTAGAAAGCTATAACGCGAATATTATTTTTCAACCAACTGGTTTCCAATTTTTTGTGCTAAGATAATTGAAAAGGATTTTTTATTCAAACACAAATGTAAAAATTATATTCAAAATATTTGTAGAAAATACAACGAATCATGTTTTACCGGATGACAATCTTAATATAACAGATATGACCTCTCACAGGGCTACGTTCTCATTCAATTTACATTAAACAATACCGTTTGCGTGAATCAACAAAAATTAAAATAGGTAAACAGGTCTAACAAAATATGTTAGACGATAAAATCACTAAGCATAACAAAAGCCTGTAGAATTTTGCTCTTACATTAGTTCCAAAAAAATCCAACATCCCAGATAAAAAGTGGAGAGTAGTTGTAGATTTTCGCAAACTAAATGATATCACTGTAAACGACATGTTCCCCTTAAAGGAAAACCCAGCATTCAGCACATATGTATGATACTTCCATTTTAAAAGAATGCCATTTGGATTAAAAATCGTGCCAGCTACATTTCAACGCTGTATGAATTTCGTACTTAAATACATAACGTCTAAACGCCAAAACATTGGGCATAATAAAAACAGAGGCAGGTGATAAAAAAATATATGCAACTACACGATCACAAAAAAGTTAATTTTACGAAAACTTTTGCAGATGCACAAGCACCAATATGTAGTACAAATCCTAATTTAAATTAAAAAATAGTTCGACTTTCTGACGATGCTCAAAATGAAAAGGTTATCCATGATTTTCACTCAAGATCCCTTGGAGGTCATCAAGCAGTTTATCGGCACTACCATTTCAAAAATGTATATTCCCGTATCAAAATATTTATACTTTTGAGTGAGATATGTCAAAAAAATAAAAGTTTCAAATTAAATAAGGTTACTATGCAGAAAATGTCCACTTCCTTGCAGCCCTTTGAAAAAATATTCTTGGACAAAGTCGGGCCTCTTCCAACATCTTATTCAGACAACAAATACATCCTATTACGGTTCAGAATTGAGGATTAAAACACTAAGTATTAGCAATCGTGTCCTATTAAAAAACGAAACCCGGAAGAACATATTACACTGTGCGACAGCCCAAATCCGCTGGGGTTCTGACTACCAAGAAAAGTTATTTCGGTCAAATAAAAGTTATACGTGTCCCGGCGTTTCGCTGGGTCACATCTAGGAATCGAGATATATCGATTTGAAGCTAGTAAGTATCATATAGGGGAAATTGTCACGTTTGGGGATCTTTTTTTGACATAACTCGAGAACGACTAGTTCGACTTTGCTGAAACAAATTTAGAAATTCAGAATTCCTGTAATCTACTGATATACTATACTGAAAAAGTAACGAATAAATAAAAAATAAAAATTAAAATAAATAAAGATAAAAAAAATAAAATAAAGATAAAAAAATATATATAATAAAATGAAAATATAATAAAAGTATAAAAAATAAAATAAGATAAATATAATAAATAAATAAAAATAAATAATAAATAAATAATAAATAAATAATAAATAAATAATAAATAAATAATAAATAAATAATAAATAAATAATAAATAAATAATAAATAAATAATAAATAAATAATAAATAAATAATAAATAAATAATAAATAAATAATAAATAAATAATAAATAAATAATAAATAAATAATAAATAAATAATAAATAAATAATAAATAAATAATAAATAAATAATAAATAAATAATAAATAAATAATAAATAAATAATAAATAAATAATAAATAAATAATAAATAAATAATAAATAAATAATAAATAAATAATAAATAAATAATAAATAAATAATAAATAAATAATAAATAAATAATAAATAAATAATAAATAAATAATAAATAAATAATAAATAAATAATAAATAAATAATAAATAAATAATAAATAAATAATAAATAAATAATAAATAAATAATAAATAAATAATAAATAAATAATAAATAAATAATAAATAAATAATAAATAAATAATAAATAAATAATAAATAAATAATAAATAAATAATAAATAAATAATAAATAAATAATAAATAAATAATAAATAAATAATAAATAAATAATAAATAAATAATAAATAAATAATAAATAAATAATAAATAAATAATAAATAAATAATAAATAAATAATAAATAAATAATAAATAAATAATAAATAAATAATAAATAAATAATAAATAAATAATAAATAAATAATAAATAAATAATAAATAAATAATAAATAAATAATAAATAAATAATAAATAAATAATAAATAAATAATAAATAAATAATAAATAAATAATAAATAAATAATAAATAAATAATAAATAAATAATAAATAAATAATAAATAAATAATAAATAAATAATAAATAAATACTCAGCGAAACGCCGGGACACGTATAACTTTTTTTTGTCCGATATAACTTTTCCTGATAGTCAGAACCCCAGCGAATCACTGACCCCTACCATTTGTCGCACAGTGTTATCATATCTGTGGTTTGAAAAACCATTGTAAAAATTCCAAATAAGTGAACGCTGAAAATAAAAATTATATTGAGTTATCTGAACGTTGTAATAAAAAAGATTTATTTGATTCCGTTAATCATTCTTCAGTTCAGATTTTTGAACCTGGCAGTAATTATTTTAGCACAAACGAGGATGGTTAGATTCCGGTCCGTTTTATCGGCATTTATAGGAATATCCTCTACCCGTTTAAAAGATTTGCATGCTCTCCTGCCTTCATTATACGACAGCTTGGTAATCTAGGAAGGTTTAGATGGACTTGTATCATTAGCACCACACTCGCTCTCTTAATTTCTTTGTGAATTTAATCCTGTTTATTCATGTGTTTGCTGGAGTAGCGGCAAAAAACAAAATCACATCCATACAAAGAACCGCGATACGTAGACAAGACCAATTATCCCTGGAGGTCGCCTAGTATCTAAGTGTATCATTTTGTAACTGGATTATTTGAATGAGGAGAGCATGAGACTCTTAATGTCAGGACCATGGTTTTGAGCCCCACGTTGGGCGCCATCTTATAATAAGAGTTGTGGTGGACCACGAACGTCAACCATTTGGTCATGAATGTAAATTATGTTCACATCTCACTAGCTCAAGCTGATGTAAATTCAATAGACCCACCCAGATTCTCAATATTTCAACCAGGTGGATGATCAACCATGAACAACTTGTTCTTATCCAAAATTTTTGGGATATCTTTGAAAATATTTTGCAGTTATTATGGATATTCTTATGGAAGTTTTGTGCTACAATTCTTAAAAAAAGAACCAAAACCTCAAAAACTTTCAATTTTTGATGAGTTTCAAATCAAAATTTAATAACTTCAATAAATTAATTCTCACCACAACCAATCACCACGTGCAACCTTAATTAAAAATCAATTTCAAATAAAACAAATAAAAATTACATAATTTTAGTAATAGCATAACAAAATCTTTTATAAATATAAATATAAACATACGAAGACCTCCAAAAGCTCAACTTCATTATTCTAACAAACCTCACACTAATAATAACCCACCTCAACCACTCACATTCCACAATTTTATATATTCAATTTAAATCAGAAGCGTTACAACCAATATACAAATATTTTATTCATTTTTATAATTTTTTTGGTTTTTGTTCTTAATATTTTAACGCAAATAAATTTTGATCGTCAAATATTTATCGAAAGAAAATAAAAGAAAATTTCTATATGGTTTTTCTTTCTCTTATTCCATGTTATAAAAATTTATGATTTTATTTTTCATTAATTCGAATAAATAAATAAATATCCACCCAGCTCCCAATACACAACAAATGAAACCACACAACAAAAACGTAAAGAAAAAATCGAGGTGTTGGATTATAAATATCCAAGTCATTCTGTTACACGAGAAAATATTCTATAGTTTATGGAAAATAATCAATTTTCATAGTGTTTGGATAGTTATTAAATAAAAACAGGAAAAACAAAACGAAACCAAAAATTGATTTGAAAATTCAATTTGATTTTCATATTTTTCTTCTTTTTTTTTTTGACAAGAAAATTACTGTGTTTATGGATTTTCTTTTCTTTTTGTTTATGCTTAAGCTTATTTGTTGACTACTGAGCTATTTTTGTTGTGATTAACATGGATAAAATTAGCTTGATTTAACGTGATTGGATTGATGAGACTCTTATGAAAAAGGAGTGGATACGTTAAGTTCTACTAGATTATTTAAAATTTTCCTATAATAAATCTTTCTAAATGAGCCAATTCCATTTTCTAGTTACCATAAACAATAAAAGCAACTAGATTAAACGATCCATTAAATCATTTAACATAAACTTTCAAACAACAATAAAAATTATATTTCGTAGCAGCAACAGAACTACAATATTTCAATTTTTTTTTATTTGTGTTAAATTTTCCCTCAAAAAAGTGATTTATTTAATTTGAATAAAACAAAGAATTTTTTCTTTTTTGATATTTTTGGATTTCGTCTAGCATTGAAATTTTAAACTTTATATATAATGAAAAAGTTTTTCATTTCTAAATATTAAAACAAAAAAAAAACAAACAAATACTACCACGACCAAACACAAACAACAACACCAAAAAAACAAAAACAAAAATAAAATTCATCTGTTGATGAAAAGACTTTAAAAGAAAATTTAAATAAGTAAAGTTAAACCAACTGGAAAAATAAGATTTGTTTCTTTTCTATTCTATCGCGTTCGAGAAGAGAGACATTTTATAAGTTTAATCGAAGAGGAATTAAACGAAAGCTTAAAATTTTGAAAAGATTATTTCGATTGTTTTGTCTCAATCAATTTATTTTTGTTTTTTTTCTGTCATCATGGATTGAAACTCAATTAAAAAAAAATAAAACAAACATTTGTATCACTGTAGATTTTATCGTACACCAAGCCTGTATAATTTCATTATAATGTAAAAAAAATAAAATACAAACAAAAAAACAAATGTTTTTAAAACCAAAAAAAAATTAACAAAAATAAAACTGTTGAGTGAAAAAGTTTTTTTTTTGGTTTGACATTTTATAAAACATAACAGAATTTTCCGTTTTTTCTCGGTGGTTTTGGCAAATCATATATGTTTTGTAGTAGAATATGTTTGTTAATTTTGTATCAAAAATGTGTTGCTATTTCTTTTTTGAATGAAGGAAAATTTTATTCTGTTTTCCAGTTACAAAGGTCATGCAGTGATTAAACTCTAAATTAAGTTGAACTCTTTATTTCATGTCTAGATAAAAGCAGTATTGTTAATTCCAGAAAATCAAGCTAAAGAATTTTAAGTGCACCAAATTTTAATCGAAGGGTTTTTAAGAAAATATTTCCCTCAAGTCTACTTGTCTGTGCTAATTAACCGAGGTGTCCTCACTAATGGGAACGTTCTTTCATTTTTAATGGGAATATCATTTAAGAGACATCTTCATTCACCAATCTATATGGTGTTCCCCATATTGTCCTGCTCATGGTTCTACTTAGGAACTATTGAAACTTTTGAATACTTGTAATGTTGTAATTTGATCATCGATCGTAGAGAGTAGACGTGTTTTTTAAATCGCTCGCATTAAAATTATGTTCAAAATAAATAAAAATATTTCAACGCTGATGCATAAGCTGACTTCACCTTAGCTCTGTAAACATAGTGTTCTGGATATATAATGAGCTAATGTCCATAAAATACTTTAAAGCTAACCAATGTTGTAGATTTCGCGTAGTTCTAATTATAAAAATATTAAAGAGAGCAGTAGTATTCCAATAAACATAAATTCTATTGTACGCTCTATCTATTCTATCACACGCTCTCGCATCTCATCCACTCACTCACACACACACACACACATATATCCACATCCATGCCCATACGCACATTCACAACACCCCACTCATCAATTCCTACATTCATACGCTCATAGACCAAATTCACTCACACATTTACGTTCAAAAGCATGCGGATTTGGTAGTTGATTTAATGGGAGAACCAAAAAAAAATACATATCTTAGGAACCGCTCAATACAGCTAAGCTACCATATTCAATCAAACAGATCAGCTTGATATCATTTGCAGGATGGTTGATATGTTCGACATGAGATATACAACTAGAATACAAGCTATTTTGGTTCCTGTGTATGAATAGTAATATGTATGAATAGTGTTCAACTGCTTCTACCAGTATGGACTGATCATATTTGTACAACTCATACCATGAATCAATTAGCGACGACCATATACCCCCACTTCCAAAGTTGTTTTTTTTTGTTATTATAATATCGCAACAGGACCTCACTTAGGTTTAACAAACGAGATGTACATCCCCAAATGCCGCTGTAACAATTCTACCGCTTTTGTTTCCATCTCTATAAAAACATACCTTTAAAGTCTTCAAAGATAATGTTGAAATCATTTTACAATGTAATGTAGGATAAAAATTATCGAATGGACAAAACATTATCAATTGAGAAACAATAATTGAACTAAATATTTGTATGATAACATTAGGATGAAGGTATTCTTTTTCCATCCGCAATATCTTCTTTTACTAATCTATTCGTTACTGCTAATTCACGAATTTTATTTCTTATTCCATCATCAAATTAACGACAAACTAAATCATTTGATTGTCCAAATATTAATTAGCTATCCATTTTTAATTTTAATTATTTTTAAGTTTTTAACGAAAAGTTTTGTTACAATATTTAGGCGAAATACTTGTTTACTAGGTTCCAGTTGGATTCTGACCGTCATGCTCGCATGCAACAAATATACTAGCTTACACGTACCCACATCCACACATCCATATACACACACTCATACACCTACATACATATCCATAATCATTCACACATAAAAATAAAACAAAATTAAGATATGACTCACCCCATAGCTAGTCCAGATCCCACTCCCTAGTTCCTGCCAAATCAGCCGCTCATCTCCTTCTCCGTCCACTTATATCATGCGGTGGAGAATGAGAACGTAACAGCTGGCATGCAAAGTTGACAATCTCGTGTAATATTGTTGGTTGATATGCGACTGTGGTAGTGTCAAATCGATTGATTATCCGGACAGGTTGTATGGTTAGTGAATATAATATCCCAACCACTATTAAAGTAGTGAAGAATGAAGGTACAACAGCAGGCGGGCACTATAGATTATGTGATTGAGTACCCGAAAAACCAATAACTCAAAGTCACATCTATTATTTTCCTACTAATAGAATACCATACAAGTCGGTGCACTTGATACGAATCTCACCCCGATACAATCACAATCAAGGTATTCGCGGTTCCGATGACTGTTGCTTATATATAATAATCGATCCAAACAATAACAGGCAATCGTAATTATTTTCTAATTGTTACCTAACTTAATTTCGCTATATACATAACGGACAGCACCACAAGAATTGTTAATTATTTTTCTTTGATTGAATTTTATCATTAATTAAACTACACCAAAATTTACACTAGCATATAAGTTATAATTACGTTAATTTACTATCCACTACACTGACAACACAAACAAAATGCTATTCTTTTAGTATATTTCTTTTAATTTTATCCATAATTCTAGGAAAGAAATGGTTTGTACTAGTATACATAAGATATGTATAGTACACAGCATTAGTATGTGTGTAAAATGTATAGTATGTAGCACTAGTGTACATTTAATAAAAGTTAATTGAAATTGTTTTTATTTGAAAATCCGCGTAATTGATATCCACCAAAAGGTCTGTTGATTAATTTACTGTCTTCTGACTTTTATCCGTAACTTAAATAAAATAAAACTAATCAAGCTAATTTTTACTAAATTTGAAACTAACAGCTCCAAAATGGCTAGTCTTTACTTCAATTACTTTGAATTTTAGCATTATTTTAACACAAAAAAATTGCACTAATATATATAGAAATTCTAAGATTTTGATGGCACCAAGGTATTGATGGCACCAAGAGAATTAGCTTGTTTCTTATTCCATTTTGTTCTTTTTTATCCTTTATTTCCAAAAACATCAAAGGAATTTTTCTTGATATCCAGGTTGTATGACTCAGTTAAAAAGAATCTTTCCTTCGACCTAACTGACAGTCACAATAGTCGACAACAAGAAGGAAATAAAATCCATAAATAGACTAAGAGACAGAAGACCTCTATCGGCTCATATTTATAGTAAATTAACGGCCGTTTGTAAAAAATAACAAAACGATGAGTTTGTTTCTTGGGAACTTTTCGTTGATTAATATACCCACTAAAGAGTTTGCACAACTGAATTGTAACAAACTTGAAAAAAATCATGTAAAAGATGATTACGAACCGAATGTAAGAAATTGTGTTTGAAAAGGGTAAATATAACTTCAAAAGTTCTTGTTAATATAAATTTAGTGAAGGAGTGCGACTCTAAATCACGAAGATTGGCCAACAGCTTCGTAACAAGAACTGTTGTAAACCGTACTAAATGCTTATGTACCAAGTTTCATCCAACTCGATTATCAGGTACAGATATTATTGAGCTTTTAAAAAACAGGTGCTCGGCGGACCCCCACCACCTTAGACCTTTATTAATATAATACAAAAAGTAGGCTTACATCAACGTGTTCTTTTCTAATTTAATTCGCGTAGTTCTAGAATTGTTCCGTTAATTGAGGAAACTCCAGAGTTTTTGAACTAATAATTTTATTATTTAAATGATTCTATTATATTGGTTTTATTGATAAATGTTGTTATTATTAAAATAAAATAATTTTTTTCCTTTGGAAAGTTTTCGCTGTTTTTTTGGTTGCCGGACGAAATAGAATTGAAGCGTTGTTATAAGAAAATAAATTTTGAAGATGATATGGTATTTATAAGAGACTTATTGTCGGAGGATTTTCTAGATTATTTGAATTAAAGCAACTACTACTGCAGTTATCACCGCTGCAGTTATTTGCTATAGTATTACTAGTTGTGGTAGAAGATGAGGTAGTTTCAGTAGCATTCAAATTTATTTCGTCGGATTCCACTTTTTATGGCGTCAGATTTAATAGAATTGGTGCAATTATAATACATTACAGACAGAGGATTGTATATTAATAATAAGAAATTAATAGATTATAAATAAATTTCATAACCTAATCATCTAAAGGTAATTGTGCATTCTTTCATTTAAAATAACACACATCAGATGACGTTACAAAATATTTCATCCTAGTTTGTTATGCAAGGTTATAGTGGGGTAACGTTATTAACGTAATCTTACCCTTCTATCACTACAAAATAAATTTTTATCATCCTCTCTCCCATAAAACCATGTTACAATTGTATCATTCTTTTGCATTACTAGCATTTGTGGTCCCGATGAATTCAAAACTTCAATCGTAATTACACATATAACCCCCCCCCCCCCCATTATGATTGAAATTGAGGTGCAGACTTAATTATAATCTCGGCTGTTATATGTTATAACACCACTTTAGCCTTCGGCTACCTTGTAATATAACTGAAATATAATATTTAGATTGACTCACACAAACGTGCCTCACACGAACCATCACCCATACGCACACTCATATGCACACGTATACACCTTCATTCACACCCCTAAAAAAATCAAAATAAATTAACACTCACCCCATGGTATTGTCCACTTCCGCCTATCTCGTCCTCGATCTCGCCTAATCACGTTAAAGTGAAAATGAATTGCAAAACTAAGAGAGCGAGGCTAGATGTTCGCTGCTATTTATATGCATGTAAAATGATAAATCAGTATGGTAGTTTTCTTTGGGAAATTTGATTTTCGTTAAATTATTTGTTATTTCACCCATTAAGAAATAGAACTGCTAATTTGTAATAAAAATTTTAACAAAAAAGTTTAAAAGGAAAACATTGATTACGAAACCGAAATTGACCGAATTATGATGTAAATAATGTGACAATGGATTAATGATAATTCCCAACCACTTTTCTATTAAATTTTACAGCAATCAATGATTGTAAATCAAACAGTATTAACTAATAGACGACTGTAGGAATCCTATATGGGTTAGCTGAACTATGAATACAAGTTAAAAAAAAAGGAATCACATTTGAAAATCAATATTACTCAACCGTTTTAGAATAACAAATTTTATAGGGGGCAAGGGAAACTTCATTGGAACAATATTACACAACTTTTTGTCTGGTACTAAATTTGTGTGACGGAAACTACAATAAATGATGACCATGAATTGAGTATAAGACCATGTGTACAGGACAGAATGAAAAGCGACTATGAACATTTACGGGAATGCAATTTCGATACGTATGAGGAAATAGTGTAAGTCTAAACCAGGGATTTTATATAACTGCGTCATCGGTCACCAGGCTACAACATAACACTACAAAAAAAGTTGGTCTAACGTAGCGCCGCTCAAAAATTAAGGGAGGATTTACAACGTCGAGCCATCGTTCAAAGACATTCTATCCTACCTTTGGTGTTTTATTATTTTTCCTACTATCCGGTTTCATTAAAAGCAACTTTAAAAATTTGTCTTACACTATTTTTTTTTTCTCAATACTATTCAGTAGTATGTTTGGTTGCACTTAACTCGGTGATCTAGAATCGTTTCTATTAACTTCTTATTTCGAAAATTCCTCAATTAACTTTGTTTTGTTTTTTTTTGTGCCCGCTTCTTTCAATTTTTAGATCATGAGACTATCATCATCGAGTTTGGGTTCAAACAAAATAACAGTTTCTCTGTTTTTCATTCTTATAGAAATATTTCTTCAAGGATTTCTTCATTTTCATCCTCAGATACTACAAAAAAAAATACAATTATAAATATCAAATAATAAAAACATTAAAAAAATCAGTTGACCAAAAAAATAGATTTGGAAAACGAAAATTGAAAAGTTTTTGTTTTCACTTTGGGGTTGAGAGTTAGAGAGTCCAGGTTACAACACAAACAAAGTAATATATCGTTCCTTTATTCCTTAATTTTTAGAACTGTAGCTCAAACTATTTATTTTCGATGGATACACAAAATTAAACCACGCAGCATTTTATTCTTAAGACCTTAAGTCTTAATTCGGATTGGTTTTGAATAGGAAATAAGCAAATTTTAAACGTGATTCAAAGATCACAACCACAATGGCACAATGGTGCCAACATCTAATTTTCATTATGGTCTTAAACTTTACTTATGACATTCTTTTCTACTATTACCAACTTTTTATATTTTACAGTCATTCGATAGCGCAGGAAGGGATTGTATATAAGCAAGTTGTACATAAATAACGCACGTTGGTGTAATAATCCTTCAATCCTTAGAATTCGTTAAACCAAAACAATAAAAATGAGTTTATTGATTTTCCTTTTTTTGTTTATCTAAAACAAAACTAGAATTTCAGTAAAAGTAATTAAATATAAATATAAATTCTACAGAAAAAATATATCTACATTCTACAACTATCCAACTATCTTTTTTAATCCATTTTCATTCATTTCAATTATTCAACTGTTGAAAGTCAGATAAATTTCATAATGTAAGTAGCAAATGAAACCGAAGAGATAAGGTTTTTTTTCCGTTTTGTTCGTGTGTGTATCTTTTATTATATGGCAAACTGATTGAAATACAAAAACACATTTATGAAACCTTAGACGATAAGACGTATATACTTATATATGTTAAATTAATAGTAATCCTTAAAAACTAAGCAAATAGAAACAGGTATTCATAATTTATTATTATTCGTATTTGTAATTAATTTTAGTAAAACAAAATAAAATAGTTGTAGAATATTCATCTATCATAAATTTACCTTCATTTTTTTCACCATAACAACAAATACTATCATAGAATTTTCTTTTGAAATGTTATGTCTAAATAAATAATTTATTCTATGAAAAACCATGAACTTCCCTTTTTTCTACAATTTTCTTTTTGTTTAAAAGGAAAAATCAATAAAAAAATTTGCTGTGCTGAAGAAATAGATATACATCGTCTATCTCTCCCTCTCTCTAACACAACAAAATGCTAAGTGATAATTTAATTTTCGTTTAACAACCAATAATTAGAAAATTTATTTCTATATAAATTCATTTAAAATATAAATTATAAGTTATGTGTTTGTTTATCCATTAAATTACTTGTGGAATAATAGAAAAAATAATAGAAAATTATTGTATCTATTTCAGTATTACGTTAATGTTAGTTCTACTACATTTGAAATATTGCATGTTTAAGGTTGGTGTTATTATTGATTTTTAAATTTTAAAGTTTAAGTTTAGATTTAAAAATCGATAAATACACGTAACTAAGTGAAACACTATTGGTGTTTCTTCTAAGATTTAACGCTTATTTGAAAATAGAAAAAAAAAGTTAATCTTAATCTGAATATATTATTCGATTAATTTTCCTATTTGTCGATGCAATATTTAGAATTTAAGAGATACTTTAATATCCTGTTTTATTATTCACAAAATATCCAACTAATATATAATATTATAAAATGTTGACGTGATAGCAAAATTATTTTATTAATTTTATGTTAAACGTATAAAATGGTAAAAAAATTCAGTTAATAAATAAAACAAAAAAATAATTTATACAAAGTAATTTATGGCTTAAATTATGGCTTAGTATGGTATAACTATAAATTACAAACTCCCTTCTCATATAATTTCACTTCCATTCCCTTATCGTTTCGAACGAACAAAATTTGTTCAATAACGAAATTTATAAAATTAAATGCAAGACGGAAAATTGCAAATAAACTATGAATTAATAAATTATTTGATAAAATTTTGAGGAACGAGAACGAAGGTTATGAGTAAGATAAACAAAATGTATTGAAACGAAAATTTGTTTATGAAAGAAAATGAAAAGAAGTTGATTTATATTTTAATTTGTAGGAAAATAAAGAAACAAAGTTGGGAAACAAAATTAGAAACATTTAAAGTTACAACAGGAACATTCAACATTGATTGATTTCTGTTGGTTGATTATATTTTAAATATTTATGGTATCCGGAATGGCACAATAGCAAAAACTAAAATATGTAAAATAGGTCTCGTTTGTTTGAGGTCCCGATAATGTGAGATTATATTACAATTTTTGAGGAGCTGAGTGAGGAGCATGGAAGAAGTTTTTAAACCAATTGAGTAGTCAGCATACGGTTATTTCAATTTAATTTGCTTAATATAATTTAATTTGTATTATAATCAAAAATATTTTTCCTTGAGTGCAGCCTCTTTTAGCTCAAAAGCTACAATGAAAACGTTCTGAAATTTATAACTTTAACTTCAGATCAAATCAAATACTGGATACAGTTGTTTGTCTTGCAGGTGTCTGTTATTAACTGATTCTTTCTTGTATACACTAAGTGATACCATAATACGTGGTTGTAACCAATCACTCATATCAAATCAATAATAAAATACTAATAAGACTAAAGCTAACAAAATGTGGTGTGCAATTCATTAAATTTTTTGCTATACACAAGTGAAGATGGTCATCTTCTTCTCGCCGATACAAGTTTGTTATCCAATTCTAACTTGGTTAGAGTATAACAACAATAGTGATCAACTAGAGAAATAAATTGACTAAACCTGAATCTAATAAACATATGTTTATGAAAGTTTTTTGTTTTCTTATACTTCGCTAGAGCTGTAGACCCATTTTGGTTTATATAGCGTAACTTTTTTTGGTAGTGTATCTAGTCGGCAAGCCCTGATGAGAATGATATACTTTTTTAAAGTATAATTAAAAGTTCTTATCGGTTCGAAACTAGATCGATCGACAATTGTGTGGATAGCAAAAAAGTTTTATAAATTGCACACCATATTTTGTTAGATTCAGTCTTATTATTCATGATGGGATAATTTCCATCGGAGTGATGTAATATCACAAATAATTCATTGAATTAATTGTAAATAAAATACTAGCTCAGAAATAAATGGAGCTTAACCTGGAACAATTTTTACACACGCACTTTCCAACGAAGTACAAATCTATTGAATGTAAGAGGAACGTAGATTCTACCAATGTTTGACCACAGGTGAACAAATCTAATAAAATATGATCAAAAACTCTATTCGTTCATGTCAATCATCTTCGTTCCCATTTGAAAATAATTAGAAGCCGCGAATAAGAATTAGAAGCCACAAATCACAATGACTTTGCCATCGATACAGGAAATGATTTACTTATTTTTGCCCATAAATTAGGGAAGATGTTTTTGAGAATGTATATATGCTTGTTAAAACACTGTTTATGGTATAATACTATAGGCAAAATAGGAATATGTTGACCACTACAGGATAGGACGAAAAGAAGAGCTCTGATTGACTTTATTCACCTTGAAGGTCATAAGAAAGAGAAGAAGTTGAAGTCGGCCCTCAAATCCAAGCCCGAGATAAAGAATATCAGGATCTACTGACTGAGGTAAACACGCTATACGAAAAAAATAGTATGACCAAGAATTGTTTGTAGACTGTCCGGATAATAGGTAATGAAAGAAAAGGGACGCAGGTTTTTGGAATGACATATGTGACACAGTCGAGTATGAGAAAGCGTTACCAACCTAAAGAATTTTGACTTTTACACATTTTGAGCCTAATTTGGCATTTAATGGCTGGAAGGCATCACATAAATATGAAATTTCGGTAGAAGATGATGTTAACGGGAGCAAAAGCGTATTTTCGAGCACGTAAATTTTTGCGGTTCACATTTTTCACTAAGATTTCTGCAGTCAGCTCTTTAATTTGGGAGCAAATGCTTGATAAGATCATTTTACCAACCCATACCGCGGGGTCAATATGGATTGGCACAAATTTTTCGGATCAGTTTAAATCTCCAGGTGGGGATGGAATATTTCCGATCTTCGTGCAAAAGGATCCAACTGCCATTCTTTCATATCTCGAGAGTCTGTTTACAAAAAGTTTCAGCCTTGCTTACATACCTTAGATATGGAGAGAAATTAAAATAGCAATCCTATTCAATCCAGAAAAAAAATTGGATAAAGTCAAATCATACAGAAAATGAAGTCACCATGTCTATCAAACCGGGATATCTACGGAAACGGCATTGTGTAAGGTCGTAAAGGAGATTGAGATCATACTAAAATGCATGGAGGCACCCAGTTGCACATCTATAGACATACAAGAGACTATGACTATGATAATGGCCACATTTATGCTATTACTGAAATGACCACTAAGGAAGTTTAAACTTGCGCAGTATGCGGTAACTTCTCAATATGTCACAGATAGGGAAATTTACGGCCACACTAAGAAATATATCGGTAACTATCAGAGCATCTAGATGGAATTTCGCTGGGAGGAGCAGAGAGGGTAGAGGGAAGTAGAATCCTCTCTCTGTTGCTTTAGTTGATAGTTGATGATGATTTATCTAAATAAGTCGAAAAATTCTGGCTTCACCAATGTAAGCTACGACAAAAACGCTGTTTAATTTGACGGAGTTCTAAACACGCCATTTGGATTTGTTATTTTTCTTTTATTTTTTGTTAAAGCCAGCGTCTGCCTAAATATCAAATCTTGGCCCGGCTTTGAATTACTTGATGGATGTGGGCCATCCCCACAATTTGTGACATTTGTATCACAGTGACATCATGTTTAATGTTAAAAAAAATACAGGTAAGAGACACTTGAGAACAGCCTACGCTCCAACATGCATCAATGATAAAAAATATTATAAAAAATGTAAAAAAATCTTAGTCCTAATTATTGATGCTACTAAAAATGGAACGAACATTTTCTGTCTGTCTAAATTCGGTTGAATGAACGGTCAACAACAACGCAAAAACAACCAAGTAGATTTCACCTGAAACAAAAACTTTTGGGTTCGATCACTGAATTTTAAGAGTTTCAAAAATCGCGTTCGTTTTTATTTATAACTTGTTTAGTCTGTGCCGTAATAACTAATAATTTTAGAAAATTGACTGAATTCAGCTTAGTCTACTTTTATATAAAACTTCTGCAGCATCAGTTGTCCAAACGTAATTTTTTTTCGTAATTTTTTACTTTGAACGGAATTTGCCACAACAACACACTGATACCATCCAAAACCAAGGTGATACAAATTTATAGTTTTCAATGTCTCGATGCTAATACTAGGATCGGATTTTCTAAAGTATTCTGGATTACTTGTTCACATTCAGAGACAGATGTTTATTGATCCAGTAATCTCCCTGTTTACTGGATCTGTTTTAGTGATATTGATTTGTAGGAAAAAATTAAAACGTGTTTGCCAATAATCCAACTAGTGGCATATGCCTCGATAAACTGACGCACGGTCTTCTTAAACAATTATTCACATAGTTGTATGGAGATTATTTTTTGAGTAACAAATAGCATCACCAAAGAATACTCCATAACTAAGATTAAGCGAGCTGCCGTTGCTGAATAGTGTCAACGGTCTCTGAAATAATATCTAGGCTAATGATATCTTATGGCTTTTTCATGGTATATGATATCTCTCGTTAACTTGTATTTCCATGAAATGAGCTGGGACACGCGGAGTCAACATACCGTTAGTATTCGTTCCATGTGGTGACTAGTTTTAATGCATAAAACCACACTATTTTTAAAATCTTTTATTTCTATTCAGTCCTTCCAGATATATATATATATATATATATATATATATATATATATATATATATATATATATATATATATATATATATATATATATATATATATGTGTTTGTAACGCTTTTTTGTCCTCGCGTATAGCCCATATCATCCATCGCAGACCCCTTATATGATACATCGTTGGAAATGTCTTGGACCAAGGAAGGTTCTTACACTATAATCGCCGCCATTTTGAACCGGCCGCCATATTGAATTTTGCAAAAACCCTTCAAATGTCAAATATGACATTAATTTTCCACCGCAGACTCCACATATGATATATCGTTGGAAAGGTCTCGGGCCAAGGAAGGTTCTTAGATTATAGTCGCAGCCAGTTTGTACCGGCCGCCATATTGAATTTTGCAAAAACCTTCTAAATGTCAAATATGACATTAATTTTCCACCGCAGACCCTACATATGATATACCGTTGGAAAGGTATCGGGCCAAACAAAGTTATTAGACTATAATCGCCACCATTTTGGACTGGCCGCCATATTGAATTTTGCAAAAATCTTTTAAATGTCAAATATGACATTAATTTTCCACCGCAGAAACCACATATGATACATCTTTGGCAAGGTCTCGGGCCAAGAAAGGTTCTTAGACTATAGTTGCCAGCATTTTGGACCGGGGGCCATATTGAATAGTGTAAAAACCTTTTAAATGTCAAATATGGCATTAGAGGAGCATCCATTTAGCATTTATTTTTTTTTTGTGTTAACTGAAAAAAAAATTTTTAAAAAAAAAAAAACAAAAAAAACAAAAATTAAATAAAAAGGGTTAAGAAACCCTGAAAATAAAATCTTTAAAAAAAAAACAAAAAAAAACAAAAAGCGCACTGAAAAGGAAAAAATAAAATAAAAAAATTAAAAAAAAATTAAAACAAAAATTTAAAAAAAATAAAAAAAAAAAAAAAAATTTAAAAAAAACAATAACAAAAAACAAAAAACAAAAGAAACAAAAAACAAAAATCAAATAAAAAGGGTTAAGAAACCCTGAAAATAAAATCTTTTAAAAAAAAACAAAAAGCGCACTGAAAAGGAAAAAATGAAATAAAAACATTAAAATAAATTAAAAAAAAATTTTAAAAAAACAAAATAAAAAAAACCAAAAACCAAAAATTAAATAAAAAGGGTTTAAAATCTTTTTTGTTCAAAATGTGTTGTGACCTTTACTTTATTTAAGACCCCTATGCGACCACTAAGGTCTTGCATCAATATCGGGCCGAGTTATCTTTTGGCTCAACCATTCCTGAATTTTACTTTTAAGTGTGCTATTCCTATTCGAAACTCTCTTGCATTATTTGTTTCGAATATTTTTATCTTATTTTTTCCTTTCCAGTGCGCTTTTTTTTTTTGTTTTTTTTTTAAGATTTTATTTTCAGGATTTCTTAACGCTTTTTATTTGATTTTTGTTTTTTGTTTCTTTTGTTTTTTGTTATGTTTTTTTTTAAATTTTTTTTTTTATTTTTTTTAAATTTTTGTTTTAATTATTTTTAATTTTTTTATTTTATTTTTTCCTTTTCAGTGCACTTTTTTTTTTTTTTGTTTTTTTTTAAAGATTTTATTTTCAGGGTTTCTTAACCCATTTTATTTAATTTTTGTTTTTTTGTTTTTTTTTTGTTTTTTTTTTGTTTTTTGTTTTTTTTAATCCAAGTGTGCTTAAACTTTGAAATTCAGTTAATATGATAGAAATTTAAGTCCGAAAATGTTTAATCACCACTAACTGAGACTAAATCCGACAAACATAATGTGTATTGTGCACGAGTATATATATGCATATTTCATGCACTTTTTTATTTTACTAATTTTTAAGTTTTTTTAAATATTTTAAGCTTAGTTGAAGTTTAGCAGTATTTTTAAATCATGCGATACATGAATACAATATGTGCATAGAATTTTCGGGCATAAATACAAAAATGTTTGATGTGTGATTATTATGACTACCTAGGATTTTCCAAAACGTTGTGCATCTTTCCTAGGCTAATATTTTTGGTAACGTCGTTACGGCAAATGAATACAGCGTACTTTTAAATTGTTAATAGAAAAAAGGCTTTTAAACGACATTAATCAACATTGATTGCACAAACGTTAAAGCTAAAATTTCCAGCAAACTATATTTTCAATCTCCAATTATTCTTAAGTGAGCAATTTCACGCAGATTCAACAACACTTTGACTTGATCCCTTTTAATTTTGATTATTTTTTGTTTATAGATAGTCTTTGATAAATCAAAATTACAGGTTCTCTTAGAATTTTTTTTTTCGACCAGGGGTCTTCACAGGGTGCCCCTCAATTTCTTGTTATTTTGTGATGTGAGTGCATTTTGACGAGCGATTGCAGAAAAACTACTGAATCGATTTTCATAAATGATATGTCGTTGAATAGGTATTAGAACAAAGTTTTTAAAAATGTACACTGTTAATTTTTTGAAATAATTTTTAACGGTGTAACATAAGAAAAAAACGGTGTAATTGAAAAAAAGATGGCATAGCCTTTTTTTTTAACTAAATTGAAGCTTATTTTATATCTAACCACTTGTGAAAGTTTTGGACTTGGTTTATTTTTTGTTTTAAAGATAAAATTCGTTGTGCATATGACTGTCGGGAATCAGTTTTTTTTGTTCTGAAGGAAAATTATAAAAATGGCGATTTTTAGATTCAGATTTTTTTTTATGTTAAATATCAAATATTTTATTATTAAATGAATTTTTTAAAGAGCAATTTCAGTCAAGTTCAGCAAAATTTTGCGACATTTTGACTCGACCCTTTTTAATTTGGTTTATTTTTAGTTTATAGATAGCCTTTGATAAATGAAAAATACGACTTCAAGTAGAATTTTTTATAAATATAATAATATAAATTATTATATTTTTAAATATAATAATATGATTAGTCAAAATTTCCCAAAAATTTGCTGAACTTGCGTGAAATTGCTCATATATATATATATATATATATATATATATATATATATATATATATATATATATATATATATATATATATATATATATATATATATATATATATATATATATATATATATATATATATATATATATATATATATATATATATAACAAAACTCCACCTAAGATACAGAAACTATTTTTAGCACCACACCAGAACAAACAAACCTTTAAACGCAAACCAAAAAGAAAATTAAAATCAATAAATGTAACAATAAAATTTAAAAAACAACCACAATCCGCCTTTTAACAAAAAACAAAAAATAATTTAATTCCTTTTGTTTGTATAAAATAAATTTAAATTTAAGAGCGCATTTTATTACCAACTAATAAAATTAAACTTTAATTCATTATTTATTCAATGAAATAATAATAATTATTATTTATATTTTATACTTTATACCATAATGTAATTTCTATTTTTATTTGATGAAAATTTTTTTTCTAAATTAAAATAAATAATAATTATTTTTAATTTTTCTAATAAATTTTAATTTTTTTTTTTGTTGCCTACAATTGTACAAACAAACGGATATTAAGATATTTACAGTTTGGTTTAGTTTGATGAAAAAACAAAATTTCCATAAATTTTCTTTTATTTGCTTGTTGGTAAAATTTATTTTCATATTAAAGGAGATAATCACAATTTCTGAGAGGAAATAAAAAAAATATCACAACATAAGATTAATCGAAGCTTTTAATATTTCTTCGGAATTCAAACAATAAATAAATTCATACAAATTAACTAAAGAAAACATAAGAAAATGTATTTAAAAGGGAAATATGGAAAAAATAAATAAGATAATGTATGATGATAAGGAGAAGAAAATAATACTTTCAGATAAGAGAAGTTTATACGATTTCCCTTGTGAATCGCAATTCGCTGTAAAGAGGAAAAGTTGGTTTGGGAATTTAGGTTATGAATTTAGATTTTTGTATTATAGATTGATGAAATTTTTTAATGTGTTCTGAGGTACTGATGAACGCGAATATTTGGATTGATATAAAATAATTGTATAGTCTCAATTGTTTTATTATTCCTTCAATTCGCATAAAATAATCTAATATGCATAAAACAATACTAAAATCAAAGGATACTACAAGGTGAATCTAGAAATTTAAAATAAAACGAAATTTACAGAACAGAAACATTTTATGTTTATTTTGCGATACTTTGAGAATCCAGCTAAAATCGTATTTAAAAAGGTTAACTCACACAAACAAAGGCAATTGTATACTGAACGTGATATAGTAAACCTGAAAGAAGCGATTTGTTTCAAGATAAGAAATGTTCAGTTTTGGTGAAGTTTTGAATACTAACTATCCCTATCTCTAATCGTAAACACAATTTCAACCTCTACTGTATCTAAATAAACGTGGAATAAATTAAAATACATATTGATTTTTACGATATCCTTTTTTTATGAAATTCCTTAAGACCACCCTCTCCAAAACCAATCCCGAACTCAACCAACCCAAATAATCTTATCTTTTTATGTTCCTAATATCTCCACAAATAAATCAATAATAAAAAAAAAATATTATGAATTTGAAGAATTTTGTTTTTTAGGATTAAACATTACAAATATTGAAAGGATTTTTGTTCTTTTTTTTTTTCAATCTTGTAAAAATTTTCTCATTCCTTAAGAAATCATAACAAAATTGATTTTGCTGTACTTTAGAAGATATTGTTCTCCAATAAAATGATTATGGTTCTTAAAAAAATAAAAAAAGTTGTATTGTATTTTTAAAAATAATAATAGCAATAAAAATATATTAATTCAATAAATAATAAAATAAAAATTAAATTAAGGAAAGTGTTGTTGTCGGTGGTGGCATTTATTATTGAAGACAATATTCTTGTGGTTGATTGAATTTTATGATGATTTCGGTTATAAATATAATTGGAAAATTAAATTTTTATTACGTTTAATAGAGGTTATGACATTTTGTGGTGGAAATACATATTGGGTTAAGTTTGAAGTGTTTCGGTTGTAGATGATAAAAGAAACAGAGCTAGGTAGCCTGATAGCTCAATCTATCAACGAAAACAGTTATAGCACTTCTCTTTATGAATAGGAACCTTAATATTCTTTCGCTGTTGTTGTCGCTGGAAACCAAATACAAACAGTTGCCCAGCAAAAAATCAAAGCACGCTAAACCCAGGTTTCCAAGAAAAATAAGCTGGTATACCACAATTCGTTCTTTTATTAATTAACGTTTCATTTGAATTAAAATCGAAAATAACTTCTAATTCAAAAATGAATTGATAACATTAGTACCACTCATCAAACCTTTCCTGTTTTTCATTCAAGTTGGATGACACCTTCTGTTTTCGAGTCAGGATAGGTTTCTAATTATACCATCCAAATTATATTTGTTTTATTGCCCAAAATATATCCAATCCATAATATAATAGCCGGGAATCTATCTCTCTACTACGAGCGTAACGCTCAAATTGCAATAAGGTGACCAAAATCGACTGTGACGCAATAGGTCGAGATTTTAATTCCTGTCGTGATTTTTTTTTAAATGACATTAAAATTTTTTTATTCATAAATACAAAAAATCGTAAAAATTTGTTTTACGAATTTTAAATTGATTGATAATGTAGTTTTTAAAGTTTTTGGCTACTGTATTTTCCCGTTTGGTTCATATTATTCTCATTTTGATATTAACAAGAAATATAATAATTTTTTTCACAGGCAGTGCTAAAAAGCATATGATAGTGGTTTTCCAATCATTATTTTCCATATTTTCATTCTCGTGAAATAAAATAAGGAAAAACAAAAACTGCTATTTGAGTATGCATATGAGTTGACACCTTCATCACAAAAAACTGGTTTAAACACAGTTTAAAGCTGCGGATAATTTACGGTATTTAAATTTATCGATAATGTAGTTTTTTAAGGTAAGATTGCTCTTGCCTTGTAGCACAGTGTGAAATCAAAACGAAGTAAGATTTAGAATGCATTCAGAGAATTTTTATGACATCTACTATTTTCGAAGAAGAAGAAGACATGTTTCGTGACTATTGTGATTGTCTATACATTTTGTTGTTGTTTTCTTTTTTCTGTTGGTGATTGTTGTACAATTTTTTTAAGCATGAGTGAATATCATTTTTTCCCAATACTTTTGTTTGTTTTTGAATAGAATTAATTTTTTTTCAATAAAACATTGAATGATAACTTAAAAACTTTGTTTTAAATTTTTTTGATTTTCAATCAGTCACAAGATATGTAGTATGTATAATGAAAAAAGTAATAGAAAAAGTCATAGAAAATTTTTTTTAAAGAATAATTTATACATTAAATAGTGAAGTTGGTAAATGGTATTTATAATACGGTTATTAATTACAAAATGAAATCTTCATTACAATTAATTGGTTGAAACGCATTAGATTTAATTTTACTTAGATCAAGTTAAATTAATCAAAAATGTATTACGAATTGTCAGTCATTTCGGATGAATAAGTGTGCTAATGAAACACTCCGGCCACCCATGGGTCAGGAAACCAAAGTATTTCGTCCCTTCCAGAGCATATATATAGATTTTCTAGAACCCTACCAAAGATCAAGTGGGGTAATATGCATCTTGTTATCACGTTGGATCACTTCAGCCGATTTATGCTGACAAAGCCTCTTCGACAAGAGACAGTCGCTAGCTTAGTCACCTTTCTAGAGAACGATGTTTTTAATCTATTCGGCGTAACGAAATCATTTGTTTCGGACAATGGTAAGCATATACTTACGCTAAAATATTCACCCATTCCAACACTTCAGAACGTGTAAACCGTTCCATTGTATCTGCCATGCGTTCTTATATCATAACTGACCACAAAACCTGGGATATCCATCTAAATTAGATTATGTCAGCCTTGCGAATTATTTACCATCCGTTTATTGGGTTCCCTCCTAATTTTGTCGCTTTTGGACCGAGTTAACCACGGTTCCGAATACCAAATCCTTCATGATATCCATCACATATCTGGACCCCCTCTAAACCCTTATCATTATTTTTTGTTGTCCTTTTCCGGACCACCGGATGCCAACTGTCCCAATTTCAGTGCAACATAGTCCAAATACTTTTAATAATTCTTGTTTAAAGCCCGGCTTGAGATTTTCTCAGGTTCCGAGACGTCCCCTCGATTTGTGACAAAAGATATCCCGAACACAATCTTTTCATGTACGTTTCTTTACTTTTACTTTCCTCCGTCACAAGGTGCCCGATTCCAGATTTGAATCCACAAATTTTTTATGTCTCATGACATTAGACCCATCTCTCAAAACTATATATCCAAGTTTCAGTTTTGCTAATAATGCAAAATTTCATTAATTTAAATGACAAACCAGTTCTCGAGAGAGAGAGTCGAGGAACAGGATAGCTTCAGGATTACTTTTCATGGCAAAAGTCTTCAATTAAGTCAATATAGTTCAATAATCCCATAATTTATTGTTGGACGGACTCAACTATTGTTTTGTCATGGTTTCAGTCACACCCACGGCATTAGAAAACCTTTTTCGCTAACAGAACATCAGGTATACTTCAAGATTTTCCAGAATCCAATTGGCAATATTTTTGATCTAGTGAAAATCCGGCAGATTACGCGTCGCCCCCTATCAGTGCAGCAAAGCTTATTTATCGCGGAATAAAGTTTTAAATATTTTAGCTTGGATAGTTAAATTTAAATTGAGATGTGAAAGAAAAATCATTGGTAAGTCAGTTTTATCTACATAAGAGGTTGCGTCAAGTTAAAGATTATCAAAGTAATTCAACAATCGGATGAACTTCAGTCTTCAAAACAATAACTTGGTGTGAAATATTGGAGTAAACTCAAACATCCTAATCCATTTGGACAACTCTTTGGCTTTCATAAGTTTACATGAGTTTACAAGAAAATTGTAAGTCATTTGCATGAACAGTACTTGTCTGCTGCAGCTACGTTGCTTTTGAATATTGCAAGAGAAATACTGGCTTGTTGGGACCATGTGGTTTAGTACGTCAAATTATCTACTCTCGCGTAAAATGCTACAGATATATAGAGCTCAAGAAAAACAACAACTTATCAAAAAACTTTTAAAGGGTGCATCGCTCTGCTTGTGTGTATGAGTACTAAAGTTGTTTATATAGAAGGAGTTTGTCTAAGCTTAACAACAGATGCTTTTATTGCTGCCCCTAGACGTTTTGTGGCTAGAAGAGGATATTGTACTGATATATACACCGATAACGGGTCCAATTTTATTGGGGCAATAAAACATTTTGTCGATGATTTAAAAGACGTTAAGGATTGTTACCTATCACCAACGTGGCAATTATTACAAAAACTTACAACTTATTTTAGATCGATGGCACACTGAAAATTTGAAGTCATTACAAGCCAAAAATAAAAGGTTCTGGAAAAAAAGATAATCCAAATATTGATGATGGGATTTTAATAAAAAAGGAGATTAGTCCACCATCCACGTGGGCACTTGGACAGATAAATAAGTTGCATTTTAGTAAAGATAATTTGGTCAGAGTAGGTATCATCAATGTAGCTAATGAGATCTTTAAACTTACTAAGACTTTTCCTAAGACTTGCATTGTGCCATGCTCATTGAGAATCTACTTGAATTAAACTCAAAGCACTGACATCGAGTCAAACCGCTGACTTTAAAAAAAATTTTTATAAAATTTGTATAATGCAAAATTACATATTTTTACAAACATACACATACACACTCTCTTAACATTTTTTGAAGTGAAAACTTCTTTAGGCGCGTTGTGCAATTTTGTATGGCAAAAACCTATATATTCGAGTTATCATCACGCTAAATAGAGTTCAATTCCTAGAGTGATAAATTTTTTTTTAATTCATATTAAATACCATTAAAATTATTGTTCTTTATTCATGAATACATTAAAATTTCGTTTAACAAATTTTAATTGATCGATAATGCAGTTTTTAAAGTTATTGCTACTGTCTTTTTCCATTTCGTTCAAATTATTATCACTTCGATATTAAAAAGAAAATTAATTATGTTTTTGGCAGACAGTGCTAAAAATAATAAAATATTGGTTTTCCCATCATTATTTTCCATAATTTCATTCTCGTGAAATAAAATTAGGAAAAACAAAAACTGCTATTTGAGTATGTGTTTCTCTTTCAATATGAGTTGACATCTTTAATCCAAACGATTGATTTAAACACAGTTTTAGGCTGCGGACAATTTACGGTATTTAAATTTATCGGTACTGTAATTTTTTAAGGTTATTGCTTTTGTCTTTTAGCACAGTGTGACGTCAATACGAAGTGCATTCAGGGGATTTTTCCAACATCTCAATATTTTCTTCAGATTTTAGAAGAAATGTTTTGTGACTGTTCTGTTTTTATATACTTTTTTTGTTATTTTATTTTCTGTTGGTGATTGTACCCCATTGTACTATTTTTGAAGTGAAAACCTCTTTAGGCGCGTTGTGTATGGGGAATGATTTATATATTCAAGTCATCGTCACGCTAAATAAATATTAAATTTAAAATAAATATCAAAAGAGAGTGAGATAAATGGTAATAATTTATTATTTTCTTATTCTCATTTTCTTGATTTATTATTTGTTTTTTTTCTTTTTTATTTCTTTTTCTTTTTATTTACACGTTTCGAAACCAATAAAACTCTTATTTTCTTTAATTTACGTGTTAGACTATTGGAAGTCATAGTTTCCTCTTTTTTTGGTACGTCACAACTTATATAAATGCAAACACAATTTATTTTCTCCTATAATGAACCTCCATTGTAATTGACCACAATACATTCTGCAGCAAATTAGACTAATACAAATTCTTGCACAGTTTCCATTATACCAGAAACAATTATCGTATGTAAATAAAAAAAATTTCTGTACAACACGATTCTTTTATTTTTAATATCACAGATTGAATTTATTGTTAAGCATTTATACTATCATCTGACAAGGATTTCATTTGAAATCATAATTTACAATTCTTTTACAAAAGAATATCTTTATAGATATAGAACAGACACGAACATATAATTCATTTTTTTTCCTTTGGTTTCTTTTTAATTTCTTTTTTTTTTCATTATTATTAATAGCACAAGAACCAATATTTTACATTTTAATCTTAATTATATTTTAATTTTAACATAACTTTTGGTTTGAACATATTCAATTTAAATTTTAAATTCTACTTAACTGAATACCAAAATATTTTTTGTATTCATAATATTTAAAACAAAGCAAAAAAAAAGAGAGTGATTGTTTGTTGATTGCAATTTGCATGAACTCTCCCGTTTCGTTTTATTTAGCAAAGAGTAAAAAAAAGAAATTAATATTCGAGTTGTTGTTTTACAAGACTTTAATGTTTTTTTACAAGAAGTCCGAAGATTATATATACTGATTGCTTGGTAATAAACAATGTTAATGAAAAAATGTAATGTAGCCATATTATACATGAAAATGGAAATGTTTGGTGGTTGAACAGGAATTTAGTTTCTACTATTAGTTTGTTGTTCTAGAGTTGGTGTAGATTTTCTTATAAGATGCTACCTGTTAAATATCACGAAATTTGGCGGTCATAACAATTTCGAGGCAAAGAAAAACGTGCGCATTTACCGGATGTGGTCCTAACCATTACAGGATAGAACGAGAGGAGGAGGCATTATTTCGCCCCCACTATCAATTATGCTGGGTATGCTGTATTTGTAATAATAAATTACACGACACTAGAAATCTTTTCAAGTTCTAGATGTATATTGTTTCTGAGAGTGTTGTTCTGTTCTGCATCAAAACAAAACCTTTTCAATGGCTAGAAACTTTTCAGAACTCACAAGCGTTACACATACTTAATTTCAATTCTACTACCTTTTGCATATATAAATACACACAGTTTTAATTCTTCACTCTGTTGAACAGGTTCCATAATAAAAATTGTAATTTTACTTCTACCAATTTACAAAAAAAACATATTATCTCTTTGGTTGTCTTTATACTATCACATAAATTTTTAAGATCTATCGTCCCTCTAAGCAATCAGGTAAACCAATTAATTTCTCTAATCAAATAATAAATCTTTTCAAGAAAACAAATAAAAACGATTCAACCTTAATTTAAATAATTTTAATTTATAATAAATATCTCAATAAAAAAGAAACAAAAAGAAATTAAAATATGAAACTTATTTATTAAGATACTGATACTGACAACCTAACTTCTCCAAAGACTTGAAAGTCATAAATTTGTTTCACTTAAACAAAAAACTTAACTAGAACTCTTATGAACTTTTCTGTGATTTGTATCATTTTTGGATGGATTTGTGTTAGTAATCCTTTCGTTTATAATGTATTAACACGAAAACCTTTTATTTAACATCCGTGTTCAACCTATCAAATTACTTAATTTAAAATTTCCTTTGAACACAAGAAAAACACGATGAATATATACAACAATTAAGATTTATTGAGGAAGCCTCAAAATTTCAAAGATACAACATGAACTTTAAATCAATAAAAGAAGTAACATTCATTAATTTACTGAGTGAGTTTTTAGTATAATTTTTAATAAAGAAAAAAACTGAATTGAAATTGGTTCGATTGGAATAGAAGAATAAAGCTCAATAATTAGATTTTTTTTTTATTTATTTTAAATTTATTTCACATAAAATATATAAATTTCTATATTGATTTATAAAACAAATAACTGTAATAAATTGTTTGATTGAGAGACCACTTGCTGTGACTATTTGTGTTCTTTTATAATTTGTTTTTATGTTTAATTAAGAAATCTATTTGATTTATATTTTATTTTATAATTTTAAATGAACCATATTTAATAGGGGAACATCCGATAATAATGTTTGGATTACAATTAAAACGATTATTTTAATATTATAAAATATGTTTCCGAAACGATGTTGGAGAAACATTAATATGTTTCTGAACAATATACACTATAATTTGTTTCTCCGTAATCTAAATCAAATGCAATTAATAAACAATATAATAAATTTAAATATTCGAATATATAAACGGAAAATTTATGTTTCCATTTACTGTGCAGTATTGATTTGGAATAATAAATAAATTCAATATGAGTAGAACTAATATGAGATATTTGTATGGATTATTATAGTTTTGTTTACAATACGATAAATAAAATAAAATAAATCGAATTATTATAAAATATGAAATTTGGGACATAGACAACAACAAAATAGTTTTAATAGGATTATATTTTGCTTTGATAGTCATATGTTTTTATATTTAATTTTTTTATCATATTTATTAGCAAAGGTTTCTCTATTTATTTTCTGTTTGGGATTATCATTTTTGTAGATAGACAAAAATTTCATCTGGTTTAAACTGAACTGTTCTTTGACATATTGTACATTTCAAAAACTTATTTACACAAACATTTAACATAATGTTTGCCTACTTAAGAATTCCTCCACAAAATAATCTTAATTACAATGAGTTGACAGAAAATTAATAAAAAAAAAAGGGGACGACGAGAAAAAAAAAATAATTCAATTATTTTGATTAAAAAATTCAACGTCTTTCACATTTCCGTAATTCAAGTTGACCAAACAAATAAATCAACTTTGTTTGAATAATAAATCAAAAATTTGTAACATTAAATTTTATGTTTCAAAAGTGGATAGGAAAAGTATTACGGCTTTAATGTAACATCCTCTCTTACGTGAATAAATAAATAAGAAAACCTAATTACAGTTTTTAAATGTAATTATTTATATTATCGACTAACATTTTCTATAATTTTTTTTTTTTACATTTTGCTAGAAGTTAATCTTAATATTAGTTTTTCTTTATTATTATTTGTTAACTTCCTGTATCTGATCTTTGGATATTTATGTTTCAATCATTATAGAGATTGATATTTTTTCTATAATTAATTTGTTGGGTTATAATATTATTGCTGGTTGTGGATATGAAATGACATTTTAAACGATAATTTATGTTTAAAAATTATATTGAGAAATGGTTGAAAAATGAACTTAACTACTTACAAACTTTGATTTATTTGTATGGTTCTTATAAATTTTTATTTCAAATCGACAAAGAAAATGGCGACGAAGTAAATGTTTAAGTCAACTTTGATTATTGCTATGAAAATGCTTCCAAAACAATAAAGAATCTGAATCGGCAATCGGAAATCAAGAAAGCCGTAGAAAAGAGAAAATTACACGTCTGTAGTTAAATACAATAAAAAAAAGTCAGGCAGGTGCGAATATAATTCGCTCGCTGGTGGTACCGTGTGTATAATATGTGTGTGAGCCAAAGCTGTTTATGGTAGCTAAAGAAAGCTTCAATAACGTCAGCTTATAAATTATTTATATTGGAAAATATATTATCAGTTGTTCCTGAATTGTTAAACCTGAACCTCGCCTGAAGTTGAGTTCATCTGAATTGTTAAACTTGTTTGAAATAATCTGATCTTGTTTTTTCATTTCTATATTTCGTTTGTCTCAATATTTTACTATAATACACATTTGCTACAACGTAGCAAAATTTATCCTCTTCTACGATTATTTTATGTGAAGAGTCTTTCAGAAAAACACAATTTTAGAATTTTAATCAAATGAACCAAAAACGGTGTTTTCGAAAACTACAAAAAAACTGTTTTGGACTAGAAAAAAATTCACCTTTCATATGACACCCCACTCAACAAGGTCGAAAATAAATTTTTTTCAAAATTTCTACTCTCAACCCCCTTACATAAACATTTGAAATGATGAGCCAACCGCTATAGTTTTTATTCAATTTCTGCAACATTTCCCATAACCATGAATTTTTTCAAATTTTTTCCTGTTTAATGTTCGAAGTTAAGGGGGAGGGACAGGAAAATTTTTTCACATTTTTGAACATAACTCAAAAACGGCAATTTTTAAAATTACAAAAAAAATTGTTTTGGACTAGAAAAAAGTTCACCTTTCATATGACACCCCACTCAACAAGGTCAAAAATAAATTTTTTTCAAAATTTCCACTCTCAACCCCCTCAAAATAACATTTGAAATGATGAGCCGACCGCTATAGTTTTCATTCAATCTTTACAACATTTCCCATAACCATGAATTTTTTCCAATTTTTTCTTGTGTAATGTTCGAAGTTATAGGGGAGGGACAGGAAAAAGTTTTTCACATTTTTGAACATAACTCAAAAACTGCGCTTCTGAAAATTACAAAAAAAATTGTTTTTGACTAGAAAAAAGTTCACCTTTCATATGACATTTTTCTAAATTTCCACCCTCAACCCCCCCAAAATAACATGATGAGCTTACCGCTATAGTCTTTATAACATTTCCCATACCCATGAATTTTTCCAAATTTCTTGTATAATGTTTGTGGTTAAGGGGGGGGGGGGGGAGGTTTGGACAGAAAAACAACAATACTCGTTTTCGGCAATGTTTAAAAAACTAAGCAGTCAAAAATCAATGAAACTATTTTTCTGAAATATTTTGATCTTTCTCGATTTTTCTAAACCAAACTCGATTCCTGACAAAAAACTTTTTTTACTATCTCCATATCTATGTTCATAAAATATAGATGAAAACAAATATTTGAATTTTTTCTTGCTTTCTTTTCTTTTTCTATCAGTAGACGTGGAAAAACACATTTAAAAACTGTAGAAAATTTCAAGTTGATAGCACTAATTGTTTGTGAGTAAATTGATTATGTAGAAATTCGGACGGACACCAAAGCGTCACCAATAGGGTACCGTTTTTAAATTGTTGTACATTGTAATCGTGATCAAACAAATATATTCAATAAATAGTTTATTATAAATTATATATCTATCCTTTGTAATGAAATATCTTAGTTGTTTATATACTGACGGTCCAAAAACAAGTGGCCGAGTAAGTTTATTATTCATTTACAATTTTATGATGATGCTTATATTCATACATAATTATACCTAATATTATGGATACTAACTTCAGGCGTATACAACATAACATTGTTGCGCCTGACAATCGATCGGGGATAGGAGAAATATGTTCAATAAATAATTTAAAACGAGCTCCATGTTATAACGGGCTTATTTCGAGTTTTACCCTTAAACAAGAACATTCATATCTAAAAAAATTCTATAAAGGATTTACTGTTTTATTTTGGTTGCGGTTTATTTCAATTAATTAAATAAAAAATCCATGTCAACAAACATAAAAACGTTTATGTGTGCTACAGGTCCATCAACAATCTTTTAACATTTTCTCAGCTGCTTTGTTGTGTCACACAGGCGATAAAACATGTTTCTGTCTAAATAAATAATAAAAATTTTTTTATGTATAGTTTCTGTCATAATATTATATGTATTTATAATACGGTTGTTCAATTTATAAAAGGTGAAATGATTATCTGTAATTGTAGAGGAAAATATGTTCTTGTTTCATTAGAAATGTTTTTTGAGATGATATATGGAAATGGTTTGACTAGCATTTTATATTGAAATGATATGGTGAGATTTTAAATTTGTTTGCTATGAAAAGGATAATTAAAACGAAACAAGAGATGGACAACCTAACCAAAAATAAACCATCAAATATTTGATCGAGAGATAAGATAAATTAAAATCAACTTAACTAGTTGTTTATTAGTGATTGTGCCACTTTTTAATTAGTTAATTATAACTACAAGTTAATTATGTAAATTGTTAGAATAAAAAGATAACCGAAAGTTTTTGAGTATATTATTTTAAGAAAATTTTTAAAATAGAAATATAGATTTGAATGATAAAATGTTTGTCGACTACATTGTGAATCCGAGTCTCACAGTCATATTACTTAACAATTTTAAAATTTTACATTTCGTTCAAATTCTCCTACTACTAAACAAAGTTGAAAAATGGCAAAACAGTGTTTAGCATACGCTGCAAATCAACCATTTGTTTGAAAATTAAATGAAATTCAAACGGTAAATAAATTTTACATTCTCGTAAATCTTGCATCTTGTAAAAGACAGAACATGCTATTAGCTTCCAAACTAAGCGTTTGTTCTAGCTCGTTAATTATACCAAAACACGATTTCCAACAATATTTTGCATATACATCTCACTGAAATTTGTAGACCACACATTGTTAATTTAATTTATCACATGGCGACCTTACCACACCAAAATAAACACCTGGTTTTATCTACCGCTACTTATATTTTGAATTAGTGTATTCGTTAGAGCGATGGCTTAACCGATTTGTGTAACTTTAAGATTTTCCTTTCCAACGCATGGGTTGGCAGATATGTGTGTATCAAACATTGGATTTGAATTACTTTATAACTAAAATGATCACCGCCAATAATTTAACTCGTCGAGTTTGTTAAAGTCGGTCAACAAACGGTGATGAATGTTTAATATTTTCTAAATGAGGTCCTTGACAAATCGAAAAACCAACTGCAGAAATAGCGGATGAACTCATAGATTGCCAATCAAATCGAAGTTAAAGTCCAATAAAATACTTTAGACTAGGGTCCTACGATTTCGCAACAAAAAAGTCACATAGGAAATCCAGGGAATGATTTTGTTTCCCAGGTTAAAGTTTTTTGTTTTTATTGAAATCAAAAGGGCATGCTGCCTTCGACAATAGCTCGCAGAAAAATTGAATGTCTTCTTATACATAGAAGACAATAAATATGAGTACGATGGGACCACGACAGTGTCTCTATTTGTGATTTCAGACGAGTGGGCAATGTAGAAGAATGTTAATATTTAGTCGAAAATGGTATAAAAGAATTAAAAAGCTATGAGGTAACTACAAACTGAAAAATATACAGAAAATATGAACAACAGTTGAAGCAGGCTTTTGAGCAGTTTTTTTGACAATTAAAACGATTCTTAGTGACAGTTCTATTGATTCTAAAAAAAAACATCGGATGTAATTTAAAAAAATTAAAAGTAGTTTGGCTTCAATTTAGGCTGCAGTTTGTGTAATGAAGCGCTGCTTCGTTGAATCACAACGAAGTGGCATAGCAGGCCACGTACCTAGCGAGGTTGTATTAATAGCCCCCAACTAGCTGCAATCTATGGGATCGAGAAAGAAATCCTACTGCTTCAGCACAAATACTGTAATGTACGCGTGACACATGATAACACAAGCGGATGTATAAAAAAAACAAGTGAACAGCGTAGACTCTGGCAACCCCTTTACGTGAAAATAACCGCGATCACCCCGTCTAACCCCACAATTACTCACTTATTCTCACACTCTCACTACGCATACACTCGCGCACCCTCACCCACCTACACACACGCACACACTCATGCCCTCAATCACCCATACCTACATCCATGCCCATAAGTTTGGCCTTCCAAAATTTTCATCCTTCACTTCCACTTCAATATCCAACCACATAGAGATTTCATTGATATACATTCTATGTATTATAAAACAATGGCGGTATTTGAGGGTAAAATTTTAACCAAACATAACTGTAGGATAATTTTAAATTGATTTGTAATTAAGGTGGAATGTTTCCGTTAAAGATTGAATTATTTATTCGATTATTGTTATAATCGGTTAAATTCATCTATAATTTCATGGAAAAGTGGTAACACTTATTGTAAGTTTTCTAAAAGCAAATATCCCACGCTGTTACAATTTGGAATGCACAAACAGAATTAATAAAAATATCGATTGTTTGTCTTACTGCAAATTGTTATCACTTATCACTTTCCCGATTGTTAGTTTATAAAGTAATATATTTTTATATTAGGTCCATTTGCTGATCTGTATAAGAGCAATAATACAGAATTCTAATGTATTTTTTTATAACACCACACCCGCGATATGTTACAAATTAAAGTATGTTTATGTCATGTATCGATTTGATGTTATTGCGTGAATCACCAATAAATTGGGGGCAACGGGCACTGACTGACTGACTTTCATCAAGGATATCAAATGATAACCCAATTCAACGCATTCCCAATGTGCATGGTGACAACTTCCATCCCATAACACAAGTCCAGTTGGTGATGTGTAACATTCGGTCACGTTAGGATATCCCATACGAGATATAAACGCTTCCACACTCAAATAATTAGCCTGTCCAAACCAACACCTACATCATCATTACCAAATAATATTACAATCAATCAATAATAAGGTAAATTTATTAACCATTATCTGGGCAAAGTCAAAAATCCCAACGTCAATTATTATTAACCACTTTTAACACTAAATCAAATTATAATACCAAAATCCACAAACAACGGTAGATCTTGGTTTGGTGTCATGGAAATAATCGAATTAAAACAGGTTTGACTTCTAAAATAAAATAAAAAAAATGGAGGTAGTCCTTGCTACCTATGACAACCGCAAAAATCATTGTTGTGTGGAAAAAACTTATATAATCTAGCACCTTCTCCTCTGACTCATAAGCACATGCACCACATGTTCTCACACTCACACTCATACCCTCGCATACACATCCATACTCAGGTATAGGTAATATATTTAAATGAAAAAAAATACTGAAAAATGACTCACCCCATGTCTGGTAACCGGCCCCCCTCTTCCAGTCTCCAATCTCAGTCCTGCATAATAGAGTGCACTGATTCCACTTCAATTCTCATATAACACCAGTACAGGAGGTTGTGTTTGATTAGTTTGTCTCTCCCCTTTTCTCGTACGTTTTCCAAATTTGCCGGATTGCCTTTTTTTTGGTTCGGTTTCGACCAAACAAACAAGCCCCTAGTTTCCCTTTTCTCTTTTCGATTTGCAAGCCGCTACATAACAATTTTAAACTCAACGTTAAGCGGCGCTACTTTTGTTTTGCTATGTTGTAATTTATTTATTATTGAAATGAATTTATTGAAACTTAACACATAACAGGTAACTTATTTAAAAATAAAAATTGAAGCAAATATCCCTTTGAATTACACTATCAGTTTATATTAATTTTACTACCAATTAAATTTGCTTCCTTGTTTATTAATAGAGCTAGATAACCTTGACCAAATGTCACCAAGGTGTTCTCCGTAATCAACGTTAGCATTAAATTTATGATCAGAGATTTCTAGTAGATTCTATTTTAAGCATGCAAATTTGACTAAATATCACGCAATATAGGTCGAGAAAAGTTTTTCTGTGGATTCTAATTAAAAATTCTTTATCAATTTACTCAACAAATATAATTGCGTTATGGAAGACTTATTGTAACAAAAAAATTGATTTATATAACTCTGGCTTGGTATCACAAGATCATTTAACATTAATCACAAATTAAATTAACACTAATCACAAAATAAATTAACATTAATCACAGAAAAAATTACACTCAACAAATAACTTTGTGACTTTTTTTGACATTTTTTTTCTACGAACTGTCAGATAACATGTATTGCTATTATAACGATTAACAAGATAAGCCTGTTCACTGGTCATTCTCTTTCGTTAAATATGTGTCCCCACTAAAAGAAGTCTTCACTATTAACCTGTACTAAAATTTTGACGGGAATTATAAACATGAAGCAAAAACAACTCAAACATCTCATGACACTACGATAAACGAGACGTAATCCATTGATTGATTCCTCCTATCTTTCGGGAAATAGAGCGAATTCAGCATAGGGAAATTTTGTTTTGTTTTCGTTTTATTGTATCCACCAAGATATTCTTACAACCACCGGGCATTAAAATAGAAATCTATATAAAAAAAATTATTAAATAATAATGATTGTTAGAATCATATATGAAAATAGCGTGATTACCAATCAAATTGAATATAGGAAATTACATTGGGTAATAGTACACAACTGTTTTAGGACAATTTTTTAACGGAAACCATGGTAGATGATGATTACGGATTGAGTATAAGAAACCATGGTTAAAGAAAAAACGAAAATAATGAAAGCCTCCGCCAATGCAAATTTGATGCGTGTGAGAGAGTAGTACGTCTCTATATCAAGGGTATTACACAACTGCTGCGTTGATCAACAGACTGCTTCGTTACATTTGGCAATATGGTATGATCAATATTAGTTTGATTTTTTTTTTTTGATTCAGCCTTGGTTTTCTTGTAGGTCTGTCTCTAGTTACAAAAATCGCATTTTATTTAATATGTCTCTTTTGCAAATTTGTGATTTTATCCCGTCATCCCGAGATAGTACAATTTGCGGAGAGTGAGAAGCCCTACTATAGACATAAATGTATTTACAAGGCAACATTGATCCGTTTTTCTACATCAGGTTATAATTATTCCACAATTAAAAATGTTGAAATCGTTGTTTAACTATTACAATATTATTAACCAAAACAATCTATCTCACTGAATGAATGAATGTTTCCCAAACATGTTTCCAAAAACAAGAAACATTTAATTTTCAAAACAACAGTCAATTTTTTCAAAAATTTTCTGCTTTATTTTTATTTGAATTTAATCCAATGAAACTCTCTTAAATATAAAAAGATCATTGAATTTGACCAATCCGATTTCAATTACACTAATAATGAGTCAATTATCACGAATAGAAAAATTATCACCAGCAACCCTAAAAGACAATTATCTTGAATGTGTCATTTTTTTTAACAGAAATATGAATTAATAGAATTATAAATTTATAAATGTCTGTAAATTGATAATAGTTTTAGTCCTGGCTACTCAGGAAAAAAAAAATTTTAAAAGGCAATTGTTTAGCCTGCTTGCTTGAGCTATTACTAATCAACTTGGTTTTGAAATTTGCAAACAAATTAATTCCAAATATCACCGCCCTCGGTAAATTACTACTGACAATTTCCCTAGGGCAGTTATCATAAATATTTAATTTTTTTTTACAGAAGTATTGATTAATAATAGAGCTATAAATTAGTAAATGTCTTACAATTTTCAGTTAATAGATAATTGTTTCAACTATTTAGTAAATTTAGAATGAAAAATTTTGAAGGGCACAGCTTGGGAAATTACTTTTGAAAATTTTGCTTCGTTTCAAATTGAAATTTTTGTTCGGATTTAAAGTGACTTTTTAACAGTTTTAAAAATATTTTTAAAAATGTACAATACTTGCCCAAGAAGACAAAATTGGTGTTGAACACTTCTCTAGCACTTCGACGTAACACCCAAATTAGTGCGCATACCTATATATTTTAGTGCTCATTACTATGTGTTTTTTCAAAAAGGCAAATAATGCGCACTTGTTTAAGCTCCGCCCACAATTTTGAATAGATCGCGCACCGTTTGAGTGGTGTTAGAGTAGTGCTCGAGTAGTGCGTAACACCTTAAGTGCTGATTTGCGCACTTCTTGGTGTAGTGCTGGAGTTGTGCATGAGTAGTGCGCAACACTGAACCTGCGCACTTAAGTGCGCAATACGATACCTTAAGTGCACACGAAAAGAAAAGGCGGTAAAAATAATTGTTGAAATATGAAAAAAAAATAATTTTTTGCTGATTTTTTCCCCATTTTTTTTCATTACTTTTTGTCATTACTTTTTTTCATTATTTTTTTTAATAATTTTTTTTACTGCCCTTCAAAAGTCCGTGGAATCTCGGTTCTAATATTTATAGAAAGCAGCTGTATATTTTTCTGTGAATGAAACTTGATTGGTATTAAATATCCGATATATATATTACTATGACTGTGTACTTACCTTTCGCGTAGAATGCCCATGTTAACTGCCTGATGTATATGACAATACGCTATTGTATATATACAAAAGTATGACATTTTTAATTCTAGCGAATTATAAAATTCGATGCCGAAACACAAAACATATGCGGTGCAACGTGAGCACTATTAGTGCAGTTCCCATATAATCATTAGCACTGCTGTTGCCTAAGTGAGCACCATTGGTGCTAATGATTATACGTGAAATACACTAATAGTGCCCGCGTCAACCGCGCAAACTCAGTTTGGTGTGTTTTTTTTTCATTTCATTTCCATTACATTTTTCATTTAGTATGCTTTGTGGTTCTATATTGTGGAAGGACTATTTTAAGTGGTTCTAAAATGTGGAGGACTATTTTAAAACTTTGATCAAGATGCTGGTCGTACTAATTTTCCGACTGCGAAAAAAAGCAAGGTAGCCGACACGAAGACGATGGCGACGACGACGATGACGACAATGACGACGTCCTCGAAGAAGAAGACAACGACGATAGCAAAGCCATGCCCGCCCTCGCGTACAGCAAGGTTTCTCCTTCTGAGTTTAAGAAGCAGGCTAATAAAAAAAATAACTCACTTGGGCGACTCGTTAAGGTACCACCAAACGAAGAGACGAGGGGCGATGGAACACCATCACTACCAGCAACGACATCAGCAGCAGAAACTACCACATAACACCAAAGTGAACAAGATAAAATAACACATTTCCACTATATTTTTACGAAATAAAATTTGTATTTTCGTTTATTTCAACCATAAAATCACTGCGTGTTGTTATTGCTATTTTTATTTATTTATTTAATTTATTTATTGCTGCAACGTTTTGGCCTCTGGTGACGATAAAAGTGCGTCCGAATGTCAAGACCCAGTGCCCTGACGCATTTCGTCGTCAGATGAAAATGACGGATCCTATGTACAAAGCCGATTATATGGCACCATTAATCATATTTCTGCTTGCGAGTAAAATATGCATAGTACGTATATTATATATTGTATACATACCACATGCGACTGCACCACTGCATTAATTTTCACAAATACAGTATACCCAGATCAGCTGGGTGGGCATAATATACGAATACATTTATTAATTGTTGCGACCAGCGGCCAGTGAATTGGTAAATATCACCGATTTTTTCCTCTGCAAAGGAGTAATTTGATGGGTAGCTCTCCATTTTTGAACTTCGCTGCTGCACTACTGAATATCAAATGAATAAATGGCCCAGCCGATTGCTATCGAGAAGAGAAATAAATAAAAGAATTCCAAAATCGTTTCTTTATTTATATAAAAACATGCATGTGTAGCAAAATATAAGCGATACAACGAATGAAGCAAACAACAAATTCATTCTATTGTGTGCAATAAAGGAAAAAACACAAATCTCGGATTGTCAATACATTGAATCGCTACCATTTTGCATTGTATCATGTCTAGAGAATAAGTTAACGGTTTATTTTGTTCCAACACTCCAGCAACATAGATGTTTAATTTAGATGACAAGAATGGTGTTTTAAAAAAGTCGTCTGTCAATATTACACTTCTGCCAACGATATAAAAAATGCCATCTTTGCATATCGCGTGATTAAATTTTACAATTGTGTTGGACTTTGTTAGAAACCTTTGATCGGTTGGTTTGTTATTTAGCAAAAAATGTTGTAGCTCAATTTTTAAATACGATCGTTATCAAACGGATATTTTAACGTTGGAAATAGCTTCTGGCGTGTTGCTTTTGTTATACGATGTTGTTGCAATTCTTGAAGGCGCCTTGCAACCTGCGATAATGCCAAACGTCCATGTCGCAACATTGACTTAATCCCAAACAATGCAGTTTCAAATAGATAGCTGCTTATCGACGACAAAATTCCAAATTTTTTCACATCATCGGCAACATGCACAAGATTGTGTATATTGCTTGTCACCAATGCACATCCGTAAAGTGATTTAAACTGCTCAATATAATTAATAAACATATTATGCGCTTGATTTAAATGCACGGAATACATTTGCGAGAAACAGATAGTTGCTGCGCCGAACAGAATAAGAAAACGGTGGTAATAATTGTGGGGTAAATATTGTTTAAGCAAAACTGGCCCAAGATAATGCAAGAAGGTTCTGTATTCGGCGCCTTTCCAGTATGCCACTTCGTCCAAGCCTCTCACAGCTTAATGGAATTCGCGTGGCATTTTAATTAGTCGCAACCATTGTGACATCTCGATCATGTGTGCAACGGACCACTTGCATTTTTTTGTTATTTTGCCTTCGCGCCAAATTGTTAAACAACGCTGCATAACACCCAAATCAAGCAGATGCAAAGAGTCTGCTACTATAACGTCTTCCATTATGTTTATTGGCAGTTGCAGGAAGGGCGAATCTCTCTTGTGATGCTCTTCGTCAGTTTTTGCTCGAAATCCTTCATCTGATCTTTTTTCGGCCATTGTGTATGGGAAATAGGTGCATTTTCTCAAATCGGAGTATTTGCCCATTGTTGTACATTTAAGACACCCATGAAACCCATTGAAATTAACAACACCTATTTGAAATGCAAAAAACAGAACATATATGGAATGGATCAGATAGCTTGAGCTTCGAAATAATGGCAAACCATCAATGTTCACATTTAATGAAAGGCACATTGGTCCATTGATGGTGTCGAAACACTGCCGAAGACAATTTTGGAGGTCATTGCGCCAGTATTTTTCGCCGCCTACCCCAGATGTTGTGATTATCACCTTTGAACTACAAGCAAGCAACGTTCTTAGATCGGAAGGTACACTCCCTTCATTTCGACGATTCACAATTTTCAAAAGGTCTCTCAATGAGTCGTGAGTGACTTTGTGCTTCAGAGCCCATTCGCGTAAGTTGCCATTGATTTCTGCATTTAATAACGCAGTTATTGAAAGGGATCTATTGCATTCATTTTCTGAGTCGGACTGCAATTCTAGGCACCAAGCATTTTCACCATCGTCACTGCCACTGTCGCTGTCGCTGTCGCTGCTTACGTCGAGTGTATGATTCGATGATGATGAGTTGACATTATTGTTTTGTGCAACATCCTGAGACGAACTTGCAAGGTCAACAATGTTTCCCTCATTCACATTTTGAGCCAACAATCGCTTAAATAATGCTTTTCTCTTCCTATAATAATGGCCTGTCACCTGCACTTTTCGCCACTTTTCTTTTAATCCGCTCATTTTGCAAAAAACAACACAGAAAAAAACAAAATCACACGTTTAGAATACACACATAACATATAATATGCCACATAAACTTCAAAAAATGCCGATGACTAATAGAGCGATGACGCATAACATTATTATATTTGGTGTTAACACAACACTTTAAGTGTCAAATTTTTGTGCACTTATAGTGCAGTGCCAAACACTTCTCCAGCACTACCATCCAGCACCACATTTTTGCGCACTTATAGTGTACTGCAGAACACTTCTCCAGCACTGCCAACGCAGCACCACATTTTTGCGCACTTATAGTGTAGTGCAGAACACTTCTCCAGCACTACCATCCCAGCACCACATTTTTGCGCACTTATAGTGTAGTGCCGAACACCTCTCCAGCACTAACATCGCCGCACCAAATTTTATCCGCACTTCTGGTGTAGTGCAGAACACTACTCCATCACTTCAGTGCCGCACCTTGGTGCTAGAGAAAGATTCAGCACTTCTTCCACACCTTTTTCCACACCAAGCGATTTTCTGAAATTTTGAACACCTATTTTTGGTGCGCGGCACTTCAAATTGTTTGTCGGGATGTCACTAAAAAAATACCTACATTACATATTCACAACGTTAACATTATTTTTTTGAATGACAAACTTAGGATTGCAGAAAACTTACAATTATTGATTTTATATTATAGCATGAAAAAAAACGCAATGCAAAACCTGCTTGGTGATACTGGTTTCGTTGTTAGTTATAATAAATAAACTAAAGTGGATTCGATAATTATCTCGTTTTTTTCTTATACTTATTTTTTTTATTATGAAAAAAAAACTTAATTTGTTAAGTAATTTGTCGTTGTTGCTGCTGATTGAGTTTATTTTAATTTGCTGATTTTGTTGTATTCAATCGGTCATTGATTTCATTCAATTGATTGAAACGGATAACATCTTTGGTTTAATTAGATTATGACTTAATTAGTTAAATTAAAACATAATTCAAATTCATTCATTAATACACATTTTCACATTTTTGTGAAATTGTATCAACAAGTAAACAATTCAACGATTTTTTTTTTTGTTTTGATACACAAATTCAATAGAAAGGGATTTCGAAGTTAATTGAATATGAATTTTTATTATCTGTAAGTTGTTGAACAATCGTTTTGTACGATTTAAATGAGATTGACAATTCGTTAACACTTTCAACACAACAAAACATAAGATTCATAAAAGCACAAAACGAATATAAAATTGGATCCTTAAGTTGTGATTTTTATTATCCCTTATTTTCTGTTTTTTTTTTTTTATTTTATTGATCCATCTTTGAAATTTTATTTTAATGAGATTTTATTTGTTTCTTTTCATTGCAGGTAATTCTCGTTTCCATCGTTAATCTAAATTTGGTTTGGTTATTGGCTGGAAGTTGATGATAGTTATTTTGTGTGAGTAAAATTACACTTTTTTTTTTTTGAATGGGTTTCTTATTAAAAATAATGTCTTTTTTATTAGATTTTTATTTTATCGAATTTCTTTATAAGATTGTAAAAATAACAAATTAGAATTTAAATCAGGTATAAGGGGATGGAAGGAGGAAAATAAAATTGTGAAGATTAAATTTCTTTGTAAATTTGTTTATTGTCCCCGTTTTTTGTTTGTTCAGTTATTTCTTGTTCAGTTATGACTTGTTAATGAAACCTGCTACCGAAAAATGAAAAGGTATAACATTGCATATGGCAACTCTACTTCAATATTAAAACTTCATCTTGAAATTTATTAATTAATCAAAAAAACAAACATTAAAATTCAGCCACAAATTATTCAAAATTTATCTGGAAATTTTTCATTTTATAGCCTAAAATAAGATAAAGATCAGACCTCACATCTTAATCATAACTTACTAACTTAATGCAGCAAAAACCTCTTTCATTTATTCATAAATAATTTATTTTGGTTTCTCTTCATCTTTCGTCAAAATTCATATTTCAACTCAACCTAATCCATAATATTTTCCCATTTTTTTTTCTTATATATATTTTTTGATGACTTTCAATATAAAAATCATATACACGAAAAAAAAAAATATTATTATGACCCATAACATAAAATAAGTATATAAAACACACTAAAAACAAACATAACATACCAAAATAATTTTCCGGGATGGATTTTCTTCTACTTCTTTTCTTTTGTGAGGGATAATAAAAACCACAAGCACAAAAACAAACACTGAGGAAAACCATATAGTCCCGGTTTTTTTTTCTCTATATTAAATTTTTAGTTTTTCTTTCTTTTTCATTTTACGAAATGTGTTGAAAAAGACAAGAAAATTGTTTTCAAAATAATAACAACAAAAATTTAATTCAGTGGGTAAGAAACAATAAAAAAAAACACAAAAAGAAAACTGTAATTTGAGATGAAAATGACCGTAATAAATTAATATTTTTTCAAAAAAATAAAACAATATCGTACGATTGTAACATGTCTATTTTTCCAAACATGAACACCAAAATACAAATAAAAGATCAAAGAATAATATTAGATTAGGAACAAACGTAGGAAGTTCATAACATAAATTTATCTCATTATATCCAAATTAAATTCAGTTTTAAATCACCATTAAAAAAATAAAATAAAAATAATTACACAAAGAATAACAAACATGAAAACTTTGGAAATTAAATTTTGTTTTTATTGTACACAAAAAAAAAACACAAACTAGCAACAACTTCTTCAATCAAACAAACTTTAAGTACATTTGTGTTTGACCAAATGCCCAAAAAAAAACGAATTACATAAAAAAAGTTTCAAAACACAAGAAAAATGTATTTTTTTTTTGATTTTGTAAAAGAGTTAAAGGAAAAGTTTTATGACTTTAATTTTCATTTTATTTTTAATTTAAATGCAAAAATTTAGAATAAAAAAAACTACAACTCTAAAAGCTTTAGGAATTGCAAAAAAATGAAATAAATTTTCTATTTTTTGTTTCTTGTGTAATTTGATTTTTATTTGAAGGAATTGGTTGGTTGGATTTGATTTTTTATTTCAGTTTAGGTGTAATTGCATAGCTATCAAGTTTTTAATTAACTGTGTTATGGTAATGAAAGTTTTGATTTCAATGAAAACTGATTTTTTGAAATCTGGTCGTTGCAAGTGGAAGTTTGTGGTACTGGTGTAACTCTGCGGTGTCATTTAACTAATAAAACTGGAATAAGTTGACCAGATACAACTTGTATCAATTGCTCTACTAACATGACACATTTTTTCTTTTCTTCAACGAGGCCGAATGAAATTAATATATAGAATTTTCATCGAGAAGTAGTGCAAGTAATAAAATATGTTAAATCAACCGATTAACTTTAAACTGTGAATGAAGTGTGTTGTGTGGCCTTTAACTAAAAATTAGGATAAAATCTTTGTTAATTAAGGAATGTGGTTACCATTGAGTTTTTCTTCTATACTAAAAATTTCCCGAATGGATATATGCTGTTTTAAAAGCCGGTGAAAAACATGTAAATGAGTACCAATACCAGTAGTATTGATTCAGAAAGCCTCCTTAAAAATCGGTTGTGTTTCAATATTTATTGTGTCAATCTTGACTTAAAAATATGCAAACCCCATTCCTTGATCGATGGTGTATTAGGCCGCCTAAATAGCATGAATTATATTCTCGTGATACTGAAATAATGAGCTATCACCTCAAGGATCGATCTCAAGGATACTTTCTGGCAACTTAATCAACAAGCTCGTTGCGTACGGTTTTCATCACAATGTTGTGAAGCTGATTCAAAATTTTCTATCAAACCGATACATTTCGGTAACCTTAGACGAATTTTCTTCTGAGTCTAAACTAATTAACGCTGGTGTACCCCAAGGCTCAGTATTGTCCCCAACCCTATTTTTGATTTATATCAACGAATTGTTGAAAATCACCAGCAACCCAATAAATAGTTTTGCAGATGATAGTACTCTGCTCAAGTCGTTCGAGCCCCTTCCTTCAAAAGGTAAAATGCACGAACAAAGACCTGAATAAAGTCGCCGACTGGGGTGACAAAAACCTTGTCAATTTCAACTCTACCAAAACAAAGCTGTTGATTGTTTCCAGATTAAAGACCGAGTTCCCCAAAGATATTTTATTTAGTATGTGTGATGAACCAATAGGTGAATGTAAAAACATTCGTTTATCGGGTGTCACAGTTTCAAATGACCTACTCTGGAACGATCATGTAATGGCGAATGCAAAAAGCGCGTCTAAAAAACTCGGCCGCCTAAATAGATGCAAAAAATGTTTCACTCCATACCAATTGCTCCATGTTTATAAGTCCTATATTCGTCCCTGTATGGAATACTGCTGTCAAGTTTGGGGTGCTTCCTCTGTTTCCATCTTGGCCCTCTTAGACTCTGTTCAAAAGCGAGCTATAAGAATTGTGGGTGATCGAACTTTGACATCAAAACTTGATTCCCTACAACATCGTCGCACTGTTGCTGACCTCGTTGTTTTTTACAAATATCGTCATCAGCAGTGCTCAGATGAAATCAGCGGCATCATGCCTCAAACTTATTCTTACCCCCGTTCCACTCGGCAATCGGCTACTGCAACCGGTGAAACGGTAAAGATCCCGCGCTGTCATACTGGCATACATTAATCCATTGGCTATAAAAATTTTTTTATAGACGGGATTTTTAGATTTAAGCTAGTTTGGTCTAAGACCAAACACCTCTCCGGGGTCGCAGGAGTAACGAAGTGGAGGTCCCGCCCAAGTGGCGTAATAAAAATCCTCCACTCGGCTAAGACTTGGTCGACTTACTTGAGATGGCGGGAAGTGTTGGGAAAAGGCATAGAACTGACGACTCTATGGCAAAAGAAGAGATTGCTCCTCCAAAAAGAGTGAGGAATACAAATAATAAAGTAACCGTCGAAGCACCTTGTAAACAAACAACCGATACTGATAACACAGTGATTAATACAAATAGTGAAAATGATAACACAGTGGTTAATGTAAATAATGAAAATGGTGTTAACTGTCCTGCTGTAGATGAAGATCAAGCAGGTCTGAAAGACATATTTGCTAAACTATCAATCTTAACCACAATGACGAAAGGCGCTCAGAAAGAGCCGCTAACAAATTTAATCGAAGTGGTAAGAAATACACAGGCAGCATACGAAAAGTTTTTGATCCGTTTCGCAGCTCTCGTAGCAAGACAGGACAACAACCAACATATAACATCTGAAATTTTAAAAAGAGTAGAGGTTATACTTAACCGAAAAAACGTGATACCAAAAAATAACGTGATACCAAAAGTTACAGATAAAAATAAAAATAAGAAAAAAATCCAAAACGATGTCACAAACGTGATCGGAAATAGAGCTCAGGAGAACGGAAATGGGGTGTTAGCCCTTCGCCCAAGACAAATTTTCGTGAATGGGTTCGTTCTGCATCTTAAGGTCACCAGAAACAACCTTTTTACACGTTTATATAGCGAGCCGCTTGATCCAAGACAGACGCCCACTGAAAGCCGCCCCTAACATGGAGAACAGACGCTTTCTACACATTTATATAGCGAGCCGCTTGATCCAAGACAGACGCCCGCTCCAAGCCGCCCCTAACATGGAGAACAGACGTTTGAGTTGCATTGGTTTTATGGCGCCAATGACTCGCCATGGTGCAGAATCATTGAGTATAAGCAGTATTTACTCTGCCCCTCTCAACTACACCAACCTAATTCTGTTAGCGTTACCCAGGTAGCACGGCGTGGACGTAGAATTTCGGATTTTCGCTACCCGAATGGAATGGAATATCCATCTACCTCAAAATTAGGTCCTCCCTATGCAATGTCATTCAGGACTCCACAAAGTTCTCACCTCACTTCCTAGTCTGTGGAAGTCAAATCGTGTTACATGGATCCACATATGAATTGCATCACTCAGCACCAGACTTTCTATTTGACTCAATGATTAGATTCACTTCCAATCAACCTTCAGTGCTGTAAGAAGCCGTACTACAAAATCTTAAAGCCGCGTATAAACAGATGACTCTGAAAAAGTTTTTTGCCCGGGCTATATGAGAGTTCGTATCTTTCAGGTCATGTGGTACGTCCCCAAAATTGTGCCGGAAGGAAAAATCTTACATATCTATCTTCCTTCTATTCGTCTAATTTCCCAAAACTGGCATTACGAGAGATTTCATTTAACTTGTGCAGGAATACTTATTTCTTTAATATCGTAATAACGAAAAATGAAAACCTCTTGACATACTGGTTCATATATTAAAGTTTCTTCTTATCAAGTTTATCAAGCTTGTAAAAAATAATCAAAAACCAATAAAACTCCAAATAATCTTTTTCACAAGCAAGATTATCAAAACTACAAATAATCACACAATTAAGTAAAAAAAGTCATTAATTAAAAAACAAACTAACTGCAACAATTAAAATTCAGATAATAAAAAAAAATTAACATAAGAACTTTTATGTTTCTGTTTCTCTAAGAAAATAATCTTAATTCCAAATTCTGAAACAGATGTTTTCTTTTTCCGTTCGTAAATTTTACTTATTCTTATTTATTTGTATTTTTAATGTCTCATAAAGTTTGTCTCAAACAACACGATAATTTTCCATTTTCCTTAAACACAAAAATTGAAGAAAACTAAGTAAAAAAAATTATTTTAATTATATGTTGGTAGTATTCCATGGTATTAAAAGTAGTTGTTAAGTTTAGTAATTTATTTTTTAAGCGGATTACGGTAGTTAATTTGGTTTTAGTGTAGTGGAAATATTTATTGAATTTAGGTAATATTCATTACATCGATTTAAATATTTATTATTCATTCCGCATCAATAATTTCATATCATCATTTTTTTATGAAACGAAACTTTCTTCATGCTTAAACGGCACGAAGTAAAATGTTTCGCCATTAAAATTCATAAAACATTAAATCATTAAAATAAAATGAAGTGAATACTAAAACTTACTATGGATATCAATTTAGTTTTCTATTAAACGTAACTCGTATGTGTGTTTCTTTCTCCTCGTACACATTGAATCCAAAGTTTTTTCTAACATCTTAAGAAAATTTGAGTATTCTTATCAGGTTTTAATAATTCTTTAATCAAATTGAGGAGAACTGAATTTAAATTAATTCAATTATTCAATAATAAAGGAATGTAGAGAGAGAGTTTCTGTTGTCTTAATATGAAAATCGTATTGTTGAGGGATCTTGTGTGTTGATAATTTAAAGGTGAAGTAATGGAATTAAAATGTGGATTTAATTATTATTTTGGTTAAGATTTAATTTGTTTGGTATAAGTGAGATATGGGTTTTTGTATGCATGTTTGGAGCACATGTCGGGAAAAAATGTCAGGCGAGCATAAGGACATTAGTTTTTATAAATGTTGAACGCGTGTATTTGGTGCTGCGTAGTTTAATCGTCCAGAACCTAGGTTTAATTTTAAGTCAGGTTAAAATATTTTTAAACGAAACTATAGAACCGTCGTTGTTGTTGTAATATTGTTAATAAACTAGAACAACTATCTATGTTTTTATTGATTTTTTCCATTCATCTGTCAGTAGAACAAAATCGTAAACGGTTGCTAAAATGAAAACCACAACATAGAGTCTCGTTCTCTTAAAAGATCTTGTATATTACTAATGAGTATATTTGGCGGATCGATAGGTGTAATGTAACGTGCGGCTGGTTATCGGTCGGGGCACCATAAGTAATCCGGACGTCAAGAGAGTTTGCACGCCTTGAGTTTTTTTCGCCCAGCCTCATTATGTGGAGTAACTTTTACAAATGCTAGATGGATACGATAATTTTTAAGTGTACTCAAATAAAGGTTGAAAATAAGTTAGACTCTGACGAATCAGAAGACAAAAAGAACAAAACGACATCTCCCCCCCTCAATCATCTGCGACTGTCAAATTAAATTAAAAAAAAAATAAACTCACCCCATAATCGGTCCAGGATTCCGCCCTCCATAAAATTTACAAAAAACCAACACAATTCATAATGGACAAAACAGAGATTTGTCCAGAAAATTATATAAATGAATAAATTGTTGCACTATCTACAACATATAGTTATCAAATAAATTATATGAAAAAACAAAAATGTTGCACCAAAATTAAACAGGTGATTGTTGAGAAGTAATTGTAACTACAAAAACTGTGGCACCAAATAAACGGTTGATTGTTGAAAACAATTGTGTAAATGTACAAATCATTGCACCAAAATTAAACAGATGGTTTTTGAGAACTAATGGTAACCACGGTGTTAACCACAAAAATTGTTGCACCAAAATAATCAAGTAATTGTTGACAGATTATTGTAGCTACAAAAATTATTGTATCAAAAAAACGCGTGATTATTAAAAAAAATTGTGTAAATATGTTGCTGTTTAACGATTATATTATTCAAGAATGTTCAAAAAGTTTGACCAACAGCAACTGATTCGAAATGTTGAATAAAATGATCTGATTTTGATCAACCATTAAACCTTATTGTTTCAATAATGAAGATAAATTTATAAATAAAAGTTAGTTAGTTTTCCTGGATAGGTTAAAACAATTTTGAAGTAATTAACTTCAGCGTAAATACTGGTAGAGCAAACCACTTCGTAACAATTGACTTGTTCGCGTTAAATTGTTGACAACAAAGTTTTACCAAGAAAACCAAAATAGATAATCAACAAAGCCAATCAAAAGTTATAGACCGGGGGGCAGCGTTGCATTTTGGTTAGTGTTTTGATGCCGATTGAATTAAATTTTTATAGATAGATTAATTATTTGTGATGTAGAAAATAAGAGTCAACCGTTAGACTTGTTGGGGGTGTGGCTGTTAGGAAGTTTTAAATTGGTTAAAAAAAACGTATTCCAAAAGTCATTTGATGCCGCTTCAAAATTTATATGATACAAGTTTAAACCATAATAATTGAAAAAAGTGATCAACTGATTGGCGGATGGGAGATTATTGGTCAGTTACTCGTATATATCTGTATCAAAATGTGATATGGTCAAGTCATTTGATGCCAGATAAAATTCATACTGATGAATTATAAAACTATTAAAATTTTAAAAGCAAGAATCAGCTGCAGGTATATCGGGAATAAAAGCGTCAGCTGGACAGTAAAAGTTTTGAGGGATCATTGAATCTAAGTAAGGAACAATATTTCTTTTCAACAAACAGCTGTAAAATTTAACTTTCCTGCCAAACTCCTGCTGTCTTATTTTTTTGACATATTATCAAAGATGCTGAAAGGTAACGCCATGGTTTCTTTTTTACGGGGGTTTTAAAGTAGAGCATATATTATGGTGGTAGTAAAGCAATTTTCTATAGCTTTATATAACTATAATTAATTATCAATTGAAATATGAGATTATGAATTTGAATCTTAAATGTTTTCGTAAAAGCGTGCCACATTTGTAGACGTAGCGTAACGTGCCACACTCGTAGCCATGACTCGTGCCACATTTATGTAGTTAATGCTTTTTAATCTATACATTCGACAGACAAACGTTTAAATTTGACAGTCTTCGGCATTTCCTTGTAGTTTTTCAATATCACAATTGTATATATCAAAGATGTCTATGAAAGTAGCCACGTCTGTAACCACATGTAACCACCAGGGTGGCCCTTAGATTACACTAGAATTTTTTTTTTCATTGTACAGTTTGCGGCACCCTTCCATTCAGTGTGAATACTCATAAAAATATTATTTGCAAAATCTGATATCAATCGGTCAATTCTAAGACGTGCCTCCAGGACCACTTAAAGTTGAGAAATTTTGTTCAGGACAATACCCATAAAAATATTATGTGTAAAATTTGAAATCAATCGGTCAACTCTAAGGGGTGCCCCCGGCCACTTGGAGTGGAGAGGTTTTGTTGTGGCCATTATAAAGAAACATTTAAATTTTTTGTACAACACACTCCGACTTGGTGTCGATACCCATAAAAATTCTATGTGTAAAATTTGAAATCCATCGGTCAACTCTAAAGGGTTCCCCCGGCCACTTAAAGTTGAAAGGTTTGGTTGTGGCTATTACAAAGAAAAATTTAAATTTTTGTACGACACCCTTCCATTTGGTGTCGATACCCATAAAAATATTATTTGTAAAATTTGAAATCAATCGGTCAACTCTAAGGGGTGCCCCCAGCCACTTTGAGTTGAGAGGTTTTGTTGTGGCCATTATAAAGAAAAATTTAAATTTTTTGTACGACACCCTCCAATTTGATTTCGATACCCATAAAAATATTATGTTTGAAATTAGAAATCCATCGGTCAACTTTAAGGGGTGCCCCTGGCCACTTAAAGTTGAGAGGTTTGGTTGTGACCATTACAAAGAAAAATTTAAATTTTTTGTACGACACCCTTCCATTTGGTGTCGATACCCATAAAAATATTATTTGCAAAATTTGAAATCAATCGGTCAACTCTAAGGGGTGCCTCCGGCCACTTAAAGTAGAGGGGTTTTGTTGTGGCCATTATAAGGAAAAATTTAAATTTTCAATCGGTTAATTCTTAGACGTGCCTCCGGCCACTTAAAGTTGAGAAATTTTGTTCTGGACCTTAAAAAAAATTGTTTTATTTTTTGTGCGACACCTTCCCATTTCATGTCAATATGGGTATTGAAAAAATTATGTTTAAAATTTGAAATCAATTGTTCAACTCTAAGGCGTGCCCCCGGCCACTTAAACTTGAAAAGTTTTGTTCTGGCTATTACAAAGAAAAATTCAAATTTTTTGAACGGCACCCTCTCATTACGTGTGATAAACCGTAAAAATGGTATTTGCAAAATTTGAAATCAATCGGTCATTTTTAAGGCGTGCGGAGCCACTTAGAGTTGAGAGGTTTTGTTCTGGCCATTACAAAGGAAAATTTAAATTTTTTGTACGACACTCTTCCATTTTATGTCAATACCCGTAAAAATATTATTTGCAAAATTTTAAATGAATTGGTCAATTCTAAAACGTGCCTCCGGCCACTTAAAGTTGAATAATTTTGTTCTGGACCTTAAAAAACAAATTCAAATTTTTTTGGCGACACCCTCCCATTTCGTGTCAATACCCATAAAAAAAATTATTTGTAAAATTTGATATCAATCGTTCAACTCTAAGGTGTGCCCCCGGCCACTTAAACTTGAAAGGTTTTGTTCTGGCCATTACAAACAAAAATTTTAATTTGGCACGTCTTAGAATTGACCGATTGATTTCAAATTTTGCACATAATATTTTTACGGGTATTGACATGAAATGGGAGGGTGTCGTACAAAAAATTTAAATTTTTCTTTATAATGACCACAACAAAACCTCTCAACTTTAAGTGGCCGGAGGCACCCCTTAGAGTTGACCGATTGATTTCAAATTTTACAAATAATATTTCTATGGGTATCGACACCAAATGGAATGATGTCGTACAAAAAATTTAAAATTTTTCTTTGTAATGGCGACAACCAAACCTCTCAACTTTAAGTGGCCAGGGGCACCCCTTAGAGTTGACCGATGGATTTCTAATTTTAAACATAATATTTTTATGGGTATCGACGTCAAATTGGAGGGTGTCGTACAAAAAATTTAAATTTTTCTTTATAATGGCCACAACAAAACCCCTTAACTTTAAGGTGCCGGAGTCACCCCTTAGAGTTGACCGATTGATTTCAAATTTTACAAATAATATTTTTATGGGTATCGACACCAAATGGAAGGGTGTCGTACAAAAAATTTAAATTGTTTGTAATAGCCACAACCAAACCTTTCAACTTTAAGTGGCCGGGGGAACCCCTTAGAGTTGACCGATGGATTTCAAATTTTACACATAGAAATTTTATGGGTATCGACACCAAATCGGAGGGTGTCGTACAAAAAATTTAAATTTTTCTTTATAATGGCCACAACCAAACCTCTTAACTTTAAGTGGCCAGGGGCACCCCTTAGAGTTGAACGATTGATTTCAATTTTTACACATAATTTTTTTATGGGTATTGACACGAAATGAGAGGGTGTCGCACAAAAAAAAAATTTTTTTTAGGGTCTAGAACAAAATTTCTCAACTTTAAGTGGTCCTGGAGGCACGTCTTAGAATTGACCAATTGATATCAGATTTCGCAAATAATATTTTTATGGATATTCACACGAAATGGGAGGGTGCCGTACAAAAAATAAAATTTTTGTTTTTAAGGGCCACCCTAGTAACCACATTTCAATATATTATTTTAATTTTCGTGTTTTGGTGTGAATGTAAATAAAATTTATGAAGAAGCTGAAATCTAAAGACTCTAAGATATCAAGATTTCGGTTTGGGTTAAGAATTTTTATATAATTTTCGGAAAAATGATTTTATGAGGACATTGTTTTCAGTTTTTGACGGTTTAATATACATAAACAAAAAATTCTTTGTAAAAGACCACGAAAACAAATTATTTCAAAATCAAAAACTGAAACCTTTATTAAAAGTTCAAAAATATTGCAACAATTATAACAAAATCAAAAATTCAAACTTATTTACCAACTGCTCCTGTTATTCAGGAGTCTGGAATCACACAAAAAAATACTCAAATAATGCCCAAATACCCAAAATACCCAAATAATTCCGATTTTTGTTAAAAAAAACGATAACGATTTTGGCTTATATGAACTGGAAGGAGTTTAATCTGGATTGAACCATATTCTATGTCTAATTTCATGTTCAATTAGATTTTATGTCATACAAATAACTCATTTTAGTTTTTTCAAAAAAATTGTGTAAAAAAATAAATGAAAACCATTCGTTTGACACAGTTAACAGTAATTTTTGACACACTTATAATACAATAATCAAGGTCCTGGTCTTACATACCAATGCCGACCATCAAAATTTCTCCATATATACTCAATCTTTCTATGTCTATCACCCCAGCTGAAGGTAGTACCCCCGATATACCTGTAGCTGATTCTTGCTTTTATACTTTTAATAGTATTAGAAGCTGTCTTTATGAATTTTATCTGGCATCAAATAACTTGACTATATTGCATTTTTAAACAGATGTATACGAGTAGCTGACCTATAATCCCCCCATGCGCCAATCAGCTTATCCATTTTTCTCCAATTGTTATGGTGTAAACAAACATGCATCTTACAAATTTTCAAGCGGCATCAAATGACTTTTGGAATTCGTTTTTTTTACCAGTTTAAAACTCCTCCACAACCACACCCCCCAAAACTTTAGCAGCTGACCCGCAGATTTATCATTAGCTGGAGCTAATTAATTATAATAAATAAAAATCAACCGGCATCAACTGACATTTTCATTTGCAACGCCGCATCCTGGCCTCTTAATCACAGTAAATTAATTATTATCGCATAAAAACTTGAAACTAAGCGCTTAGAAGAATGAACCACAATTTTGGTCACTAAAAAAGTTGATTTTCTTCTATCAAATACCACTTCCTTTTATCCTAAATATATTAAACATATTCAAAATTGAATGCGTTTGTGGTTTTATTCAAAAAGCATTACCAGAAAACCTATAAAACGTTTTTATACTCAGCTTGTAATAAATGTCTTTCATATTTTTCTTATGCCAGAATAATCTGTCGAACACAAATAACAACATTTCGTAAAATAAAATAAAAGAATAACATCAAAAACGTTCGTATAAGGATAAAATCCTTTCATCTCACCAATCATTTTTCAATACTAATCATTTTGTTATACCACAATTATCATCTATTTCTCAATTCCAATCAATTGAACCGCACTAAAATTGTCGAATTATTACTTAAACTTTTGTCTCAATCAATCTTTTTTGAATCTTCTTCTAAAAGAAAAGGATATTTTTCGCTCTTGTTGATTTGATAATGATTCAGTTGCGAACATCAACAACAATAACAACAAAACAGAAAAAAAAAAAACTAAAACGAATTTCTTCTCTATATTCAAATATATTCTTCTTAAGCCTAATAATATCCTTGAGATTTTCTTAAATTCTGTCATTTCCGTTTTCTTGGTGATGACAATCCAAATTGAGATTTAACATAAAAAAAAAGAAATTTTCTTCACAGAGTTTTAAAATGAAATAAAACAAGAAGGATTTAGAGTTGTTTTTTTTTTTTGTGTTGCTGCGGAATGGATTTAACGAGATGTCAGGTTGAATGAATGAAATATTATTTGAATTTAATGCTCTGAAAATTTTGTTTCAGTTTTTATTTTTGGTAAAAATACAAAAAGGTTGAAAGAAAATATCCTATAGCTATTTCAAAATATCCAATATTTTTATAAGTTATAAAAAGTCAAATCAAAATCACATCAAACAAGCTAATAAAAACATTAATTTCCTAATTTTTTTTAAACAAAAAGGGTTTTTAAATCAACAAAAAAAACATCAAAAAGATCAAAATAGATTTTTGGATGAAAGCGTAGAGCTAGCCAAAAATATATTACAACACAAACAATAACAACAACAGAAAACCCCCAAAACTAATGAAAACATTAAAAATTGTATTACATTTTGATTCAATTTTTATGCAAATTGTACGAAAAAAAAAGCTTTTTTTTCGTGTTCACAATTTAATTGAACATTCGGTTTTTCTTCCTGGCTATTTTTCATTTAAATTGTGCTTCAAAAATCAAACGTATAACAAATAAATAATTTTTGTTTTTTTTTTTAATGAAAACTAAAAATATAAAATAATCGAAAAAAAATAAAAAGTTTGATCAAGCGTGTATTCTTTTTTGGAATACCCTGTTTTCGATAGAAGAATAAACGACAAAAAAAAAGTTGTAACGGAAAAATCAAAAACAAAAAATTGAAATTTCAAATTGGATTTTGTTTTTTGATTTTCTGTTATTTAATATTTTCGATATGTTTTTTTGTTACAGAGCTTTTTTTCATGCTTTGTTGAAAATTGAATTGAAAACTTGTTTCAGAAAGTTTAAAGATTTTTCATGGTATAAATTGGTAACTTAAAAGCAAACAAGACTAAAACTAATACCAGTTCAATTTATTCCAACCAACCGAATCAAAAAAGTTATTCTGCTTATGAAAAAACAATAGACTGTTTGGAAATACACTGATACAGTGCAATAAAAAAAATAAATTTTTTGTGGCGTTTATGCTCCATGTAGGATCGTGGCTGACCTAACTTTATTCGTCTGCGTGTGCGTCCTATTGTAGTCATAAATTTTTTCGCGGTCGTTTACTTTCTGTATTTTGATAGTTTAGTATTGCAACCAGTCTAGCGATTTTTAACAATTTGGGTAAAATACTCTGTGTAAAATAACAATATGGGTAAAATAGTTTTTTTAAACCTTAGAAAATGACATATGTCAATATTTAATATTAAATTAAATTTCCGGAAGCAATTAAGAACATCAATAAGTTTCGATTTATAATCATTAGGATCCACACCATATGCGACTACGTCATCCAAATAGACGAAATATTTAAATGTCTTTAATTTGATACAAAATGTTGTTCATAGTTCGTTGAAAAAGACTTGAAGCATTTTTCGACCCCATGCTCATTCGTATAAATTGAGAGTATTCAGATTCTGTTGAAATGCAGTTTGTTGTTGATCATTTAGATCAAGTTAAATCTGATATTACACATCGGTTACATTTATGATGCTAAAATAAATATTTTGACGACTCTGTTGCCCAAGAATATCTATGATATTAGGCAACGGATACCTATCTCTAATCGTTATATCATTGAGACGACGATAATCAACGACAACGCGCCATTTCTTTTCGTTGTTTAGTGATTTCTTTGGTACGCATAATACTGGATAGTTCCAAGGTGACTTTAATATCTTTAATAATTTCATCCATTTTTATTTGATTGATTGGACGATTTATTTCATCTTTGATGGATTGAGCTTGACGGTAAGGTTTTTTGTAAATAGGACTTAAATTAAAAAATGTATTTGTTTAATGTAGGGTTACATCGGCGACTGAAAACTTGCCGCCATCTAGGCTGTTTGAGAGCCAAACATAATCTTACACACTCTAGAAACCAGACAATATCATTCATCGTTCTTTGGGAGGTTAAAAAATTAACTAATTTATAATTCGAAGTGAATTTACTCATCGACTTTAGTAAGCACAGGACTTCTTATCTATCTCTGTCACTATAGCTTAAACATTTCATCAAATACCAAACTTAACCCATACACTGGAAAATCTACCGTATATATAAAAAAAGTCTGACAAGTGCCAATAAAATTCGTTCGCCAAGGGTTTCAGAATGTAAAAGAACTCAATATCGAAAGTAATTGACAAAAACTTGTGTTGTAATGTCTTAATATTGCCAGACCATAGACGCGTAACAATGAATATATGTTTAATCGTAAATGTCATTAGTAAATTACAATCAGATATAAACATTGATCAAAAATGACACTAAATATGTTGGTTCAAGTTAAATGTTATCCATAGCTGTTTATGGTAATTCAAGAAAAATTGAAATACACTAGCTTCTAAATGGTTTAAATTTGATTATTTTTCGGGCAATCAAGTGGAGAAATTTAGGAGGATAGAGAGGCTACATACCAAAAATATTTTTTTTACAATAACAATACAATTTTTTTACAATAACAATACAATAACAATACAATTTTTTTACAATAACAATAACAAAAGTGTGCGTTGCGAAATTCTAAAAAAATTGTAAAGTTGCTTAAATTAAGTGCTCCTTCATATGACACCCCACGCATTTGGGTCAAGAATGGTCAAGACTTTTCAAAAATGCTAACACAGAAATATAATTATTTGAAACATCCCTATAGATCTTTTCAAATTTTTCTGTATATCATCGTCGAAACGGTCTGAAAGTTGCACTTTTTTAACAATAACTCAAAAACTGTGCACCGCAAAATTCTAAAAAAAACTGCAATGATTTCTAAAGACACCTCACTCGCTTGGGTCAAGAAAGATTATTTTACCCTCTCCACTCCGTCCCTTAAACACCAAGATATATAATTATTTGAGACTTCGCTATGATTTTCACTCAAAATTTTCTAGCTCTGTGAATTTTTACAAATCTTTCTGTCAATCAGTGTTGAAACGTAAGGGAGGAAGGAGTGGTCTGAAAGTTGTACTATTTTGACAATAACTTAAAATCTGTGCACCGCAAAATTCTAAAAAAATTGCAATCATTTTTAAAATAGGTGATCTCTCAAACTACTCGTTTTGGTCAAAAAAGGATTGTTCCACCCTCTCCCCACCCCACCCCCTATACACCAAGAAATATAATTATTTGAGACTTCGCTATGATTTTCATTCAAAATTTACCGACTTTTCTAACTCTGTGAATTTTTACAAATTTTTCTGTCAATCAGGGTCGAAGCGTAGGGGTGGGGGATACGGTCTGAATTTATCATTTTTTTACCATAACTCAAAAATTGTGTACCGCAAAATTCTGAAAAAAATGCAATGATTACCAAATTAGGTGCTCTTTCAAATGACACCCTAGTTGCTTTAGTCAAAAAAGATTTCTTTATCCTCTCCACCCCCGTCCCCTAAACACCCAGAAATAAAATTATTTGAGACTTCACTATAATTTTCATTCAAAATTTAACAAACGCCCTAGCTCTGTGAATTTTTACAAATTTTTCTGTCAGTCAGTGTCGAACGGTCTGAAAGTTGCGCTTTTTTGACAATAACTTAAAATCTGTGCACCGCAAAGTTCTAAAAAAAAATTGCAATTATTTTTATATTGGATGCTCTTTCAAATGACACCCCACTCGTTTTGATCAAAAAGAGAATTTTTACCCTCTCCATTCCCGCCCCCTATACACCAAGAAATATAGTTATTTGAGATTTCGCTATGATTTTCATTCAAAATTTACCGACTTTTCTAACTCTATGAAGTTTACAAATTTTTCTGTCTATCAGGGTCGAAGCGTAGGGATGGGTGGTACGGTCTGAATTTTACACTTTTTAACAATAACTGAAAAACTGTGGACCGCAAAATTCTAAAAAAAATTGAAATGATTTCTAAATTGGGTGCTCTTTCAAATGACACTGCACTCGCTTGGGTCAAAAACGAATTTTTTTACCATCTCCACCCAGTCCCCTAAACACAAAGAAATTTAATTATTTGAGATTTCGCTATAATTTTCATACAAAATTTACCGAATTTCCTAACTCTGTGAATTTTTACAAATTTTTTTGTCAAACAGAAACTTAGGGGTCCTATTCCTAAGCAGTGTTGTAAACTGCCTAAGTCTCTCATTTTAAATAAATTCATTAAGTTCTTTTTTGACACATTCAATTTATTTTTATTGTTACAACATATAATTTATGTCATCAACATAAATTCCAAGAAAGGTTTTATCTCCTCCATCAGTGTTTTTATAAATACATGGGTCATCTGCACAAGGTTCATATCAAACCTGCTTAAGTATTGTATCTAGTTTTTGAAATCATTGACGGCCTGATTGTTTTAAACCATAGAGAGACCTTTTAAGACGACATACAGCTTCACCATCTGCTTTTCTGAAACTTGCTAGCATTTTCTTTGCTTTTTGAAGATTCACTTTCATCGAGTATTATTTCACACAAAAATTTTTCTAAATTTTCTAGTTTTTTGCACAAACATTTTTTCTTCTAACTCCCCGTTATGGAAAGCAGTTGTGACATCGAACTGATCCATGTGTAAATTTTCTTCTACTGATATAGCAAGTTGTAAACGAATAGAGCTTAGTTTAGCAACTGGTGCATAAGTTTCATTATAATCAAGTCGTGGGCGCAGGGAAAATCTCCGGGCTACAGTGCGTCCTTCTGTTCGCTCATTTTCACCTGATGATTTATTATACAAAAAAAGGTGAAGTCTAAAATTCCAAAATAAATTTTTAAGGAATACTGAAATGAAGCCCTTTCATATGATACCCTACTTGAATCTATAAAAAAATGTATTTTCTCAAAGGTCTCACATCGTAACCCTGTAAACTAAACCGATTATATCGAGATAATCGATATAATGTGAAAAACTCGTTTTACTCTCACCAATAGGGTTCGTTATGAAAAACGGAACCCTAAAAATAAAAAATGAAACAGAGAAAAATCATTCAAATACTACCAAACAAATGAAACATAAGATCCTTCAAAATTTAATCAATCATTGATATTGCAAACATATATCAGCCAAAACTCATAATATGAACTACGCTATTAATAATTCAGCATCAACGCTTCTGCGCAGGATCAATTAACTTTATTCTTATTTGTGTTTAATACAAGAAAACTATATTCGTTTCACAATGAAAAAAGAAAAACTAAAAAAATATCCGTTCCATTGGAACATCATAACTAGACGGATGTTATTTATGAAACGAATGTAGAATTTATAGTATGAATATTGTGAGGTCTGTGTGGTTTAATGTTTAAAATAAAATGTTTATTTTTTAAACTTTTGCTTATTTGTGCGTCACACATACAACCTTGACTTTCCATCACAATAGACCCAAATGCTGTCACCATTTTCATATAAAACTGAGGGCGTATGAGTTATGTCGTATGAATTATTATTATGGTTTTATAGTGTTTTAACAGCGTTTAAAAATTCATCAAAATTTTCGAGATTAATATAAAATTAAAATAATGTAAGTTCTCCAACTTTTATTTAAATAACCAAATTCTTCAGATTATCACTTTTTTACGTACCATTTCAATTTAACTTATTCCAATATTGTTAGTATATAACCTTTAATAAGTGCCAAGATTGTAATATTTTAAAAATATTTGCCTTAAAAAATTAAATTTGACGTGTTAGGTTTAAACATCATCTTGATATTTGAATCATCTCCGCTCAGTTTTACCTACATTATCTCACGTTTACAACTACAATAACAAATTTCGATAAGTGTTAACATTGAATATTTTTTGTTTTCTTGAATTCCAAAATATTGTTTTGTATTCCATGTCAATCTTATAAATTTCAGCTAAATCGTTCTCTAAAACATTATTTTTGCCTTAATCGATCCCATCGAAATGAGTTCTTACATTGACATAAATATTTAGGAATAATCTCCAAAACCCAAAGTATCTTATATTATATGTATCTGCTGAAAATTTTTTTTCATGTACATATATCTCTTTGGTACAATAAACCCACCACCCATTAAATGCAATTTTAATAATACTGACTGCAGTCATATTGATCGAAAAATAAAATTAAATTATCCAAATAACTTATCGTCAACTCGTTCGTTTATTATATCGATGCAGTTTTTTTTTTCAAATTTCTTTTAACTTAAAAGCTTTTCTGCAAACGAAAAAAAAAAAATATAAAATATAAGCAAATATTATTATTGTCAGTTGAACAAAAAAAAAAATAAACAAACATAAAAACTAAACCTCAAAACAACAGATCTCTATTTATATTTGTGTTTTAGTTTTTCCAGAAAACTAAATAAAATATTGCCACTAGCTAGGACTTGAATTGAAACAATAAATAAAGGAAGAAGGCTACATAAGATAAACAAAAGAAAATGCAATTTCATGTTTTGTATAACAGTGATAAAACCATAAACACAGTAGTAAAACTATCTTCTTTAATTGAAAATTGTTTTTCCCTTCAACTTGGAATCCACATTTGACTTTCTCTTTTCTAATTTTTCAACACAAAAGACAAAACTACAATAAAAATGAATTATTGTTAAAACTGCAATATTTCCACCCCTTTTACTCTTTGACATTATTCGTTTTTAAGTAATTTCCTTCTTTTATTGTAATAACTAACAGACAATAGAATAGACGACAAGAGCTGTAAAGATACAAGAAGTTGCCTATGGTTTGTTTTAATTTTCTTTTCTTTATTGCTTTTAAGACGAAAAATTTTTGTGCTTGCCTGGCACAATATAAAAACAATACGAAAAGAAAATTGCATTTTCACAGAAAAAAATCTACAACAAAACACATAAAAAAAAATCTGTATGCATTGAAATAAGAAGAAAAACGAAAATGTCAGTTTTTCATGTCTCTTCTTATATTATTTTCTTTTTTTGGTCGGAATAAGAAGAAAGAATCAGATGGAAAATTGTATGAATCATATTGTAATGCAACAACAAGATAACGTTTTAAGAGACTAAGAAGACAAAGTGTTAAAAATAATTTACAACTTCCTTGGATTGTTTTTTTTTTTTTTTGTTTTTGAAAGATAATAATTTTAGTTGGGATCAATGGTCTGACAGTAACAACAATTTTTGTTTCTTTTATATTAAAGATACAATTTTCTTTATTTGTTGTTTAGAGTTCTACAAATATTTTGTTTCCCAAAATGTTTCCCAACAATTTTTTAGTATTTACTCAGTTTTGTTAGTGTTTTGCCACAAAACAGCTTTAATTATTAATGTTTAATTGATAAATCGATTAACATTTTCTGTTGAACCTTAATTATCATTTTCACAAAAAAAAACAATAACATGATTAATGTTACGGTTGTCATTAGTTCGACATTAGAAAATTATATATTTAATTTTCTTAATGGTTTAACTAAAAACAACGCACTTTTGCTTTAATATTTATAACCACAATAAATTAAAACCAATCCATGATGTACTTAAGTAACTACACATAACCTTAATAATCTATAAATTAAATAATTTAATCTAAACTGAGTACCATCATTATTTATACCAATAAAATTTTTTTTTGTGTAATAATATTAATTAATATTTTTTTTTTCTCTTCTTTCATATAATTAAAATTGATATCTAAATTAAAAAAAAAAAAGAAAAACTATTAAAGTTATTATTTTTATTTTATGTAATTAAATATTTCAATTAAATATTAAGTTCTTTATTTTGATGACATAACAATGAATTTTAATAGGAAAATTTTACGATGAATTGTTTGTTTGTGTGTTTTGGCTTTGCTTTTGGTTGTTTACTCTATTGGTGGTGATAATATAATAATGATGGAAAAATGAAAATATTCTCATTAAATGAAAAAGAAAAACGAGTGGAAAATAAAATAAAAAATGAGTTTGACCTCATTATAATAATTATGATTTATTTTTTATGAGTCTAGTCTTTGAGTTACTTGTTTTTATTGACATGAATGGAATTAAAAAGTTTTCAAGATTTTAAATTTGTGTTTCATACTTACGAAAAAATCACATACATCACATAAAAATATTCCAAAAACTAATTGAAATAATTTTCTATATCCATTAATTTCTAAACTTTTTAATGAAAACTGTAGACAAATAAATAGACAGACAGACTAAAAGGATATGTAATAGCTGGAAAATATAAATACATTTTTAATTATTTTATTCCAGACTGTTAAAGTTGTATTTTTTTTTTGGTGTTGCCTAATAAATTTTATGCATGTCAGACAGCTGACCAGAAAAATCAAAATAATTTATTTATTATGGTTGTGGAATTTCACACAAAATATATATATTTTATGGTTTTTTGTTTGATTTTTGTGATGGAGTTTTGGAAAAGTTGTACGTAAATTTTTATTCCTATTGATATATAAAAAATGGTAGTTGTCGTTGTTGTTGGGAATTGTTCGTTTCATTTCAGAAAGAAGCTTATTTGGGTTATTAAATATTTGAATTATTTTAAAGATATAGTTTCGGAAATTTACAAAAAATGCTTAGTGGAATTTTTACTTTGACAGACTCAATTTAGGAAATTAATATTGTAATACAATTTATTTTTCATACTAAGTGAGCAAATCAGCATCAATATTTCACTTTTAATAGCGGCATTTAACATTGAGTTTTAAACAATAGGACTGAATTTTTTTCTTGCTCACAAAGTGGGACAACATCATTGAAAAAAAATCAACTTTTGAGAAATACTAATCTCAACTATCCAATTAAAATTTAAAGCGTTTTTACTTCGGTCTGGAAGACCTAAGTATTACATTCATGAGCCAAAAGTGAAATTCTTACCCCAACTTTTTTGGCATTTGTCGACGTTTTAAGACCTACTGATTCTAAAAAAGCAAAAAAAAATTTGTGTCTGTCTGCCGACCTGCAGTCAGGTCGTCCAGCCGGCCGTAACAATCGACGAAATGTAGAAAATGGCTGAAAGGATTTTAAAAATTTTTGTTTCTCAAAATAGGTATGCTCAATGGTAAGAGCCGAAAGGACGATGTGTTCGATAGCTGTCCCAAAAGTTTGTCAAAAATCGTCAAGTGTGTCAAAACACGGAAATTTGCATATTTTTGCTTAAAAAACGTTCATTTTAAGTGATTACGAATAGGAACATTGAATTTGGAGAAATTTTGTATGTGAGACTGAAAACTAGATTAGTGCATTATAAGTTTGTCAAGACAATGTTGTCAAGTGTTTCAAAAGAATCATTTTCATTTATTTTTTCTCAATTTTTTGGAAAAAATCAAATTAATTATTTGTTTGACATGAAATGTTAGCGCACATGAAATTGAACATGGAAAATTTTTGATTTTGTTATAATTTTTGAAATATTTTTAGAGTTTTTAAAAATTTATTTCATAATAATTTTTGGAATATCCTTGGAATATTGAAAAAAAGTTTATATTTTTGATTTTGTTATAATTTTTGAAATATTTTTAGAATTTTGGAAAAAGTTTTTTTTTTGATTTGGAAAAAAGCTTGAATTTTTGATTTTGTTATAATTTTTGAAATATTTTAATAATTTTGAAAAAGTTTTCAATTTTTGATTTTATTTTAATTTTTTAAATATTTTAGAATTTTGGAAAAAGTTTGAATTTTTGAGTTTGTGAATTAAGAAATTTTACAATAATTTTAGAATTTTGGAAAAAGTTTCAATTTTTGATTTTTTACGAATTTTCGGAATATTTTTAGAGTTTTGCGTAAGTTTAAATTTTTGATTTTGTGGTTTTTCGTTATCTGAGTACTGAAACCTGTGGGCTTTGGGCGTGGGTTTGGAGCTACATTTAATAACAGATTATTTAACACTAACTAAATTACCCAATTATTTAGGATAATTCAATATTTGATTATTGTGTAGAATTGTTCTTTACAAAATCTTGATGAATCGTACTTTCGACAAAATAAAAAAAAGTCGGACAGGTGCGAATAAAATTCGCTCGCCAAGGGTTCCGTGAATGTAAAAGAACACAGTATCAAAAAATAAATGACATAAAGTTTATGTTGTAAAGTCTTTATATCGCCAGACTATGGACGCATAACAGAATAAATGTTTAATCGTAAAACGTCAATAGTAAATGTCAATCACATCTACATTGATTAAAAATGTTACTTGAGGTTAAATCTTATCCATAGCTGTTTATGTTAGCTAAAGAAAGATTTAACCAGTATCTTAACGGTCTAAATTGGGAATATTTGTTCTATAAATCAGCGTCGAAATATAGGGTGGTATACATACACTTAAAATAGCACTTTTTTTCATCAATAACTAAAAAAACTGTGCATCGCAGAATTCTAAAAAATGTTGCAATGTTTCTTAAATTAAGTGTTCTTTCAAATGACACCCCATTCGTTTGGTTCCAAAAAAAGTTTTTTTGCACTCCCCACACCCATCCCCTAAAACACACAGAAAATATAATTATTTGAGAGTTCGCTATAATTTTCGTTCAAAATATAGCAAACTTCCTGTCTCCATGAATTTTTTCAATTTTTTCTGTCAATCAGTGTCGAAACGTAGGGGGCGGAGGTCTGGAATTTTGCACATTTTTTAGAATAACTCCAAAACTGTGTACCGCAAAATTCTAAAAAAAAATGCAATGTTTTGGAAATTTGGTGCTCTTTCAAATGACAATTTTTTCGCCCTTCAACACCCCCAATCCCTTAAAAACACAGAAATATAATTATTTGAGAGTTCGCTATATTTTTCGTTCAGAGTTTATCAAACTTTCTGTCCTCTATGAATTTTTTTCAAATTTTTCTGTTAATTAGGCTCGAAATGCAAGGGGGGGGACCAACTTTTTGTGTCACTTTATTGATAATAATTCAAAAACTATGCATTGCAAAATTATAAAAAAAATGGCAATATTTCTAACATCAAGTGCTCTTTCAAATGACACCCCACATGACCTGGTTTTAAATGATGTTTTTTCCCCTTAACATTCCCACCCCTTTAATAAATATAGTTATGAGTATCTGCCCCTTTTCTATATTTTTCATTAGAAACCTACACAACTTTCTATCATTCCAAATATATTTCAAGATTTTCGATGAAGTAGGGTCGGAGTTAATCGGGGCAATAAAACATCCCGAAAACGTCATTTTTGAAAATTATACAAAAAATGGTGAGGTGTAAAATTCCAAAATATATTTTTAAAAAATGCTGAAATGAAGCCCTTTCATATGATACCCTACTCGTCTCGCTAAAAAAATGTATGTTTTCAAAGGCTTTACGTCGTACCTCCTTAAAACAAACGAACACAACTTTATTTATTTTTTAACCCTCCATCTTGTGTGGATAGGTTAGTTTTATAAGCACCTCAAATTTTAAGTTCATCGGATTAATGGTTCACGAGATAATCGAAATAATGTAAAAAACACGTTGTACTCTCACCAATAGTGTTCCGTATAAAAAACGGAACCCTAAAAAGCAAAATAATAATTTCATTAATAATTATTTTTACATAATAGAAAAGTTCACTGTATATCTAGTTAATTCTCGAACACGAATGGAAGGCAATACGAATGGTGTTAAAAACAATCATTATACCGGAAAAAGTGTTACCATATTTATTTTTGAAGCAATTAGACGTTTGGTATTTGTTGGTTGTAAGAATCGCCACAGTACTCCCCCGTCAGTGAATGCGTGAATGATTAGCGATAACGTGATGACGCGTTTATATATCTACCCGTTCGTGTCATTTTAAGTCTCTCATAACCCGCCTCTGGAGGGGGGTTATGAGAGACTGGTTTTATTGGGTTGTGTCTGTAATTTTGCTGTCTAATATTTTCTTTACCGTGTCAGAAGTTTCTTGGAACACAGGTTTTAACCGATCTATGGATATATTGACATCTATGTTTTTGATTTTAAGAGTGAAGTATTTTTCGTGACGTTCCACTACCTCGAAAGGACTGACATATGGTCGATGCAGTGGTGGGCGTACTGCGTCAAAACGTACTAATACATGTGAATAATTGCAAAGTTCTTTAAATATAAAGGTTGTGTTTTTAGAGTGTCTAGCTGGTGGGACTGGAGTAATCTGTTTATAGCTATCTTTCAGTTGTAATAAAAATGTCGAATGAAATGATGACGTATTGATTGGATTGAAAAAGACACCAGATAAACGTATTGTTTCGTCGTATACTAATTCCGCTAAAGTCGTCTTAAAATCCTATCTCAACGTTGTACCGAGAGCTAATAAAACTTTTGGTAGAGTACGCGTCCAGTGAGGCTCGTTATGGGACAATATGACCGCTTTAACCGTATAATGCCATCGTTAAATAAAGCCGTTTGCTTTGAGATTATGGGACGTTGTTCGCTTCCGTTTGAAACCTAATAGTTGTGAAAGTTCACAAAATAATTGGGATTCGAATTGTTTTCCTTCCTCTGTAACTATAAATGAAGAAGTACCCTACAGTGAAATCCAACCATTGTACAAAGAATAGGCGACCGTGTTTGCCTGAATATCTGGTATGTCTACTGACCAATGGGAAATTTCCGAATGGACTTTGTACATGACACAAAATTTTGGACGTCTGACATGCCATACATGTTTGGGTCCAATTTTTGATATCTTTGTTTATGGAAGATCAAACGAATTTGAATCTTTCGTTTTAAACGGTAGTTCTAACGCCAGGATGTGAAAAATTATGAATGGTGATACCGGTATAAAAAAACCTATACGAATAGGTGATAAACCGGTCACCGGTGATAAAAAAACCTATACGAATTACTTTCATACCTAGTGACGAAAGTAATTTTTTAAAAGCCATCTATTTTCTAATTTCTAAACTAGAATAAACCATCCTACTATAGAATACCATTTCAGTGAATCAATTGATTGAATAAAATAATTTGATTAGTATTAATTTGTCTCTTTTGGGAGGGTAACGTTAATTTATTTTTGAATTATTTACGGACAATATACATTAAAATTGGAAAAATAATAATAGTTAAATATATAATATTCATATATTCTTTCTAAATAGTATGCTAAAAAACAGTTGGTTGTAAGATATTTTTAAAAAAATTTTTCACCTATTTATTTAACATAAAAGGAAAAAAAAATATTTATTTTACGTAAAATAATCTACGTTGTGTTAAAATATATCAATAATTTACGTAACATCATACCCATTCAAAAACTAAATCAAAACTGATATTGTTTTTTTTAAATCTGAAATCTGGATTTGATTTTGTTTATGACATAGTACAAACCGTCTTTAGTTATAAGCCTACTAGACGCGAAATGGGAAAGACAGTGAACCTTCAAAGATGTGTTATTTAATGATTTTAAGAACTTTATAGAAATAGTATAATAATATAGGATTTTGTGTTGTAAATAGAATAAAAATATAACATCATGAATAACTATATATATGGATATGTAAAAAATTCACAAAAAAACAATTAGGCTTTTAATTAAAGACAGCTATGTGTATAGTTTTTATGAAATAGAACTTGGATAATTTATTCATTATGAGTCATCTATTTTTTGATAGCAGAAATATAAATACATTTTAATTTGTAACAGTGTACATATGTTTTAAAATGTGAATTGTATGTAATTATAAATGAGAATTTTTAATAATTAATAATAATTTTTTAAAAAGTAGTAGAAAAAGTACAGTCTTCTACTCGCCGAAAATCAAATTTTAAATCTCGCGACAATTACCAGCCTCGGCTATCGCCTCGGCTGGTAAACTGTCCTCTCGTTTCAAAATATGTTGTTTTCGGCATCGTTGAAGAAAATACTATTGTTATGTTGATTTCTATCGAAAAGATTGAATTTTATTTTGGCTATGTGCTGCGGTGAAATATTTAAAAATTTTCTTTTATGTTTTTTTAATTGTTATTGTTGTGAAGAAAATTATTTATACATTTTCTTTTATCATTGAAAACAAATTTTTATTGTTTTTGGTTATATATTTTTTATATTTCGTATACTGCAATTCAATTTAATATTTTATGTTTGATAAATTTATTTTTATAAATACTTTTTCATGTCAATCGAAATATTAAATTATAAAAAATTGAAAAATTTTTTACCACCAATAAAAAATATTGAAAATTTTTTCTGACAAAAACAAAGCTGCCATAAACATAAATTAAAAGAAAAACAAATTTTTTTTGTTGTATTTTCCTAACTTAAAATTTTTTTTTTGTATCAAAAATTATTAAAAATTACGAAAATATTTAAAATAAAAAACTTACATTCTTATTACTACTTTAAAAGCTTACAAAAAAATATACTGGCAAAAGTTTTAATATAAATTTTAATTTTTATATTTGATCTTTACAATATGATTTTTTTATTGTTTTATGCTTTTAAGCATTTTAATTATATAAGTTTTTATTCAATGAATATTTTTAAAGAGTAGGGAAAAAATTGTATGATATACTTAAGGTTTTCTCAGACAGCATAAAACGAATAATTTAATGAAAATTTGTTACATAAGTTGATAAGGAAATTTTATTGTTTTTGTTGCCAATTCTATAAACATGAAAAAACCACCGTGCTTTTATCATTTTAAACAAACAAAATAAAAATACTAAGATAGTTTATCTCCGAAATATTTAGTTGTTGTTTTTGCCTAGCTTTTTATTATTATTACTATAACGGGCCAAAAAACATCTCACAATTTTGTGTGTACTCAACATTAAACTATCTTTATTTAAACGTTTTCAAAAATAATAACAACTCAATAAAATTACGATCAAATTACGTATTCCTTACTTAAAACTTAAATCAATTAATATATATATTGTTTTAAATTATTTATTGCAAAAATGCAATAACAACAAAAATGTACATAGAAAATGTTTTAATTTATTTATTCCATATTTTTCTTCATAATAAATATATGCGAGTCATCAAAAGTATTTTAACTTTTTTATTTAAAATTTTTTCAATATTTTGAAATATAATATGTGATGACATTATATGAATATAGTTCATAAGACTTTGTTTGTTTACATACGAAATATTGTTTATTTATTATTCTGTTTTGATGAAATTAATTTTGTCATGGGAATTCCTTATAATTTATTTATATGGTTGGGTTTGTGAGTAGACGTAGTAGTATCTCTACAATAGTTAGTGTTGGGTAGCCGTGTTGAGATTTTGTGATCCATTCATTATGCAGCGGATATCGTCTTCTTCATAAAATATATTCACTTTATCTTTTAATTCATCGGATAAGCGGCTAGAGTCTTAAAAGTCGAATAATCTAAGGCATTATAGCTTCCTTTTGAAACATAAAGTTTAAATAAAATTGATAAATATTGAATATTTGAGCCTTTTTTTATCATTTTTTGTCAGATGACAACCTTGGCATTTAGGGTTCCTGAAAAATCAGCTGTTTTAAAAATTTAGCAAACTTTGTTGTCCTTGATCTAGATGAAAATGACCAAGCTCAAAAATGAAAACTTTCGCGCATGTAGATACCAACTTATATCTACCCAAAACTTAAAAAACAAATTGTTTGAGTTCAGAAGTTGAGATCCTGTGGCTATTAAAACGAAAACAAACGCAAACGGTCATTCTTTCATCATTTTCGAGTCTATTTTAAATAAACTAATATTAGCTTTTAATTCAACTTTTCAACTATAACATCAGAAATTTTCAGCTTTCTAACCCTAGAAGTTCCAATGCAATTAACATTATACTAACCATAATGCAAGCCACTTAAACGCTATATAATTACAAACAAATCCCAAAAATATCCCAATTAAATAAATTTTCTTTTGTTTTAGGTAGATTTCATATAATTTTTTTTTTGCAAAAAGTTAAAAAATTTGTTTTGAATGTTTGTTGTTATTGTTTTGAATTAGGGAATAGTTTCTTTGGAATATTTGGAACTGGTTTAGTTGAAATAAATATATGTATATTGATTACATATTTACAATTGATAGATATTTGTATTATATTTGACGTGTAAAAGTTGTTTGATGTTGTTGTTGATTTTAAATCATAGTATCGCAGTTGTGATGTAGTTAGAACGTTAATCCACCAAAGGATTTAATTTGATATTAAGGAGTTTTAACCAAATTAAACAAAACTGTTCGAAATTGCATTGCCATAGTACATTATGATGCTAGGACGTAAGGCTAAAGATTTTGGACGGATGTGGAGTTTGCAAATCGAGGCGCTAGCCGAGATTTGCACCCACATTAAGTCCAAAATAGCTTACGTCCGTGCATCATATACTATTTTTTATTCGCCGCAAGCAAAATATTTTCCGAAAAGTTGTTAATTCTAAATTAAAATTATAAATTTTCATAAATTTTAAAATAAAAATATGTGGAACAAGTAACCTTTGACAAAATATTTATTTTTTTTTTCCAAATTATTGTGTATCTATGACAACAAATGATAACAACTATTTTAATTGGATAACGAAATTTTGAGTTTGAGGGTTGCTTTGATAAAAATTTTTATTATTCATAGAATTAAGACAAATACTAATGCTTTTTACTTTTTTGGACGTAGCTATGACAACAAAATAAATAGTTGAAAAGTGATACTTTAAAGCCGCAAATCACAGTAATAAAGTAACACTTTAATATGCCGGTGAATACAAAAGTAATTTCCGTTTATGTATTTAGTTTGGTTGTTTGATAAATTTTTTGGATTATTCTGTTTCTAGTTAAATTTTTTATTTAAACTATTCTGACATATCCAATTCTATTTGTATACAAAGCTGTCTGGTCCCGAAATCTACCTTTTTCTAGCGGATATACGTGCCGCTTGAACTTTTTTCTCATATAAATAAATCAAGTGTTGCAGAACACATTCATTCTTTAAAAATGTTTGTGTTTTCATATTTAAAAAATAAACGTACCTAACACAAAATCATTTCCATGATGTTTTGTCCATTGATTGAAACAGCAAAATTGACATTAAGTTTTAGAGGTTAAATATTTATTTTAAAACAACAACATAAAAACCAGACGATTAATTTTGAATTGTGTCTCACAGCTCCAAATTGTTTTTGAAGCTATTTTTATTTTGAACTGTGATTTCTTTTGTCCTGAAAACTTGTTTCATATAAGCAACAGACTTTTTAGGTATCCGAGTGAGACATGGATCATCAATATCAACACGAACAATACCATATTTTCCTCTGAAAGTATAAAATTGTACATATATACCAACAAACAGAATGAATATAAATTTAAACATACGTATATCCTTGAAACCACTCAAAACTGTCAAGTAAAGTCCATGTACCATGACCACTTACATTAACTCCAGCTTCAATAGCACTCAAAACGGCATCAAAATGCTCCTACAAAGATCAAAGATTATTAAAAAGAACAAATTTAATTAAAAAAATAAAAGTAGGCTACATTTAAGTATGTAATCCGACCATCATCTTTTAAATCACCATCATCTGGCCAACCATTTTCTGTTATAAGTATTTCAATATTTCCATACGACTTTCGTAACCATAGCAATAATTGATATAAACCCTCTGGAACTGAATAAATCCAGGGTGATAGTGCACTTGGCCATTTTGGATTAATTGACTGATCGCAACCGGCATCACGTTTTATTGAAGGTGTTGGAAAATTGTTATTTAAAGCTGGTTGCACGATACGACTGGTATAGTAATTCAGTCCAAAAAAGTCAGCTGTTCCTCGAATGTATTCAACCATCTCGGCATCAAATTGAGGTAATCTAGACCACGCTCTCCCTTCATCAGCACTATTTTTGTCAACAACCTCTCGTACAATGGATGGATAATCGCCTTCCTTGGAAAATATTGGATGAGAAAACAATCCAAGCTAAACAAAGGAAAATTTTGATTACAATTATAAATTTCATAAAATATTGTACAAACATCAAACTGCATGCATCTTTCAGCTGCTTCTACATCGTTCTTATTATTTGTGTCATTTGGAAAATAATAATAAGAGTTTAATGTTATTCCGATTTTTCCTTTCATCGTTGGAAAGTATTTGTTTTTATACAAATGAAACGTACGTGCATGGGAAATTAAAACATGATGACTACATAAATAATCTCCCACCCCACCAAGGGGTAAATTTGGAGCAAATACACTATTATCATACCCGGAACAAAAATAGAATGGCTCATTAAAAGTAATCCATTGTTTGACTTTCGTTCCGTATTCTTCAAACAACAAATTTGCAAATGCAACAAAGTAATCAGCTATCAAAGGATTGGTCCATCCACCTAAATTTTGTAAATATTGAGGCAACTCCCAATGGTAAATTGTTGGCATTGGATCAATTCCATTTTGTATAAGTTCATCAATCAAATTATGGTAATAGTTAATTCCAGCTGCGTTAAGGGATGAAATATCACCAGTTGGAAGAATTCTAGGCCAGTTGAATGAAAATCGATAAAAGTTGGCCTAAGTTATATACAAACGTTACTTAAAGAACCATAATAAAATATCATTGAATATTACCCCCATGTTTTTTAATATAGCAACATCTTCTTTATAGAGATGGTATGAATCAACTGCTACATCTCCATTTGATCGATCCATAATTTTTTCCGGAAAGTTATGTGTATAAGTATCCCAAATACTTGGTCCTTTTCCTTTAATGAAAAACATGAATATTTGAATATTTGGTTGAATTACAACACACCGATAACTATCCCAAATTATAAATTTAACTCAATTTTAAAACAACAAGTTAACATAGTCAGGGAGCCCGCCGACATAAACAGCAACTCATAAATACTCTTCTATAATTTTTTGTGTGGCTTAATTACGACTAGTCTACCACTTTTTTTTCTCAATCATAATTTTCTTAGCCGCGGCTTTTTCTCTCCAGAAATTTTTAAACTTGTTAATATCGTATTAAGCTAAAAATTTATAGATACTCTATTTTTAAAAAATTTAATACCAAGAGAAATTTATGAATCGCGAGAGAAAAAACTTGTCCGACAAAAATTTCGGTACGTTAAGGGTGTCTACCGAGTGAAACATGTAATAATAACAATTTCGAAAAACTTATGGATAACCACCTGATTTTTATGAAAAATTTTTCAAAAAGGTATATAAAATCACGTCCTTACATCGTCCGACAAGACAGATTTACCAATTTTCCAGTCCGACAAGCGGACATTGACATTTTCACGGCGACCTAAAATTTATTCATAACAATTTCCGCTTTCGATTTTTTACTCTTAAATGAAGCTTACAACGAGTTGAACAAGTTGTCCGACAGTAAAATATTACCATTTTCATAAAAATTGAACAAATTGTTATTTTTCAATTGAAAATCCGCGATGGTTTACAGTATTTGCGTTTGTGAGCTGTTATAACCAGCTGTTTTTTACAGGATTAGCTTCAATTTTTTTGATGAAATTCTGTTTTGATCTTTTAGGTAGATTTCATATAAAAATCTACCTATTGTAATGGGCTTCATCTCGGAATTTCGGAAAAATTTTGATGCCAAACGACTATATGTGATAAGCGGAGATGGAAAAACAAAAAAAAAAAATTATATATATATATATATATATATATATATATATATATATATATATATATATATATATATATATATATATATATATATATATATATATATATATATATATATATATATATATATATATATATATATAACGATATGAGGTATAACGGAATTTAGCGGCACTCTCACGGTCGCATGTTTCGACCTACACCAAAATAATTTTCTGTGTATGTTTCGGCAAATAATGTCTTGGACAAGTTAAGCGGCTAGAGCCTAAAAAGTCGAATAATCTAGGGCGCTATAACTTCCGTTTTAATAATAATATTTTAATAAAATTTAAAAATATTGAATATTTGAACCTTTTTCTATCATTTTTATCCAGATGACCACTTTGGCGTTTCAGGTTCCTCAAAAATCAGCTGTTTTAAAAATTTACTAAACTTTGCTGCCCTTGATCTAGCTGAAATGGCCAAGCTCATATTTGAAAACTTTTTTTCACGTACTTAAAATATAAATCTTTCCAAAATTTTCAAAAATAATAGTTTAAGTCTAACGGTTGAGACCCTACGGCTGTTGAAATGAAAATAAACGCAAAAGGCAATGCTTTCATCATGTTTCAGTTTATGTTATTTAAATTCAACTATAGCCTCAACGTTATTTCAACTATAGCCTCAAAAAATTTCAGCTTTCTAACCCAAAAGGTTCCATTTTTATAAGCATTATAATGCAACCCTTACAAGAAAAATATCAACCCATTTAATACCATAGAAAAATTATCAAAATCTCTTTTGTTTTTATTTTTTTTACTAAGTAACCGTTTGAAAAAAGATTAAATAAGAACAAAAAAACACAACAACAAAAGATGATTTTGAAATAAAATTGTTTGATAATGTTTGATTATAAATTATGTGCGATGGTATAATTGTAGTTGTGACGTAGTTCATTTGATCTTTGGTGGATTTAATATGTTATTAAAAGTAGTTTAAACCAACTTAAATAAAACTGTTCCGAAATTGTATTGATGGAGTTAGTTCGGATAATGTATTTAATTTGGTTCGATAATTTTTTTGAATTATTCTGTTTCTACTTATATTTTTTATTTAAACTAATCTGACTTATCTAATTTTATTTGGACACAAAACCGTCTGACCCCGAAATCTACCTATTTCTAGCGGATATACCTGCTGCTGCGATTTTTTTTATTTATATTTTATAATTGCTATTAAGGATGTATATAACATTTATGAAATCAAAGATTTACGTCGGATTGTAAAATACATTACAGAATAAACGTTCCTGCATCGATTGGAATCAAAAAATTTAGATCTCACCGACAATTTTCGCGAAATAAACAATTTTAAAGTTATCATTCACTCTATGTTATATTCGACGGAACTCGGAAGTATCAAAATTTGATAGATAAATTAAAAATTCAAAATGTTCTTGAAAAGACATCCGAAAAAAAACTTACGTTCAGTTTCTCTGTGCGATTTATGATTTTTTGAGCCAAAAAAACAGCGGTGCCACCGGCAATCAGACGTAAATATTTAATTTATAAAAACTGCTGCGTACACCGGAAAGCTGACCGCCATTTGCAGTAAGAAAATCTGGCAACGTTGTGTGTATAGTAAGTGTCTGGCAATGGGTGACGTGACTTTTAATACTATCCTGAAGAAAAAATTAGCTTTTTTACTTTCACGAAACTTTGGAGGCTCCTATGGCACCTGCTCCCTGCCAAAGACACTATGATCCAAACTACATATGTCGCTAATCGTTCCTACCTGAGCAGGGGTATGCGCAGAGAAACTTTCAGCTTTTATAAAGTAACGAAGGTCTGGCCGTCGCGGGCTCTTAGTCTATTATGTTGTAAACCATAAATAGTTCTGTTTAGTATATTTACATTTTCCTTCAAAATCGTTAGCTTTCTGTAGCCAAATGTTTTGCTTTATAACAAAATTCAGTTCAATCATTTTATTTTATTAATAATACTAAGAACAGCTAATTTGTAACAAAAGTTATTTAAAAAAAAAACAGAGGATTAACGGTGGGTTTAATTCAAAATTATTTAAACAATGGTGGTGGTTTACCACCTGAATAAATCGTGCAATAAAAAGCATAGATATTCACATATGTCATTAGCGATGTAAATTGTTTGCTTAATTGTTACTAACCTTTCGACATAAAATAAAATAATCGGTTACAAATTTAATATAAGTAAAGGTGCTAACGCGTTTTTTGAGAGAAATAGGTTGGAAAAAAAATCTATTTTTTTCGGTGTAAGATATTGTATTACACTTAGCCTAAAGTAGGACATTTTTATAGTAAAGTAGGACGTAAGACATTCTTGCTTCAAAGTAGGACTGTCCTACTGAAAGTAGGACACGTGGCAACCCTATTTGTCATGCTCAATAAAAATATCTAAATATATATAAAAATTTTGTTCATGTTAATTATTAATGAATCATTGTATTACATATTATTACATATTGTTAATAAAAGTTCCTATTATTAGTTAATGCATGTTATTAACTATTCACATTCCTTACCATTCATTTATTATTGTAATTAATGAAACTAAAATTATTTATGAACTTGGAAAAAATAAAGTATTGAAATGATGTTGTCGATCGATGTTTTTTTGTCGGACTATTGATTTGGCACGACATGTTTGTCCGCCACTTGTACTACAGGGTAAGTTCTGCTCTATAATATGTTAATTTCTTTTTGTCCGACGGTTATAAATAAATTTTAGGTAGCCGTGAAAATGTCAATGCCCGCTTGTCGGACTGGCAAATTGGTGAATCTGTCATGTCGGACGATGTGGGGACGTGATTTTACATACCTTTTTGAAGCATTTTTCATAAAAATCAGGTGGTTATCCATAAATTTTTTGAAATTGTTATTATTACATGTTTCTCTCGGTAGACACCCTTAACGTACCGAACTTTTTGTCGGACAAGTTTTTTTTCTCACGATTCATGAATTTCTCTTGGTATTAAATTTTTTAAAAATAGAGTATCTATAAATTTTTAGCTTAATACGATATTGACAAGTTTAAAAATTACTGGAGAGAAAAAGCCGCGGCTAAGAAAATTATGATAGAGAAAAAAAAGTGGTAGACTAGGCGTAATTAAGCCACACAAAAAATTATAGAAGAGTATTTATGAGTTGCTGTTTATGTCGGCGGGCTCCCAGACTAACAGAACACTTACTGAACGAACATTGGAACTCAGATCGAAAGATTAGATCTGCATTTATTTTTTTTTTATTTTGACCACTTTAAAATGAACAATCCCATACTATAAAACTTTAAGTGAATGCAAACTTCATGAAAAGTAAAGCAAAATTTATTACAATTCATTCAACTTATTCGGCAGAAAAGCTCTTCGTTTTCAGCCAGCAAACAGAACAAGATTAATTTCAGTTTTAAAACTTACAAGTTTTTATTTTAGGTTGTGGGAAAACCTAAACGACTTAATTATGAGCTCAAAAATCTCAAAACTATTCAAAATGTTACACTAATTTATATAATTATATTACACATACCATCAGCATTCCAGCCACCTTCGACTTGATATGATGAAGTGCCTACACCAAATTTAAAAGTTGATGGAAATTTACGCACTTGTTTTTTTAGCTCAACTCCAAAAGAATAACTGTAAAATTTCCAAAATGAAATATATTAAAAAATTATTTGAACTATTGAAAATATTTAAAATTTAATACTTTAATCCTAAACTTATTGTCAACAATATTTTTAAGCTGCTTCGAAATAAAATCATCTTTCTGAATTATTTTGTCTCAAGCTATATATTCTGAATGAAGATTTTACTCAAACTGTATCAATTTATATAAGGGAGAATAAAATTGTAAATGTTTTGTAATGGTGAATATTAAATATTATAATTTCACAATTCATAAAACCATAATTAAAAATTTATTATCAAAAAACAATAAAATTTTAGTATGTATGATCGATCAATAACACGAGACCTGACATACATCCGCGATCATCCTTTGTTCAATTACAAGAAATGCACAATAATAATGACAAAAAGCGTGACTTAAGATTTGATATATAAAACTTGGATTTTGTTTGTCAAAAAAGCTTACAAATTAAAGCTCATCGGTTAATAATCTTAGCTTATTCTATTTCTTGTTATAACTGTGCTTATAAAAGTAAATAAATTGATAACTATATCAGCATTAAAATGATAAAACAAAAACGGATCAGAAAATTTTAATGCCTAAAAATGTTTGGTTCTTTGACATCATTACTCACTCATTGTGATTCTTACCTTCACGGACCACCAGACTACAAGATGGCGTCCAACGGGGCCTCTAGAGCGACAATGTTTGGGTCTTTGGATCCAAACAGTGTTGTTCAGAGACAACAATTTTTGTGATTAGTGTTTTTTTAAATAGTTATTTTGTGTTAGTGAACACCGCAGGAGTGAGTATTAGTCCTTCAGGCTAATGTTTATCGGGACGTTACGACTCCGCAAACTCCGAGTTAAAGTAAAGTTTTTGTTTCGTCGAGGATGGACCTTGTTGGTTACCATTGGTTTCCGCCAATACCATCCCACCCTGCGAATGTTTCGTTAGACTCTGGGTCCTCTGCAGAACGGAAACTTTACAGTGCTATGCTCATTTAAATTTGCACCATTGTCTTAGATTCTATTTCGTTAGAGAATAGCCTGTTAGAGTGTTGCTGGTGGATACATCTGCTGGACAAGTATTGTTTCCACGCTTTTCAGTAGATGATATCGTCTGTACTTCGTGCCACGGTTGTTATATTCAGGGCAACACCAAGACAAACAACTTTGTTTGTCCATACAGGTTGTTTGGATGTTAGCATTGGGATGGTAGTCGAACAGATTAATGGAAAATGCTAGCATTTGGCTCTCTGAACCATAGCTAGACCATATGTGTTAACTTGCCAGATTGTTGTCATCGCCGAAACAGCCTTTCAAAAGCCCTTTACTTTAATTAAATTTTGTATCACCACCTGGTCTAGTCGGATCAGTTTCTTGTCAGAAAACCAATCTTCCCTATTTGTTTTTGGAAAAGTAATTTTTGTTGTATTGTTTTTAAATTTTTAAAATTTAGAATTTTTGTATTTTTTTTGAATCTTATAGATTTTTAAATTTCTTGAAAGTTAAGTAATTTTGTTTTGATTATAATTAATTTTTTTTTGTATATTTTAGCATTTTTGAATTTTTTAGTATTTTAGTAATGTTAGAATTTAGTGAATTTTGGTAGTTTTAAGGTTTAATATTTTAAATAATTGTTTTAAGTTTTTGTAAGGTTTAAGCGGTTTTTTTTGTAATTTTGAAATTTTTGTAAAGTTTCAATATTTAACTTTTGTTTGAAATTTGTGTATTTTTTTGTTGGACTTTTTTAGAATTTGAAATTATTTTTTTTTAAAGTAATTTTGGATTATTTTTCTTATCGTTTTGAAATTTTTGGTTTATCTTAAGTTTTTGAATATTTGGAAATTTTTAACAAAGTGGTCTGTACTTGAAAATTCTCCTCAAATTTTTTTTTATACAAAAACATCCAATTTTCGCTATTTTTCACGGTTTTTCGCAATTCGAGATTGGAGGGTGGACGACTAAAACTGACTTGAAATTCGTATTCTGCAGGTCGAAAAATATGCCCGTAGATAGGTGGCGCCAAAAATACAGACCACTTTGTTTTTTTTTTTTGTGTGCCGCTGTTATTAAATAGAACAAATTTAGTTTTAAAAATAAAAGCAAGCTACATTTTAATATGTAATCACCAACAAAATTGGAGATTACAATTTTAATATTTAAATCACCAACATCTGACCAACCATTTTTTAAAAACATACGTATTTATTTTTAAAAAATGAATTATATGCTATATATTATTCAAAAAGAAGCAAAAGTGACACTTTTGGTGTTAAGTGTATGGTTCTACTGCGCTGACAGTTGGGAGTCGGACAATTATAGACGAAACGCAAAAACCTAGTTTGGTGCTGAATAAAATATACTATTTTTCGGATAAACCCTTTCCCAAATTTATTTAGAAATATCGGTTGGTGTATGTGGAAGACTGTTTCAGAAGAAATTCCTTTCCATTTGAAATATGAATGTTTTTCGTTTTTAAAAAATTTGTTTGTATAATTTTAAATTTACTCTAATTCAGATTATATTATAACAATATACATATACACAAAATATACACAATTATATACGCAAAAACTTAATTTTTCACAAAAAAGCAATAGTGGTTTGTTAACGATCAAATTTTTAAATTTTAAATATAAAGATAACATTAAGGCCGTGTGTCAGCTACAGCTAAATCGAAACTAAATTTTCTTACCAAAAAACAATTAGCCTATGTTGAATTTATAACCAAACTTTACTGTGTCAATTGGCTAAAGCAGAATTGTGACATATCGAAATAATTGTCTTTGCTTTTAACAAAAAAATGATAATTTTTTTGGAAATGAAGCAATAATCCTTTTTGTTGTGGTTCCACCACGAATAAAATTTATTAGTTTAATAAAAAAAAATTTAATTGTATGTAAGTTCAATTCAAAACAATAAACAAAAAAAAATCATTTTTGTTTCTTTTCTTTCTTAGATTGACTTGTCAAAATTTATACTAATAGGTAGGCTAATTTTTTAATTTTTTTTTGTATAAATACGTATAAATAATATTGAGATACATAAATATTACCATTGGCTCCATGTTGTTTATTTTTTTGTTTGACATTGGTAAAGTGGAAATTGGTTGCGCACAGTTTTTGATGTTTTGCTTTGATTCATTTTAGTACATAATTGTACAAATTGGCGTAGTAAGCGAATATTGTGTTTTGGGCGATCATGTGATATATTTGTTATATGAGCGTTATTTTGGCAAATAAAATTCTTTCGATTTTCGGCAGCCGGGCTAATAACAAGATAAGGAGTTAGAATCAAAATTGTTAATTGTAATTATTAATTGTTTTTTTACCTCAGATAGAACAAGGTAATTTATGGTTGCTTTTAAATTTTATAATTTGCATTAACTAATTTAGGCATGTATTTTTTTAAGTGTTCTAATTTATATTGTTTTTTTATTTTTATTAAAGCAGTTCGTACAGTTGCATATAATAAAAGGATTGGCTTAGCATGTTTTAATTATTACGATAAATAGTTGTTATAATAGCCATAAGGCATAGGCATATTTTAAACTTTACATACTACTTACATGCCAAATTTCAGAAAAATCAAATATGGCCAAGTTCAAATTTCGACTTTTTCATCCTCTTTGACAATATTTATTATAAATATTTTATTCAAATATAAATATTATTATTTTTATTTCTTTTAAATAGTTGAGTACAATAAAAGTTTGTTTAAATATCTTTATTCTCTTTCATTTATTAATATCAGCCTTACTTGTATGTTTTTCCATAATAATAGTATGTATTGTTTTGTTTGTTTCTAGCCTATAGCCTAATGAACTTAACCTATTGTCTAATGAATACTTTTCTATAAAAATATTATCATTATTCAATTGGTATGGTTTCAATTGGTGAAATTGTTTTGATTTTATTAAAATTATTTTCAAATTATAATCAAAATGGCTTTGATACGTTTTTTTCATAAATAAAATTTTAAGTTAAATTCTCTAATTTCGTTTAGTTGAACTTGGTTGATTGTATGGGATGGGGTTTTTTATGGTCAGAGTTTTTTTGAATCAGAAATTTGATTTATCAATTAAAACAATAAAGATTAAGATCAAGAAAATGTTTTTATTTTATATAAATAATACATAATTCTTTGTCAGAGAATAAAGTAGTGTAATCAATTTGTGTGTAATGGATTCTATTCTCTCGCAAATTTAAAATTTTTGCTCGTGCCTCACTCAAATTTTAAAGTATTGCTTGAGAATAAACTATTTTATTTTATACACTGATCGATTAAAATACTATTATAGTGTAAAAATATATTGAAAAAAATGTATTTTACCTACCCCTACATATGAGTTAACGTGAGATATCATATACCACTGAAAATAAACTGTATTCAGTCAACGTTTGCACCTTTAATTCTTAGCTAATAGCATATTCCTTGATGATGGCACGTTATTGTTTCTCGAAGAAAAGAGCCTTTAATTATATTAATATTTATAATTTAATCCTTAAGGAGGACATTACGTCACATGATCAAGGAATATGTCATTTACTGGATTATTTGCAATTCCCTTTTTGTTTTATTCGTGCAAATTTTTGTTACAAATTTGATTTGCCCTTTTTATGTTATTTTTATTCCCTTTATCTTATAATGAAATATTGACCTATTTCATATTTAAAAGGATTTATTGTTAAGTTATCCATTCTTTAATCAAATATAAAAGGAACAAAAATTAGCGGCCATCAACACCTTAGAACGTATGTTGTTGTTGGAGCTTGGTCTTAACAGGTTTTAATGTGTTATTGTAATTCGTATTACATAACAGTGTTTCTTAAACTTGGGGTCGCGACCCCAACTGAGGTCGTTAGATTTTTTCACGGGGTCGCGAGAAATTCCCAATTTAAAAAAATATATAAAATATAAATATTAAAAAAATAAATTTTTCCTATATATGTCTTAAATTAACAAACTTTGCAAGGTTTTTGAATTAATTTTTCAAGGTTTTAGAATTAGATGATTTTTTAAATTTTGTAATGTTTTAACTTATCTTTTGGTGACATTCCACAATCTATAATACGATTTTGTTCTATTCGAAGTTGGTGCCACATTGACGAATAACCAACTAATATGTCTCGGGCTTGGCACCGACTTCCAACAGTTTTGTACTACAAATAACTTTTAAGATCTAATAACTATTACAACAACTATAATAACTATAATAATTATAATAAAAAGTGACTATTTTAATATAGTAACTTTTTTTAATAGCGAAATTGTTTTGTCTATAGTAAGGCATAATTAAATTAAATTAATCAAAATGTAACGTATTTTTGTCTCTAAAAGCCACAATTGAGTTATTTTTCACTTTTTTGTGCCTCTTTTGTTTTTTCTGAAGTCGGTTCTATTTTTTTTTAAGCTTTTTATTTTTTATTTTTTAGTGTAGTCATAAAGCAAATGTCGGCTAGAGAGCGTTCTAAAAGTAATAACTACAAATGCTGGAAAAACTTTCATCAGTGACAATCTATTAATTATGGTTTTGCGATTTTTTGCACCAATGGCACACATATTTCCCGTGATAGAAAATTATTTACGATAACCTTGACAAGTATAGCCATATAATACTGCCCAAAACATCCAAACAGATTAATATGTTTTGACGAAATCAGCGAAAATGCATTAAAAATACGGTTTTTTTTAATTTTCTGAATAACGGTATTTTTCACATCATGGAAAAAATTATGGGACCCTCTGGGAATGAACCCAAATAGAATAAAATTTAAATCATCCAAATCGAACAGGCCGTTTTTGAGAAATCGGCGTACATACATAAAAAAAACCTACAGTGAAACACAGAACCTCCTTCTTTTTTGAAGTCGGTTAAAAAAGAACAAGTTTCGTGGTTTTTAGGATTTAAATCACAGATCTGTGGTATTACTTTTTAAAAATAAGGCGTATTTATCACAATAGTAGATTGTTTTACTAGTGAAAAATTGACAATAAATTTGTTAGATTAAATATTTATTTTAAAACAACAACATAAAAACCAGGTGACTAATTTTGAATTGTGCCTCACAGGACCAAATTGTTTTCAAAGTTATTTTTATTTTGAACTGTTATTTCTTTTGTCCTGAAAACTTGTTCCAAATAAGCAACAGACTTTTTAGGTATCCGAGTGAGACATGGATCATCAATATCAACACGAACAATACCAAATTTTTCTCTGAAAGTATAAAATTGTACATATATACAAACAAACAGAATAAATATAAACTTTAACATACGTATATCCTTGAAACCATTCAAAATTGTCAAGTAAACTCCATGTACCATGACCAGTTACATTAACTCCAGCTTCAATAGCACTCAAAACTGCATCAAAATGCTCCTACAAAGATCAAAGATTATTAAAAACAACAAATTTAACTACAAAATAAAAGCAGGCTACATTTAAATATGTAATCCGGCCATCATCCTCCAAATCACCATCATCTGACCAACCATTTTCTGTTATAAGTATTTCAATATTGCCATACGACTTTCGTATCCATAGCAATTGTTGGAATAAACCCTCTGGAAATGATTAAAGCCAGGATGATAATGCTTTTGGCCATTTTGGATTAATAGACTGATCGCAACCGGCATCACGTTTTATTGAAGGATTTGGAAAACTGTTATTTAAAGATGGTTGCACGATACGACTGGTATAGTAATTTAGTCCAAAAAAGTCAGCTGTTCCTCGAATGTATTCAACCATCTCGGCATCAAATTGAGGTAATCTAGACCACGCTCTTCCTTCATCAGCACTATTTTTGTCAACAACCTCTCGTACAATGGATGGATAATCGCCTTCTTTGGAAAATATTGGATGAGAAAACAATCCCAGCTACACAAAGGAAAATTTTGATTACAATTATAAATTTCATAAAATATTGTACAAACATCAAACTGTCTGCATCTTTCAGCTGCTTCTATATCGTCCTTATTATTTTTGTCATTTGGAAAATAATAATAGGAGTTTAATGTTATTCCGATTTTTCCTTTCATCGTTGGAAAGTATTTGTTTTTATACAAATGATACGTACGTGCATGTGAAATTAAAACATGATGACTACATAAATAATCTCCTACTCCACCCAGGGGTAAATTTGGAGCTAATACATAATTATCATACCCGGAACAAAAAGTTTTTGGCTCATTAAAAGTAATCCATTGTTTAACTTTCGTTCCGTATTCTTCAAACAACAAATTTGCAAATGCAACAAAGTAATCAGCTATCAAAGGATTGGTCCATCCACCTAAATTTTGTAAATATTGTGGCAACTCCCAATGGTAAATTGTTGGCATTGGATCAATTTCATTTTGTATAAGTTCATCAATCAAATTATGGTAATAGTTAATTCCAGCTGCGTTAAGGGACGAAATATCACCATTTGGAAGAATTCTAGGCCAGTTGAATGAAAATCGATAAAAGTTGGCCTAAGATATGTACAAACGTTACTTAAAGAACCATAATAAAATATCATTGAATATTACCCCCATGTTTTTTAATATAGCAACATCTTCTTTATAAAGATGGTATGAATCAACTGCTACATCTCCAGTTGATCGATCCACAATTTTTTCCGGAAAGTTATGTGTATAAGTGTCCCAAATACTTGAGCCTTTTCCTATAATATTTGAATATTTGAATATTTGGTTGCATTACAATACACCGATAAATATCCCAAATTATAAATTTAACTCAATTTTAAAACAACAAGTTACCAGAACACTTACCGAACGAACATTGGAACTCAGATCGAAAGATTAGATCTGCATTTTTTTTTTAATTTTGACCACTTTAAGGGGGGGGGGGGGGGTTTGGTTTTAAAATTATTTTTTTTGCAATTTTTTTTTTAATTTTTTTTTGAGCGAACATAAGAGAATAATGAGTACAAATTTTAAGTCAATCCGAGTAAAACTAACGGAGTTACAGTGTTTCAAAAGACTGGCCGTGATACCTAATTTTCCCGAAAACGTCATTTTTGAAGTTCATGAACATTAGAACTCAAAATCTACTGAACCAATCCTTTTGAAAATTTGAACATTACTTCTTCACATAAATCAACAGGTAAGCAGGAAAAGTTTTTTTTTTTCATATTTTCCTATTTTTTTTTAACAAATTAACCGCGATTTTTTGAGCTAAAATCGCGTTTTTCACTTCCAAGTGCTGCAAAAAATAGAAAAAAAAATTCTTCTTGATTACCTCGAGAAATACATCACCTTTAAAATGCATATCAATTTTGTTGATTCAGATAATCCGGTAACGAGTTATGATGTTCACCGCAAAACCACTTTCTTTCAACGTCACCGACTTATTTATCAATATTTTTTATTGAAAATTTTTTCTGACATACTTAAAAATTTGTACAATAATATGTGATTAAATTTAATAAAATTATAGTACTAATGTCACCGCAAAAAAATCTCAAAAATATGCTTTTTTTCGTCCTTAAAATGAACAATCCCAAAATATAAAACTTTAAATGAATGCAAACTTCATGAAAAGTAAAGCAAAATTTATTACAATTTATTCAACTTATACTGCAGAAAAGCTCTTAGTTTTCAGCAAACAGAACAAGATTAATTTCAGTTTTAAAACTTACAAGTTTTTATTTTAGGTTGAGGGAAAACCTAAACGACGTAATTATGAGCTCAAAAATCTCAAAACTATTAAAAATGTTACACTAATTTATATAATTATATTACACATACCATCAGCATTCCAGCCACCTTCAACTTGATATGATGAAGTGCCTACACCAAATTTAAAAGTTGATGGAAATTTACGCACTTGTTTTTCTAGCTCAACTCCAAAAGAATAACTGTAAAATTTATACAAAATGAAATATATTAAAAAACTTTTGAACTATTCAAAATATTTGAAATTTAATACTTTAATCCTAAACTTATTGTCAACAATATTTTTAAGCTATTTCGAAATAAAATCATCTTTCTGAATTATTTTGTCTCAAGCTATATATTCTGAATGACGATTTTAGTTAAACTGTATCAATTTATATAAGAAAGAATAAAATTGTAAATGTTTTGTAATGGTGAATATTAAAAATTATAATTTCACAATTCATAAAACCATAATTAAAAATTTATTATCAAAAAACAGTAAAATTTTAGTATGTATGATCGATCAATAATACGATAGCTGACATACATCCGCGATCATCCTTTGCTCAATTACAAGAAATGCACAATAATAATGACAAAAAGCGTGACTTAAGATTTGATATATAAACTTGGATTTTGTTTGCCAAAAGAGCTTACAAATTAAAGCTCATCTGTTAATAATCTTAGCTTACTCTATTTCTTGTTATAACTGTGCTTATAGAAGTAAATAAATTGATAACTATATCAGCATTAAAATGATAAAACAAAAGCGGATCAGAAAATTTTAATGCATAAAAATTTTTGGTTGATTGACATCATTACTCACTCATTGGGATTCTTACCTTCACGGACCACCATACTACAACATGGCGTCCAACGGGGCCTCTAGAGCGACGATGTTTGGGTCCTTGGATCCAGACAGTGTTGTTCTAGAGACAACAATTTTTGTGATTAGTGTTTTTTTAAATAGTTATTTTGTGTTAGTTAATACCGCAGGAGTGAGTATTAGTTCTTCAGGCTAATACTTATCGGGACGTTACGACCCCGCAAACTCCGAGTTCAAGTAAAGTTTTTGTTTCGTCGAGAAGGTCAGGGATGACGAAACAAGCAGGTGATGGACCTTGTTGGTAATTGGTGGTTTCCGCCAATACCATCCCACTCTGCGAATGTTTCGTTAGGCTCTGGGTCCTCTGCAGAACTGAAACTTTACAGTGCTATGCTCATTTAAATTTGCACAATTGTCTTAGATTCTATTTCGTTAGAGAATAGCCTGTTAGAGTGTTGCTGGTGGATACATCTGCTGGACAGGTATTGTTTCAACCCTTTCCAGTAGATGATATCGTCTGTACTTCGTGCCACGGTTGTTACATTCAGGGCAACACCAAGACTATCAACTTTGTTTGTCCATACAGGTTGTTTGCATGTTGGCATTGGGATGGTAGTCGAACACATTAATGGAAATTGCTAGCATTTGGCTCTCTGAGCCAAAGCTAGACCATATGTGTTGACTTGCCAGATTGTTGTCATCACTGAAACAGCCTGTCAAAAGCCATTTACTTTAATTAAATTTTTTATCACCACCTGGTTTAGCCGGATCAGTTTCTTGTCAGAAAACAAATCTTCCCTATTTGTTTTTGGAAAAGTAATTTTTTTTGTAATGTTTTTGAATTTTTGTTGTATGTATTTTTAAATTTTTAAAACTTAGAATTTTTGTATTTTTTTTGACTTTTATAGAATTTTAAATTTCTTGAAAGTTTAGTAATATTGATTTTTTTTTATTTTAATTAATTTTTTTTGTGTATTTTAGCATTTTTGAATTTTTTAGTATTTTAGTAATGTTAGAATTTAGTGAATTTTGGTAGTTTTAAGGTTTAATATTTTAAATAATTGTTTTAAGTTTTTGTAAGGCTTAAGCGGTAATTTTGAAAGTTTTGTAAAGTTTTAATATTTAACTTTTGTTTGAAATTTGTGTATTTATTTGTTGGACTTTTTTAGAATTCGAAATTATTTTTTTTTAAGTAATTTTGGATTATTTTTCTTAGCGTTTTGAATTTTTTGGTTAATCTTAAGTTTATGAATATTTTGAAATTTTTTGTAAATTTTAAATTTGTATTTGTATAAATATTTAAATTTCTTTATACATTTTTGGAATTTCGTTTAAGTTTTAAATTTTTAAGCATTTTTTTTATTTTGAATTTTTAAATTTTAAATTTTTGAATATTCGTTTGGAAATTTTTTGGACAATTTTTTCTTAACTTTTTAGTAAATTCTTTTAAAAAAAATTTATAATGTTTTTGGAAAATTTTTATTTTGTTAATTGTTATTTATGATGTTTTTTTTTTTTTTGAAATTTTAATTTTATTGTAAATTGGTAAATTTTTAAGTTATGAATATTTTTGTGGCATTTAAAATGTTTTTCAAATTTAATTTTTTTGTACAATTTTAAGTGAATTTGTTTGTTTATAATATTTTTAGTAGTTTTTGAGATTTTTTGATTGTTGTGGATTATTTTGCATTAAGAAAAATAATGTTAGTTTTTCAATTTTAAAATTTTTTTTTTTGAAAAATTTTGGTTTTTGTAAGTTTTTAATTTTTTTTTGTCAATTTTAATTTTTGGGTAATTTTTTTGATTGGTGTGAATAGTTTCTGTAATTTTTGAATTTTTTTTAATAATTTTTATGATATTTTGAAATTTTTGTGTTAACAAAATCTTATCTGCTCTCGATCGTGAACCCAACCAACCAGCTTCAATTCCAGCCAGCTTTTATTTTAGAGGTTAGAGGTCTACTTTATTAAGTATAGTAAAATATATTTTTTTCAGTAATTATTTGAAAGATTTTCGAAGTTGTTTTTGTTGAATTTTAAAATGTTCCAATTATTTTGATTTATTTAATTCTTTTAAAGTTTTAAGAATCATTGAATTTTATGGTAATTTTGAATTTTATTGAGAAATTGTGAATTTTTTTTAGCATTTTGTGATTTTTTTTTGTAATTTTGAAATGTTTAAAAAGTGGTTTTAAAGTTGAAACCTTTTGTTTGGTTTAAATAGCTCAACACTCGACTGAGTTCAACTACCAACCCCCAACTCACCATTGTTTTATTTTTTTGGGAATTTTGGTGTCAACATTTTTTTTAAAAAGTTTATTGTTAATTTTGTTGAAATTTTTTTCTCAATTTTTGAATTTTTTTTTTTTAGAGAATTTCAAAAATGAGTTAAATTTTGTTTTCTTTTTGTCTGTGATAACTTTTTTTGTTCTTGGGCTTTTTTAAATTGTTTTTCCATCAAATCGACTTAGTCGAAACATCGAAAGATTTTTCATGCTAGCTGGGAATTGTTTTTTATTTTGGAAACTTCGATCCTTTTTCGATCCTTCGATCCTTTTTTCCAAGATTTTAGCCAAACTGTATCAATTTATAAGAAAAAATAAAATTGGGAATGTTTTGTAATGGTGAATTTTAAATATTATAATTTTGCAATTCATAAGACCATAATTAAAAATTTATTATCAAAAAACAATAAAATTTTGGTAGGTATTGACAGACATCCTTTGTTCAATTACAAGAAGTGTGCATTTTGTTTGTAGATGTAACAGGTCAAATTTGACATAAACTTACAAATTATAGCTTATCTGTTAATAATCTTAACGTATTCTATTTCTTACTATAACTGTGCTTATAAAAGTGATTAAATTTGATAACTTTCAGCATTAAAACGATAAAACAAAAACAGATCAGAAAATTTTAATGAATAAAAGCTTTAAGTTTTTTGACACTATTACTCATTGGAGCTCTTAAATGCGGATACTATAAATACAGATATGGGAGTCATCAAGCATCATTAGTTTTTAGTCAAAAAACTAGTTTGTTTTACCAGTTTTAACTTCACTTGGACGATTTAATAATTGTTCTATATTCAGTTTAGACGATGCAAGCTAATGTTTTGGAACTAGACCGTAAATAATGGCTTGATGACCTTAAAAAAAGATACGATTGATCTTGCGTTTTCCACTTATAGTCGAATCGAATGATCGAACATAAAAACTTAACAGATTAGCGCAAAAAGCCAACTAAATGTTTTTAAATTAGTTTATTTTTAAATCGATTGACTAATTTTCATTTAATTATGAAATCTTTTAACCCAAAAAAGATGAACAAATCCTAAGTGCACTCCATCAACAAATACATCACCTGTAATAATTTGTTTTAATTTTTAAAACCATGTAAACAAAATTTCTTGTTTATGTATTTAATTTCACAATTTAAATTAAACTTTAATTTACGAAAATTAATTTATAAACACAAACAAAATTTCAAATAAATGTTACTAAAAATTTGAATTATAATTTGACAAATTCACAAATTTAAAAATATTTATTTTTTTATGATAGCAGATGAAAAGTCTATTTTCAAGCAGGTGGTTTTTTCTCTAGTGTAAAAATAATAACAAATTGTAGTTGCTATGGTATTTTCACATAATTTTACAAAGTTTACAAACCATGAAAAAATAAAATATGAATTTTGAATGCTATTTTGTCGATTTCTAATTTAATATTCTAATAAATATCGTTTATGTATTTACTATCATAGAAAAAATTGTATTTCCTAAGCGAGATGAAAACATTTTGCGTTCATGAAACTGTCCCACTCGGTCTACAAATAAGTCTCAACCAATAAAACTTGTGGACGTAACCAAAAAAGTTTGGCATAATAAACTTAACAGTAACCTTTTGAAAAAAAATGTACAAATTTAAATTTTTTAAATTTTAAAAAATCAACTACAATTTTAGTGTTTTCAAATTTAGCAAATAAGTTCAATGTCTATTTATCAATCCTAATAAACTTATTAATTTTGATTTTATAATTATTGATTCTCAAGAGTTATAACTTACCATATGCACATTGGACCACATGTCGTATGGAAACAATCAATTACAACTCTAACTTAGAATGCATCTGGCAAAAAAATATCCTCCAATCTACAAACTCACAGATAATCAAGTATAAGAAATTTAATAATTCTCAAACCAAAATTAGCACATTATGTTTAAGTTTTATAAAGTAGTACAAATTTCTATTTTCAAACTTTTTAAAATAACTTCAGTTTTAATTTGTAAAAATTTAAGAAATTCAAAATGTTGTGTACATAGTTATTTTTCTACTTCAAGCTACGAAAATATCATTAATAATATCTTATATGAGCAATTTCACGATGATTCAACAACGTTTTGACTTGACCCCTTTTAATTTTTTTTACCTTTATTGAAACTTATTTTATATCTAACAACTTATGAAAGTTTAGTACTAGTGATATTTTTTGTTTTAAAGATAAAATTCGTTGTGCATATGACTGTCGGGAATCAGTTTTTTTTGTTTTGAAGGAAAATTATAAAAATGGCGTTATAAGCTAAGAGATTTTTTTGTATGTTAAATATCAAATATTTTATTTTTAGGTGAACTTTTTAAAATATTGTAAAAATTATATATGTAGTACAATAAATAAAATAAATACAATTGTTAAAAATGATTTACTGATTTTACAAATAGAAGTTTCTTTTGAATAGGAAAACACTTCTGCAATTATTTTCTTTATATTAGATGGCATAAAAAAATGAAATGTTTATTTGTCACTTTTAGTAATCACTTGTCACTCTTATAAAAAATAATTTGAGAGTCTCGACTGCAAACATAAAAGACGTATAAATAACAAAATCTATTTAGGAACTTTTGACTGGAGAAGTATTATGTTCGTATTATGTTATTATGGTCATAAAGTAAAAGATTGTATTTAACATTAAATTACAAATATTTTCTTATTGAATAAACTTTTTAAAATACCATACAAATTATATATGTAGGTTAAAGAGTTATTAAAAATTATTTACTTATTTTACATTCAAAAGATTCTTTTGAGTTGGAAAACATCTTTGCAATTATTGTCTTAGTATTTAATGGTACAAAAGAATGAATTTTTTGAGTTCCACTTATAGTAATCGCCTTTTTATATCGATTTTGTAATTTTTCTTTTGTTAATTGATATTCATTTTTATCGGCGTATCCAAAGTTCATGGTAGATTCCTATTTTAAAGCCCATTCGAAAAATTTTTTGGTGTATCAATAATATTTCTGCTCCCCATACTATAATGGTGTGCAGCACGCTCCCATCGCAAGGTCCCTTTCTCTGGCTGGTAGCATGAAAATGCCATTCTGCATCAACCTTAAAATCTTTTTTATGGTGGTTTATTTTTGTGTTGAGAAGGTGCACCGTCGGTGTTAGAAATTATCTTCCTATGAACAGATGGACTGTAGTACTGTTGTGATCGTTTATATCCGAAATGAGTATAAAACTTCGGTGCTGTATATATTCACTTGCGGCACTTTTAAAATAAATGACAAATTGATGAATAGTAGCTTGTGAATTATTATAATGATAACCTTGAACCGATTCCTGAATTATGAAGGCGTAGTTTTCAGAAAAATCCCCTTGAACGAAGCACTCTCCTGGTTCTAAATTTTTTTCTTTCTTCAATTAATGTAGATTGCTGTTTTGCTACAAACTTGTGTGGTATCAAAATTTGTAAACGGTAAACAAATTTTTTCATAAATTCTTCTACAGTTTCTATTAAAGTATCCAAATTGCATCGATCAGTGGTATTCCACTGTTGATATTTGACTTGAAGGATTCCTTTAACGTCAAAATCATTTAGTAATTTTTCTTCCAGCAGTTGAAGTTTTTTTGAACATTCATTGCACTTCAAAACATGACAATCTTCTGTTGATTCACCACATGAAACAAATTCAATTAATGTTTTATAATTCTGGAAAGCAGCATCAGTAATCCAAGACATCTTAGAGTGTTGAATCATTAGTTTCATGTTTTACGCGCACACATTATGAACTCCTTGGGATAATTTTAAACATTCTTGTGGTCGAAGGGACGTGAATTTAGTAAATCCTATTTTCACATCAGGAAACGTATTTTTAAACTCCACATAAGCTTTATTTAATGTACATAGCAGTAAGCGCAAAATTCTAAAAATATTGAAAAAAATATTACAAAATCAAAAATTTTTGCAAATTCCAAAAATTATAATAAAATCAATATCAAAAATTTTTCCAAGTTCTAAAAATATTCAAAAAAATCTTACAAAATCAAAAATTAAAACTCTTTCCAAAATTCTAAAAATATTGCAAAAATTATTACAAAATCAAAAATACAAACTTTTTCAAAATTCCAAAACTATTTCAAAAACTTGTAATGAAGCGCTGATTCATTGGCGAACCAATGAAGCGGCATAGCAAGTCGCGTATATGATAAATAAAGCTTGATCGACTAGCTTCAGCATTGGGATCGAGTTAGAATTCCTGCTAATTCAGCACAAATAACAGAAATGTACGCGAATTACATGATTTATACGGAAATGAAAAAAAAAAAACAAGTGAAAGAATGAGACTCTGGTGACCCCTTTGGCGAAAGAACCGCGATCAGCACGTCCAACTCCGCATTCAATCACATACTCTCACACTCTCACACCTCATACACGCTCGCATCCTCCCACACATGCACACTATCACCTGTATCTACATCCAGGCCCTCATTCAACCACACTTGAAACAAGCCACTATTATTGAGTATATTTATAATTTTGCTATTTTTGTTAATACAATCAATAGGCCATTATGTACCGCAATTATAAGTTAAACATTGTTAAACTGAGCATTCCACAAACTTATTAATGATGTACCTGAATTATAAAAGTATCATAGAACTAGCGGCCAAAAAGGTAGAAGGCATGGGCCTTTATACGAAAATAATTTTGAACATTGCAAGGCTTTTAAATGAGAATCATTGTCGGATGATCTTAAATGAATTAAAGCATTTGTATTATTGCAACCACTTCAACAGTTACTACCACTATATTTATTTGCTATAGTATTACTAGTTGTTATAGAAGAGGATGTAGTCGATCAATAGTTTGATTTCGGTTATAAAGTTCGAAGAAACAAATGTTGGATGAGCTATCCATTGTAGTATGGCATCACGGATTGGGTACAGTGGAATTACACTATAATAATTTTTATCAACTATTAATACCTGTAATATTCTAATTAAGTCAATAAAATATATCGGAGAAATTACATGCAATGTTTGATCTAATATGACCAACAATATATTTTGATACGAGTTATAAGAATCATCCAGCTGATACCAGGTTCTCACGATTAAATTGAGGCTTGGTCTAGGATCATATCCATATCCGCAAAGATTTTTAATTACCGGTAACAAATAACACAACCAAGTCAATTAAAACAGTTTTATCATCTTTCCAAAACTGTTCGATCGCTTCAGTAATCAATCAACTATTTAAAATTTAAACACAAATGCAATTTGCTATAATTTAGACTACAAGTTCGATAAATTGAACGTCACAAATAAATTAGTAATTTTACACATAATATCATTGCAATCTTTTTATGATTTTGAATACAAGTTCGACAAATTACGTCACAAATGATATCAATTTTTGCTAACTTGCACTACGCAAATTGAACTAATTAAAATCCGATTTTTTTATTAAAAATTTTACTAGTTAAGTTAGATACCGAAAGCGTGAATTCAAAGAAAAAATTCATGTTGCTTTATATTCACAAATGAAAGTTGACAAGACATCAGAGCGTTTACATGCGTATTAACGTCTTTGTGTCTTTCATTGTTGTATAATTAACGCGGCACAAACATATAGATTTTTTTTTCTTTGTAAATTTTTCCAATAAATTGCACTCATTAAAACCAATTTTTGACTACTTGAACTAAGTAATTGGCACTACGTAAAAATTTTCATTACTTAAATTACGAACAAAAACGGGAATTCAAAATGAATCCGTACATTTTGATCTTCACGATAGAATTTTCACAATGCAACAAGAGACAGAAGCTATCAATCGCGTTCCATTTATAGTCTATTAACACCGTTTTCCTACAATAACGAATCGTTAAGGCCGTTTTTTGGGAAATTTTATTTCCTTTTCGATAATTATTGTAGCCATAAATAAAATTGGTATAATTAATTTGTGTTAAAGTTGGACAAGAATTTAAAAAAAAATTGATTACAAAATGATTGTAAAATATTATAGTCAACAAAAGGTAAACCAGAAACCACCTTTAAGCTCATGACAGTACAGCAACCGATTATATTCCGATTCGAAGACATTGCGCAACGGTTTTATGACAAATTTTCTTAAACAAAAAGAAGATCATGAATTGCATACAAAAAATCATGTTGGACAAAAAAAAACGAGAACAACTACAAAAGTTTCTGCTTTTGTGAATTCAATACGTGTGTACAAGCAGGGCGAATCCCAATTACAAAGATGGATAACTAGCCTTATACAATTACGAAATCGAATCCTGGCTTCGTAACAAACTATAAAAAATTCAAAAATTTTCATGTCCAATTTCATTTTCAATTACATTTACGTCATAAAAACAGCTACATTTTTTTCCAAAAAATTGGCTAAAAAAATAAATGAAATCATTTTTTGACACCCTTGACATTATTTTTTTGGTAAACTTATAATGCCGTAATTCTCTATAATAATAATAAAATTTCATTTCAAACAAACAATTTTATTTTTTTCCAAAAAATTGGGTAAAAAAATAAATAAAATCTTTCTTTTGACATACTTGACAACACTTTTTTGACAAACTTATAACGCGATAATCTAGATTTTGATCTCACATACCAATCCCGACCATCAAGATTTCTCCAAATTCAATGTTCCTTCCTACTCATAATCACTTAAAATGAACGTTTTTTAAGCAAAAAATATGAAAATTTTCTGTTTTTGACACACTTAATGATTTTTTTGACACAATTTCGGTACAGTTATCGAACACAGCGTCCTTTCGGACCTGTCCCTTGAGTATACCTATTTTTATAAAAAAAATTTTGAAATCCCTCCAGCGGTTTTCCCGTTTTGGAGCGTAGGTAATGACGGCTGGCGGCAGACAGACATACATTGTTTTTTTGCTTTTCTAGAATCAGTAGTTCCTAAAACGACGAGAAATGCCAAAAAAGTGGGGGTAAGAATTTCACTTTTGGCTTATGAATGTAATACTTAGGTCTTTCAGACCGAAGTAATATTGACCTATGTCATATTTTCATATTTGATAGGATTTATTGTTAAGTTATCCATTTTTTAAACAAATATAAAAGAAACAAAAATTAGCGGCCATCAACACCTTAAAACGTATGTTGTTTTTGGAGCTTGGTCTTAACAGGTTTTAATGTGTTATTGTAATTCATATTACATAACACATAATATAAACTGATATAAAAAGGACAAGTTTCGCAGTTTTTAGGATTTAAAACACAGATCTGTGGTATTACATTTTAAAAATAAGGCGTATTTATCACAATAGTAGATTGTTTTACTAGTGAAAAATTGACAATAAATTTGTGAGATTATATATTTATTTTAAAAGAACAACATAAAAAGCAGACGATTAATTTTGATTTGTGCCTCACAGGACCAAATTTTTTTCAAAGTTATTTTTACTTTGAACTGTTATTTCTTTTGTCCTGAAGACTTGTTCCAAATAAGCAACAGACTTTTTAGGTATCCGAGTGAGACATGGATCATCAATATCAACACGAACAATACCAAATTTTTCTCTGAAAGTATAAAATTGTACATATATACAAACAAACAGAATAAATATAAACTTTAACATACGTATATCCTTGAAACCATTCAAAGTTGTCAAGTAAACTCCATGTACTATGACCAGTTACATTAACTCCAGCTTCAATAGCACTCAAAACTGCATCAAAATGCTCCTAAAAGATCAAAGATTATTAAAAAGAACAAATTTAACTAAAAAAATAAAAACAGGCTACATTTAAATATGTAATCCGACCATCATCCTTCAAATCACCATCATCTGACCAACCATTTTCTGTTATAAGTATTTCAATATTGCCATACGACTTTCGTAACCATAACAATTGTTGGAATAAACCCTCTGGAACTGAATAAAGCCAGGATGATAATGCTTTTGGCCATTTTGGATTAATAGACTGATCGCAACCGGCATCACGTGCAATTGAAGGTGTTGGAAAATTGTTATTTAAAGCTGGTTGCACGATACGACTGGTATAGTAATTTAGTCCAAAAAAAACAGCTGTTCCTCGCATGTATTCAACCATCTCGGCATCAAATTGAGGTAATCTGGACCACGTTCTTCTTTCATCAGCACTATTTTTATCAACAACCTCTCGCACAATGGATGGATAATCGCCTTCTTTGGAAAATATTGGATGAGAAAACAATCCAAGCTACACAAAGGAAAATTTTGATTACAATTATAAATTTCATAAAATATTGTACAAACATCAAACTGTCTGCATCTTTCAGCCGCTTCTACATCGTTCTTATTATTTGTGTCATTTGGAAAAAAATAAGAGGTGTGTAATGTTATTCCGATTTTTCCTCTCATCGTTGGAAAGTATTTGTTTTTATACAAATGATACGTACGTGCATGTGAAATTAACACATGATGACTACATAAATAATCTCCTACTCCATCCAGGGGTAAATTTGGAGCAAAAACATAATCATCATACCCGGAACAAAAAGTTTTTGGCTCATTAAAAGTAATCCATTGTTTGACTTTCGTTCCGTATTCTTCAAACAACAAATTTGCAAATGCAACGAAGTAATCAGCTATCAAAGGATTGGTCCATCCACCTAAATTTTGTAAATATTGAGGCAACTCCCAATGGTAAATTGTTGGCATTGGATCAATTCCATTTTGTATAAGTTCATCAATCAAATTATGGTAATAGTTAATTCCAGCTGCGTTAAGGGATGAAATATCACCAGTTGGAAGAATTCTAGGCCAGTTGAATGAAAATCGATAAAAGTTGGCCTAAGATATGTACAAACGTTATTAAAGATAACCATAATAAAATATTATTAAATACTACCCCCATATTTTTTAATATAGCAACATCTTCTTTATAGAGATGGTATGAATCAACAGCTACATCTCCATTAGATCGATCAGCAATTTTATCCGGAAAGTTATGTGTATAAGTGTCCCAAATACTAGACGCTTTTCCTATAATGAAAGACATGAATAGTTGAATATTGGGTTGAATTACAATACACCGAGAAATATCGCAAATTTAACTTTGACTCAATTTTAAAACAACAAGTTAACAGAAGACTTACCGAACGATCATTGGAACTCAAATCAAAGGATTGGATCTGCATTTATTTTTTTTAACTTTGACCACTTTAATATAAACAATCCCAAAATATAAAACTTTAAATGAATGCAAACTTCATGAAAAGTAAAGCAAAATTTATTACAATTTCTTCAACTTATTTAGCAAAAAAGTTCGTAGTTTTGAGCGAACAGAATAAGATTAATTTCAGTTTTAAAACTTACAAGTTTTAACTTTAGGTTGAGGGAAAACTTAAACGACTTAATTATGAGCTCAAAACTATTAAGAATGTTACATTAATATTAATTTATATAATTTTACTACACATACCATCAGCATTCCAGCCACCTTCGACTTGGTATGATGAAGTGCCTACACCAACCAAATTTAAAAGTTGATGGGAATTTACGGACTTGTTTTTCTAGCTCAACTCCAAAAGAATAACTGTAAAATTTCCAAAATGAAATATATATTAAAAAACTATTTGAACTATTCAAAAAATTTGAAATTTAATACTTTAATCCTAAACTTATTGTCAACAATATTTTTAAGCTATTTCGAAATAAAATCATCTTTCTGAATTATTTTGTCTCAAGCTATATATTCTGAAGGAATTTTTAGTCAAACTGTATCAATTTATAAGAAAGAATTAAATTTTAAATGTTTTGTAATGGTGAATAGTAAAAATTATAATTTCACAAGTCATAATACCATAATTAAAAATTTATTATCAATTTTAGTATGTATGATCGATCAATAACACGAGAGCTGACATACATCAGCGATCATCCTTTGTTCAGTAACAAGAAATGCACAAAAATAATGACATAAGGCGTGACTTAAAATTTGATATATAAAACTTGGATTTTGTTTGCCGAAAAAGCTTACAAATTAAAACTCATCTGATAATTATCTTAGCTTATTCTATTTCTTGTTATAACTGTACATGTAGAAGTAATTAATTGATAACTATATCGGCATTAAAATGATAAAACAAAAACGGATCGGAAAATTTTATTGCATAAAAATGTTTGGTTCTTTGACATCATTACTCACTCATTGAGATTTTCACCCTCACGGACCACCATACTACAACATTGCGTCCAACGGGGCCTTTAGTGCGACAACGTTTGGGTCTTTGGATCCAGACAGTGTTGTTCTTGAGACAACAATTTTTGCGATAAGTGTTTTTTTAAATAAATATTTTGTGTTAGTGAATACCGCAGGAGTGAGTATTAGTCCTTCAGGCTGATGCTTATCGGGACGTTACGACCCCGCAAACTCCGAGTTCAAGTAAAGTTTTTGTTTCGTCGAGGAGGTTGATGACGAAACAAGCAGGTGATGGACCTTGTTGGTTATTAGTGGTTTCCGCCAATACCATCCCACCCTGCGAATGTTTCATTAGGCTCTGGGTCTTCTGCAGAACTGAAACTTTACAGTGCTATGCTCATTTAATTTGTACCATTGTCTTAGATTCTATTTCGTTAGAGAATACCCTGTTAGAGTGTTGCTGGTCAACGCTTTCCAGTTTATGATATCGTCTGTACTTCGAAAAAAACAACTAAAAAAAACAACTATTTTTTGAAAAACTGTAATTTTGATATATTGTTGGTATTGACGAAAGGAAAAAAGTGATATCTGCTTTTATTTTTTGAGTACTCTGAATCGGAGTTATGCGCGGTTGCATTTAGAGGCTTTTTCACGTAGTATTGGTAATGGTTCTAATGTTTTGTGAATGGGTGCCACAAATTTCATCCGACTTATATTTTTGCAAGTAAAAGGAAAATAATTGAATAATTGAAATAAGTAAGTTTAAAATTAATAACTTTTTTTCTTTTCCGCTAGGTGGCGCGTAAAACCTTTGTTTACTTCGAAGCTCATATCTCAAAAAGTAGCTTTTTTTTGTTTTTTTTTTGTTTTTAACAAATTTTAAAGTAAACATATGCAGCTATGAAATTGAGAAATAAAAAGTCAGCAATTCAATATGGATTTTTTCTTACGATTTTTTAAAGTTTGTTATATGAAAAATTCACATGTGTTTTTTTATTAAGTTAATAATCCTGTACTAAATGTGGATCTAATAAATTAAACATTTCATATTTTAACACCTGCAATAAATTTGAACCATTTTCTGTGCGGGTAAATGGTTAAAAACTTATTAAAAATTAATTTAAGATAAGTGGTAAAATAAAGGAATTTATATTATTAAAAGGGTCTGTAAAGTGTTTATTCATTTTAAAAAATGTCAGCCTCTTTTTACTTATTAAAATCTCATTAGAGACACATAATTTTAACATTTAAAATTTCTAATGACGCCCATAAACGGTTTTTGGAACAAATTATGCTTGCATCCAATCAAAATATATTAAATTGTACCTACCTAATTTTACCTGATTCTACCTATGTCAAAACTATTTAAAAGGTATATGATGTGACTGCCTTATAGCAAGTATATTCAAAAATATTTAGAAGACATAATGTCGCCGCCAGGATCGAATCGTAGTAACTTATTACTGATCCATCGTCGCCCTTGAATTAATTGTTCCATTCAACCTAAAAAGATAAACAAATTATTAAAAATGAATAATGTTCAAAGATAAATACTATCCTGTCATTGTCATCGCTAAATGTCAATATGACATATTTTGTAAAAAAGCTCAAGATCAAAAGTGATAGCATTAGGTACACTCATTAAGTTGTTCTATAGATCACTAATGGATGGCGTTAGTAAAATTTAAGCTTGGACACATTTAGTTCCTTTAGTCATATAATTAAATTTTGATTGAATGGCGCTTTGTATAATGAATATTTTGGAATGAATGGCGTTGTTGCAGATTAAAAGTTTTAGGGAATGTCAAAAAGAATTGTATTTAAATCATGTGTTTTCTTAACTTGCTCTCTATTCGTATTACTAAATTGAAGCCATAATGTGTGCTCAAAAATTGTAAATTAAAAAATAATTATAGTTAAATTGTGCTTGTTAGTACTTAGAATTATGTTTTTTAAAAGAAGTACAAAAATATGTACATAGTTTTTGTCCGGTAGCACAAAGAAAGTTGTGATTAATTAATTTATTCATTAGTGTTCATTTTTCATGTTCGAATCAATAGTTTTCAAAAATACAATACATTGATGCTGTTAATCTTGTGTAATAATAAATTCGTTTTTTAAAATTCGTGTGAGCTGAACTTATTGTTTGTTTAACATTTGGTGTTTATAGTGATGTTGCTGATGGTGTTTGCTGTGCTTTTAAGGTTTGTTTTTGGCCTAGCAGATCTAAATTGTTGTTTGCTTTTCTTGTAGACAATTTTCTGCAAGCTATTTTTGATCATCAGTTACTTCACCATTTTTAAAACTGTTTTTGAGTCAACACAGCCATAGCAGTTGTTTTTTTTTGTACTCGTCGATGACTGAGCGTCATATCATTTTGCACAATTACTCAACTTCCTGGTGATTAACCTTCAAAAATATCATGACCAACCAGTCCCTATAATTCTCCGAATACTACATGCAATTACTATTTAGTCTTCGAATGAGATATTCATCTATTGCCATCGCCTTATATCATACATATATGGTGCACTGTGACATTTGATCGTCGTACATAAACATTGTCAAGGTGCAGCTGAACGTCATCGTCAAA